>CM052897.1:94690977-94856771 GCA_028534135.1 Potos flavus
AACGATGTGGATGGAACTAGAGGGAGTTATGCTAAGTGAAATAAGTCAATCAGAGAAAGATAATTATCATATGATCTCTCTGATATGAAGAATTTGAGAGGAAGGGCGGGGGGTCGTAGGGGGTGGGGGAGGGAAATGAAACAAGATGGGATAAGGAAAGAGACAAACCATAAGAGACTCCTAAACTCATGAAACAAACTGAGGGTGGCTGGGGGGTAGGGGCGGGTAGGGATAGGGTGGCTGGGTTATGGACATTGGGGAGGGTATGTGCTATGGTAAGTGCTGTGAAATGTGTAAGCCTGAGGATTCACAGACATGTACCCTGGGGCAAATAATACATTATGTGTTAAGATAAATAAATAAATAAATAAAATTAAAAAAAAAAAAAAAAAAGAATTGAGAAACCAGTCTTGGAACACTGAAAAAATAAAAGTAATTGGGAAAAAAAAAAAAGAATTGAGAAACCAATACTTTGGACTTGCCTCTTTGGCAAGACACATAATACATTTTGCCTATGTTTAAGCCATACTCTATGGACTGTATCTTTATGTAAAGATTCATGTACTTAAAGGAAAAACATATTGATTTTTCTCTACTACTTGAACTAGTGCACTATGAAAATTATGGAATGAAATGTTTTTAAAATCCATTACCAGTGACCAGGATCCTGCCTCAGCATGCTTGGACTTGCTATTCTCACTTTCTGGATGGCTTTTCCCCAAATATCTGCTCCTCATCTCCTTCAGTTTTTATTCAAATGTCAGAGCCTATCATGGACATTCTATGTAAATATGCAGCCCATTGATCACTAGGATTTCATTTTTCCCTTTTCCTTCCTTAATTTTCTCCATAACAGTCATTAACATGTTACTTCTTCTATATTCATCTTATTTATTGACTATTTGCCTTCAGTGAAGCATAGACTCTACTAGGGTGCATATTTTTGTTGTTTTGTCTACTGCTGTGACCTCAGTGCCTAAATCTGTGTCTGATACCTAGTAGGTATTCAATAAATGTGTTAAATAAACAATTGTACAAATACTTTGTAATTACAACAGTTATTGGTGTAGCGTTTTATGAGAGAGGAAGTTAAGTCAGTTAGAAGGGGCAGAAAGGGCTTCACTGAGGCTGTAACAAATTGAGGATGAATAATTGGCAAAGTCAGTCAGGTGGGGAGGCTGAGAAAGAACATCTGGCAGAGTCAATGGTGGTAGCTTTGAGGCCAGAAGAAGACATGCTGCTGGAGAAATGAGCAAAGCAGAGGGTGATCTGAATCTAAATGTGGGCAAGAGCCCAATCATGCAGGCATATGAGCCATGTAAGCATTTTGGATTTTGTCCTAAAGCGGGGGAGGGGGGGTGAAGCATTTAATCATTTCAAATAGAAGAGTAGTGTGATTGTATTAGTGTTTTAGAAAGTTTATTTTAATTCCAATATGGAGAATGATTGAAGGGGGTCAAGACAAAGTAGGAGGTTTCTACTCTCATGAAGCAAACACTCTCATGAAGACACAAAGTGATAAATAATCAAATATTGTACTTCATCAATTCAGAGTACTCTTTTTTTTTCGTATTTTAAAATTCTGAAACAGGAATGGATTACTACGGACAGTGTCTTAGATGTGATAAAGTGTGGTGAACAAGAAAACATGAGATAATGATATAAGGAAAAACATAATGACATGACAGAGAGTGAATATAAGACTCTTTTGGTCTGTGTAGTCAGACAAGGCCTTCTACATGCCGAAGTTTAAAATGAGATGTAATTGACCCGAAAGAGCATCTATGGCAGATATGGAAAGAGAACATACCAACCAGAGGGGACAACGAGTCTTAGGACCTAGGGATAGGAATGAGTTTAGTGTTTAGCAGCTATCTTTTGCTTGGTGACTTAGTGACTTTACACAACATCTGCATTTGTCACAAAGCTTAACAGTTTGGGCTGGGCTCAGCTATAGCACCTTATCCCATGACCTCTGAACTCACTCATGCGCTGGGCTCACTGCATGTTGGAAGTTGAATGGAGGTCGGCAGAAATAATGAAGGAAACTGAGCTGTGTGTCACTCATGAAACAGCAGGGTAATTCAGGCTTCTTCCACAAGCCTCCAGGGAAAGAAAGTTCCCAATGTGTAGTGTTTATCAAGCTTCCTCTTATATCATATTTGCTCTTGTCTCAGAGGTCAAAATAAATCACAGGGGCAAGTCAGTCAATGTGGGAGGGGCACGAAGGGTATGAATACAGGGAGAGGTGGCTTATTGGAACACTTTCTTTGACAATATCCCACAGTGAGTTGAGGAACAGAAAGAAGGTTAGTGTAGCTAAATCATAATCAACCAACAGAGGGAGGTGGGAGATAATGAATTCCAAAAAGAAGGCAAATAACATTAAAATCATGTAGGGTCTCACAGACCAGAAAAGGTCTGATTGTTTTCAAAGTGGTTGGAGAGACACCATAATGTTCTAAGCAGGGAAAAAAATTTGATTTAATTTACATAGTTCAGTCTGGGTACTTATAATTCATAATTATAGATACGTATTACTTAATAGCATGAGAATATAAACAGGAAGCCAGTGATCCTGGGAAGGGACAATTGTGGTGTGCCCAAGGTGGTGGCAATGAGATACATGGATGAACAGAAGACTTAGGAGGTAGCCTTGAGACCTTGGTTAGATATGGAGGACAAAGACCATAGGGAGCCTTGGTCTCTGCCTAGTAATTCATTATGGTTCCTGCAGCTCACATGGTTCTCAGGACTCATGAAGGGACTTGTTCAAAGCTAGTACTTAGTACATTTGCTAAAAAAATAGATACATTAACAAATTAATCAGCCCTTTGATTTTTAGCATCAACTGTAACTGCCTAGACACAGGCAGGGGCTGCTAACTAATTCAAGTTTTTCAGGGCACTCTGGGGTGTTTTGCTGCTATATTTACTGTACTATTTGTCTTTTGTTGTGTGCAAATTACCTCAAAATGTAGTGACTTACAACAAGAAACATTTATCATCTCACAGGAATCAGGATGGTTCTGACTCAGGGTCTCTCAGGAGACTCGCAGATAAGCTGTTGGCCCGGACTGCAGTCATCTGAAGGCTTGACTGAGACGAAGGATCCACTCCTAAGGCAGCTCACTCACATAGCCAGCAAGTTGGAACTGAACGTTGGCAAGAGGTCTCAGTTTGTCTCCAAGGCTGGCTCCTCCAGCACACCTCTCCACAGACTGCTTGCACATCATCACAACCGGTAGCTGACAGCAAAAGTCTCCTCTTTAGGACCTAGTCTTGGAAATTACACATCATCACTACAACCACATTCTATTAATTACAAGTGAGTCACCAACTCCAGTCCACATCCAGAGGGAGGAGAATCAGGTTCCACTTTCTGAAGGGAGAGGAGTCAAACAGTTTGTGGGCAGATTATAAAACCACTAGATTGCTAACAATAATCACCAACTTTTGAGTACCTAACAGGTATCAAGAACTGTGCTTGCTCTCTTATATACACTCTCTCACCTTCACCCTCACACTTGCATTTCACAGATGACACCTAAGACTCAGAAGGTTTACGGAGTTTTCTAAGCTAATCAAGGCTAGAATGATAGAGCCAGGACTCTGAATCCAGTCATTGTGACTTCAAAATGGTTTCTATTTTATACCACCACTGGGCCTTCATCCTTTCCCCCAACCACATATAAAACTTTAAGAAAAAGCTTGGTATTTCAGAAAACTAACTACATATAATTCATCATTTGTTTATTTTAAGCCATCTGCTACACAGTAGCACTGACCACTTTCTTAAAAACATAAAAGCATATTAATTTGATTCTATCTTAACAATCATTAAGACTTATAATTTAAACTCTATAAACAAGTTAATGATACAAATAAGATAACATTTAAAATGTGATCGTTTTCACAGACATTAATTGTGCAAAATTAAAAATCATGATATTTTCAGTAAAGCAGGTCTAGTAAGATTCATATGGTCTAAAATTCTTGGATGTATGTGTCTCTTGTACTAGAAACAATTAATGCTAAAATTTCTCCTAAGACACACTTTTTAAATGGTTCACTATTTCAAACTGATTTTCTTCCTCATCCTCTTTGAATTTATGTTTTCCTTATTTTTATTTAAATGTGCTGTAATTGAGACTATTTCAATGTCTTAAATCCATACTACTAACAATAGGATGCTAATAAAGAAATATCTTTTGAGGAGTACTTCTGACGCTGTAGCCATGCTAAGAAATGTAAGCTACAGCTGCACACAGAAACCATTCTGCTGAATTTGGAGATATGCTCAGCTCAGATGGTGCCTGCTATGAAAAATAAGCTTATTTTAGAGGGCCCTGAACATGTATTCTGAACGTTAGCTGACATAAAGAAAAATGCACTAGAGTAGTGCCTCCATAGCTCTGAGAGAATGAGTTAGAATCGTATTCAGTCTCTAGTCTGTGGCAGACACCTGCCTTCCATATCAACTCATACCTGTATCTGAGTGAGGACCAGGCTGGCCTGAAAGAGGCGAGGGGAATGTCCATTTGGCTTCTGGGATTCCTTTTAAGACCTCCCACTGAGAGTTTCAGATCTTGCCCAGAATCAATTTTCCAATTTTTCCCCGTCAAGTCACTACTGTGTCTCTCTGTCTATGAGTTTTTGCCTAGTTCATGTATAGTACATTTTCCTTTACATTTTCTCACTAGCTCTCTGTCTCCCATACTTCCCTTCCTCACACACACCTATCAGGGAAAAATCTGCCTGTTTTAGATGTGGTTTCTACTAATTTTGAAAAGAAAGTATATTCTGGGAGAACCCGAATAATAATAGCTAATATCCACAGAAAGAGCTCACGATGTGCCAGATATTCTTCCAAATGCTGGTCACCTATTATCTTAATCCTTATCACAACCTATAAGGCAGGTAAAACTATTGCCCACATTTTATAAATACGGAACCAAGGCACAGAGAACAAGTGATATTCCTACAATCCTGAAGCTAATAGTGGCAGAGTCAAGGTTCAAAGCCTTGTTCTTAATAACTTTACCCCAGCTGCCTCTCAAGCTGTCCTGGCTGAAACAAAAAAAGATGCAATCTGAGTGCTGAAAAAGGTTTAACCTTGATCTCTAATGTGCAGATTGATTTTGCTCTTTCAGCTCTACATTTCAGGAAGTTTATAATCCTGTTAATGTGTGGTTTATTATTTCATGGATCTGAATAGAACACAGGTCAAATCAAACCCCTCAAAACACAACTACGCACTAGCCAGTAAAAGAATAGTATATGTTTATGTCACCATCATCCTGAATACTATAACATTTAATATTTGTATTTTACCTCAGAGTTAAAGAAACAATTTGACCTGAAAAACCATTCTGTGAAATGCATTGGAAAATAGGTGTATCTTCCTCGTTTTAGAGCAGATGTCCTGGGTAATTCCAATTCTACCACTTACAAGTTGCTTGTTCTCTGTGCCTCAGTTTTCACAACTGTAAAATGGGTTAATAATGATACTGACTTGTGTGGGCTTGAGGATGAAAGGAGTTAATAATATTAAGCTATTAGAACAGTGCCTGACACATAATAAACTCTTAAATCTGTTAGTTGCTATTCAACTTGAGTAGGCATTATTCTCACCTCCATTTTATAGATAAGGAGACTGGAGGAAAGAGAGATTAGATGCCTTGCATCAAATCATAAAGCAAGTAGTTAAAGCAATTTTTGACCTCAAACCAAATATTCTTTTCACAGCACACAGTCTTATGGAGAGGCTAAAAGAACACACTTCCATTTTACAATTTGCATCTGTCGGTCTCACCATATCCCTTGTCTTCTGTCCACCTCACACCCTAAAACACCATGTTATGGTGCCATGTTTACAACATTATTTCACCCACAGGACAACTCTGGTGAAGACAGTGAGGTTACTGATTTACTCTGTACACTTTCTGGAACTGCCAAATTATGCTAACAATTAATATTTCCCAAGCATATAAGCACTTCCAGATTTAGAGACAATATCCTAAATTATTAAATGTTCCACAGTGAATTCCTGAATTATCCAATGCCATTTTAGAAATGCTGCTGAGTGGCAGACTGTCATCAGAGGCAGCCATAAGATAAGAAGCAGAGAGAGGCAGCTTAGCTTAGGGGATTTTAACCTTTTGTTCTTGCCTGTGGCTGGATAGTGACTCTATCTGTGGAGTCTACAAGAGGCTGCCCATGGAGAGAGGAGGTCATGGTCTGCTAGGGATAGAAGTACACACACAATCAACTGATAAACCCCACTGGTGACACCCCCACTTCCCAGAGGCCCTTTGGGCATCTCGTGTGAGACACACTGTCCCCTTTCAGTTTTCCTGTAGTGAGGCTCTTGTTTTCACCTGTGTACACACATGAGGGGTTTTGTTGGGGGAAGGGGTAGGAAAATCATCACTCCTAAGTATTGCCCTTTATGAATCATGGACTTCTAAAAGTTGCCACATTCAACAGGTACAGAATGTAAAATAATGCAAATTCTCCTCTAGAATCTTACAACATGCTAGGAGCAATGTGACCAAATTCAATTTCTGCAGGAATGGGATCAAAAAGAAGCTAAGTTAATGTGTAAATAGGAGAATATTTTTTTAGAAGGTGGACCTTGAAATTTGACCTTACTATTTGACCTTATTATTGAGGAAAGAGTGGGAAACAGAAGACTATTCTCACATAGTAAGAATGACTGCTGGGACAGAGGGGGACCCAAGAGGCTGAAGTGTTCGGGAGCTGAAGGGCTAGTGAGCGATGTGGGTGTCTATGTTGAGGAACTGAAGACCAAAAAGTTCAGAGGTTATGGGAAGATAAATGGACAGTTATTCAATGGAAAGATAATTTTCATTTGCATGCCCTTGATACTAAAAGGTCTTCAAAATGCTGAGCTGAGACACTCCAAAGATTCCTCTTTGGTCTTCATTAGAACAACATGATATGAGTGTTATCCAAGGCATGCTAACATACTTCATCTGAAAGAATGATAATTTTAAGTTTTACATAAATATTTCATAGCTCCTCAGTCCATTCTGGCTAATGGAGAAAATGATATCTTTTTTAATTAAGTAACTTAAAGAGAGAGTAATCAAACATGCATTGACATGGGCATTAGTGATATATGTTCATTCAAAGAAAAAAAATGTAGCATCATCCTATTTTTTTACCTATTTCTGTTTTATAACTTTAAACATATTTGGGGGCATGTTTTAGATAGCTTAGAGACTGGGTCAGAAGATTACCTCTCAAAATCGACTGGGAGAAACATGGTATTTCTAGATCACGATACAAAAAAGCACAATGTCATAATATAAATAACATTGTACAAAATAGAAACCAATGTCAAAAGCTGAATCTTACCAAGAGAGGGATATTTCATAAATGATAAAATTCACCATGAGGTGATTCTTGAATCTTTATATTACCCAGTTTTCATTTTAACACAGTTTCTTTGCTTATTTTATAGTAAAAATATTTTATATTTTCCAAAATAAAAATAGAAGTGATTTATATGTGAGAGGATTTCACATATGTATGGATTCCAATTTAAGAGAAAAATATTTATTGGGGAATACAAAAGTTGGAAAAGCAATAAAAATGGACTAGAGCCAATATTCAAATTATGTACCCTTTAAAGGAGCAAATTTGTACATAAAGTCTTTTGAACATAAAAAAATCTTACACAATGACCCTTTTAGTACCATTTTGGGCACATTTTTTTATTTCAAGTTTTTATTTAAATTCAAGTTAGTTAACATATAGTGGAATATTAGTTTCAGGAGTAGAATTTAGTGATTTGTCACTTACATATATTACCCACTGGTCATCATAAGTGTCCTCCTTAATACAAACCACCCAATTAACCCATCCCCTGCCCACCTGCTCTCCAACAGCCCTCAGTTTGTTCTCTACAGTTAAGAGTCTGTTTTATGGTTTTGGCACCTTTTTTTTTTTTTTTTTTTTTACCAAACATTAAATACACATGCACACATGCATACACACACCCAAGTCCCAAAGTAAAAACTAATATGAGCTTCTCTTCCCAAACTCTGCTTCTTTCCTCAGTTCATCATTGGCTCCATTTTTAGGATATTTTAGGCAAAAAAAAAAAAAGTTTTTGGCTAACTTCTTGAAGGCAATAGGCTGATTTCCTCTCCCTCACAAAGACACAACCCCAGGTTTCTTGGGCAAGGCAAGTGACAGGCTCAGTGTCATCTCTCCTTTCCCTGATGATAATGATCCTCCCTTACAAGCTTAGCTGCTTCCTCCTGAAACCTGAGGCTTTTTGCCTCAGGCTGTCTCTCTTAAGAGAAATTGGACACAGCTTAAAGATTTGATTATTCTGACTTCCACAGTTCATTAAGATAGCACCATAAGCACTGCGTCCAGGGACACCCAGAAGTGCCCCAATTCTGCACAGCATTTAGCTTCTATTTCTGGTTATTTGCATCTGTCTGGAAAGTGGACCATATAACCCAATCATGAATATCAAATACAGCATCTGTTAGTTTGATAGAACAAAGATCATCCCATTTATGCTCAAAGCTGGTAATTATTTCACCTTCCCAAATCTCATAGTCCTTTCTCATGCCATCACAGAATAATAGTTTTTTAAAAAAAGATAAAGAACAGTAGAACACTGCATGCACAGGACTAACAGATGTCATAAACAACTTCCCACCCCTCTGCCCCGACTAATAGCAACATCAATGTCTCCTCAACCATGATGGGCTGGCAGTTACAATGGATCGGGAGGCCTAAGTGCTTCACCTGCTAGCCAGGGTCTGTTTTCACAGTCCTTCCCTACTAGGATTTTTTGACATTTCTTCCAGAAAACATTTTTTGAAAAGAGAGAGAAAGGGTCTAATGTACCACCTGAGTTCAAAGCTTCATCTGAAGTAAGTACACTGACAACTCTTCCAAACCATCAGTTCTCCTGTGTTTATTGCTTTGCACTGGTATTTTTACTCCAGTCTTTTCAAACAACTGGCAACTAAGCTCCCAGAAACAGGATAATTGCCAGCCCTCTGGTTGCCTCCCTTCCCATCCGAGCTGACCACAAGGGAAGTTAGGGCTCTGATGAGGCATCACACACCTATGGCAGAATCATAGTCTCCAGTTCCTCCGGACAAATGAAAGAATTCCAATTTATCATAGCTCCAGGATTTGGAGAGGATAACTATAGATTCTGCCAAGAATATCTAGCCCCCTGACCAGTCATTTTCTCTTAACTAATATGTTTAAATGATTACTCAATATCTTGGAAAGAAATGGGGAATAATACTGCTCAGTCTGTAAAAACAAGGCACTGTCTATCCAGAAACAAGACACCCTGATTTTTTTTTTTTTTTCAATTCCACACTTAAAGAGAATCCCAGACCAGAATGCAGGAAGATCTCCTGGATGACCTTCTCTCCATTTCCTGCCAAAGGATGAATAGGCTCCCGAGACCATCCAGCAGACTGTGAGGAAGTCAGGGTTGCACTGCTCCAAAAATCTTAGGGCTGAGCAAGGTTTCATCATTAAAACAAATCTTGGCACTCTTACCAGGTCATTGTTTAATGAGAAAAGAGATAAATGCTTAAAATTTTACCATGGATTCAGAGTCGAAATGCAAGAAGGCAAAGAAAAATGTCTTTTTACAGACAATAAGCTTTAGAAATATAAAAGAGCTCACATGTAGGGCAGGGATCTACCATACCGTTAGTCAGTAGAGACTGGAACTTAGGAATTAGTCAAAACAGTCCTGGATGTGTAACAGAATTGAAATGTGGCTATTTAGTTGGTGCACAATATAGTTCACAAGCCCTCTTGATAAAGGGAAAGGAAATGAAGGCCTTTCTAGTGCTCTAGTACTTTCTCCTACCCTACCTATGATTTGCCTTGGCTCATTTAAAAAAAAAAAAAAGCAGAAGTATTTATTAATTCAACAGCATTTTGATGGTAGTAACAAAAGCCAGCATTTATAATGGTAGATTTGGTACTTATAACAATGACGTGACCTAGGAAATATGATTCTCATACTGAGCACTGACCGCTGACTCCCGAGAAATATTTCTCACCTGCCTTTTTGACAGATATTACCTTGGTTGTCCAAGTTTGCCAATGTCTTTTTCCTTAGTGTCTTAGCTAACACTCCTGTCTATCCACCAAATCTGAGTCCTAAGCATTTTATTTTTAGATTTCTGCATACTGCCTAATTAGTGGGTCTGTCCCTTTTGTTCATATTTGTCTTTGTCCTCCAAATGTGGCTTCACCCAGCCTGGACTCCCCAAACAAACAAATAAACAAGCCAAAGCCAGTCTGTAATATAAGTATCATTCATATCACCATCTAAGAAGTACTCTCGAAACTCCCTTTATAACATTTCATATGTCCACTCATCCCCACCAATGTAAAGTACAAAGAGAAGACATAAGAGTAGACATATAATAAACCAGAACCAAAATTCACTGCTTTCTGTGAAATGGCTCATGTCCTAACTTCCTCATTAACAATGACCTTTGTTTAGATTGCTTGCTGCCCTTTTATTGATAATGACAAACTTTACTGATGACAAGTTAAATCAACCAACCTCACTATTTTGAATTTAAAAATTCACTGTGTAGAATAAAAGAATAGTAAAGGAAATCAAACACAAGTAACAATGAACAGAACCATGACATTACCATAGCTAATATGGATGGAGCTAATTATTGTGAAAAATAAATAATAGGGCATCTGGGTGGCTCAGTTGGTTAAACATCTGCCTTCAGCTCAGCTCATGATCCCAGGGTCCTGGGATTGAGCCCAGCATTGAGCTCCCTCCGCAGCGACCTGCTTCTCCCTCTCCTCCCCACCTGTGCTCTCTGTCGCTATCTCTGATTCTCTCGAATAAATAAATAAAATCTTTTATAATTAATTAATTAAAGGTAATTAATTAATTTTTGTGAAGAATAATTAATTAACCATATCACCATCCTAATTAGTGAGTATATAGCTGTCATTATATGACATAATATTTTGATAATATTTCATATATTATATATAATAAATGTATATAACAGAAATGTTTTTTATATAACAGAAATGTTATATATAGATCATATTTAATGATCTGAGGAAAGAAAGGAAAAAGGAATGAAGGAAAGTTGGTCTATATCATTATTCAATAACTCATCTCAAGTGCAGGCAAGAACTGGCCTCCCTGCCCCCACTTCAAGCTTCTTATCAATTCATCCTCCACACTCTTGTCAGGATGACCTCTAAAATAAGTATGATGATTCTATGCCCCCCCCCACCCCAGCCTACAATCTTTCTGTAGCATGAAGTGATAGTTTTCCATTTTTTTGACTGTAGCTCATAGAAATACGTTTTATGTCTTGACACACATGTGCACACAAGTAAAAAGTATATTTCATGGAGAATGGATTGGTGGTTGAAAGGAGCCAGAGAGTGATGCAAGTGAGGGTAGCTAAGAGGGGTAGTGCAAGGGAGCTTTATGGTGAAGGTATAGTTTTGCATTGTGATTATAGTGGTGAATACATGAAGCTACACAGGCAGTAGAATCACATGGATCTCTACATGCACACTCAGACAAATGGAAGTGTGCAAAACAGGTGAAATCCAAGAAAGCTGTATGGATTACACCAATGTCAACTTTCTGGTTTTGATAGTACTGCAGTTGTGTAGGATGTTAACATTGGAGGAAGCTCAAAGAGAGGAGCACAAGAACTCCCTGTGAATTTCTTTGCAATTTTCTGTGAATCTATAGTTGTCTTAGAAAAAAAAGTATTTTTAAGTTAATAAAAAGAAAGAAATTTCACAAACAATAATTAACCTTAGTATAGGTGATGTATTCTGATATTTTTTATTCTCTTCCTTTAAATTTTTTTAACACAGGCTATAATCTGACAAGTTATTTCATGACCTGCGATTGGAATTTACGACCAAGAATTTGAACACTGACCTAGAGAAGAAAGCCCTAATTATTTAGCAAAATCAGAAATCAACCTTTCTGTTTTTATCTCCCATCACTCAACATTGGGTTTCCATGTTGTACAACCTTGGGACATACTAGTCTCTCAATAAATGCTGAACAAATGCACGAATGACAGAGCACAAAATATGTTGGCCTTTTTCTACCTTATCTTGTTTCTAACTAAAACTAGTAGGACAAACTTTATGGGGGTGTATTTTAGTAACATTTGGGTTTATTCTAGCAATAAAAATCTGTTCAATGTAGAGAATTTAGGAATATAGACAAGTAAAAAATTAGAAAACAAAATTAGAAAACAAATTGGAAAGCAAAATCATCATTAACCCCATACTCTCTGGAGCTAATTACTAGTATTTTGATATTTCCCTAAAGAGTTTTTATGCACAAATATATATAAACATACACACATCTTATACTGTTGGAAACACAGTGATTATATGAATGTATGTTATGTTTCTTGATTTACCATCTAATTTGAGTATTTTCCATGTCATTCAATATTCTTTGAAGCATCATTTCTAAAAACTTCACTATAGGGTTGTATGTTAACCTGTTCTCCTGTCTGAGCATGTAGCTTGCTTTCACCTTTGCCACTATTGATAATGCTACAGTGAGTGTCCTTGAACATGCGTTTTCATAAAAAAAAAAAAAAAATCTCTCACTATCCTTGAGTAATACCATGTTTTCATTTCTAGTTTGATAGGCAAAACAATAGTATTAGTTTGCATTGATGTTTGGGAGATGATAGTGGTTGATGGAGTCTGTGGGTGCCAAAAGTCCAGACCCTCTTTACACACTCACTGGGGTCAGGTTTTGGAACAATGTGACCTGGACTGAGGGAGTATAAGCTGACTTCCTATCAACTGAATGCTTGTTCTCCTTTTATTGATGTTGAAGGTAACATTCTTGTAATAATAAACATGCTCAGATTACATAGGAAAACATGCTGTCCCACCATTTCTGAGCCATACAAATGCCCACCCAATTTCATTCTTGGCAAAGCTCTGTTCTGTCACCCACCACACAAGGCCTTCAGCCAGGGCCACCACCACTCCAGCGCAGGCTCTCCTTCACCCGGCTCCCTCCCTCCAACCATGTCCCACCTGCACTCATCCTTCCCATGTTCTCCAGAACAGCCATGACTGTCAACTTCTCATCGGCCCCTTGGCCCTTTCCAGCCATGGGGACTCTCCAGACCTCTAGGGCCCTTCCCTGCCAACAGTGAAGTCAGGTGGACCCAGGAGCTACTCCACTCCTCCACTGCCAGGAAAGGCCTGTGAGTACTAGGGCAGTACTACGTTCTGTTCACCCTTCATTGGGCATTACAGGTGAGGAGCCCCTCAAATACCACCTGCTTACAGATATCTAAAGCAAGGGCACTGGCAGCTGCCCCCAACTTTCCTCTCTCTCCAAAGGACCTTTCTTTCTCTTTCCAAAGGTATGCACAAATAACACCTCTTTCGTGGTAAAGAGAAGCAGATAAATATAGAATTAACTTCAAGAGTGTTGGAACAGGAGCCAGGTCAGAATTCTAGCCCTCGGGCTTCCATTCCCGAATCCTGTGAGGACAGGCACAGAACAGAATGTCATTATTTCTCTAGGACTTTCTTTGCCCCCGAATGGTACATTTATAGTTGCCTGAAGAGAATGAGAACAACATGAGGTTATCATGGTGCCCGTACTCTGCAAGTACCATTGTTGCGATGGACAGTAGCATTATTGCAGGTGGGGGCAATAGCATGGCAATGTCCTCCACAGTGCACACAGGCACCTTTGCAGGCCAGGAACCTCACCTGGCAGGAGATGTGCCTGGGAGCAAATACATAGACAAAGAACAAAGCCAAACGCTCATGTCCCTCGCAACTTTGCTGCCCAGCACACTTCTTCTCCATGTGGCGCTGGCTATCATTGTGCCCAAAAGGTAAAAATAGCTCCACTTTCAAGCTTCATCTCAATAAATTAGGACAAGGCTTAGAGGCCAAGGTTCTAGCAGAGGGAAACTTGTAGCAACAATGAGATGGCCCCTAGACCAAGGAGAGGTTAGACCTGGGGCACAACCTTCACTAATTTGCCTCCACTCACTGCACCACCCACCTAAAGATCAGATGCATGTTCCTTGATATTGAATGGTCTTTGAAAAATGAATATGTTCAACAGAATCTATTTATCTTGGGAGGAAATGAATATAATTCTAGTCAGTGTTCAAAAGACAGTATTCTTTTTTTTAGCTTGCACAGTAGCATATGGTTAACGTAAGGTAGCGTGTCAAGCCAAAGTCTTTTGTGAATCCAGGGCAAAGCTCTTTTCCAATGACATAAGGTAATTATGAATAGAAGGGTGATCCTCCTTCAAGTCCAGCAGGAGCTCAATTCTGACTATTCATATTGGTCATACCCACTCAGAATGACAAAATCATTTGATGGACAGTAGACAGATATGCATTATTCACAAAGGCATCTTCAAAGGAATTCCATAAATTATAGGTTTCCTGAAACTGAAAGTTCCAGTGAGCTGTGAATGCCAGGGGTGAAGAGGTGTAATCAGCATGAGTATTGTTCCTGGTTAATTTGTCCCTTATAAGCAACTGCATTTTATGCCCTAGGAAGAAGCGTTCTCTTTGTGTTTTCTCAGAACTGGCTTTAGCTCTTCCCAGAGACTGCCTACATTCACTGATTCTTGACCTGGGCTGCACATTAGTATTGCCCTGGAGCTTTTTAGAAACCCACTGTCAGGGTCACTCCTGAGAGATTCTTCATTGATCTGGAGTGGGGCCTGGACATAAGTATTTTTTTTTTAATTTCCCTAGTTGATTCTAATGTGCAGCCAGGCCTAAAAATAGTAAACTAACCATTATAATTCCTTAAGAGATTTGCACATGTTTTTTAGCCAATCAAGTTGTGTTCTTGAATAACTTGCCCCATATATTTAGATTCCAAATACATAAATCAATGTCCATTTAAGTCTGGGTTCTCCAGAGAAACAGAACCAATAGAATGTATATATAGAGAGAATTATTTTAAGAAATTATCTCATGTGATTATGGAGTCTGTCAAGTCCAAAATTTACAGGGCAAGCCAGCAGCCTGGAGACCCAGAGAAGAGTTGATGCTAAAATTCGAATCCAAAGGCAGCCTGGAGGCAGAAATCCTTCCTCCTCAAGAGACATCAGTCTTTTCTCTTAAGGCCTTCAAGTGATTGGTGAGGCTCATCCACATTTTGTAGGGTAATTAGTTTTATTTGAAGTCTACTGATTTAAATGTTAATCATATCTAAAAAGTACACTCATAGCAATGGCTAGACTGGTGTTTAACCAAACAGCTGGGCATCATGACCTAGCCAAGATGACACAAAAAACTACCCATCACTATAACCTTCAATGGATGTATCTGAACGGTGCATAGATGACTCAGTCCCTTGGCCATATGGACAAGGGCTTTAACTCTGTGCTCCTCCAATTCTTCTTTAGTTATTTACATTATTTACTAAAGACTAATTAGTTAATGTTTGTATCTCCAAAGAGAACAGGTGTGGTTACTACTAAGTGATGTGCACCAGTAGGACTAGAGAGTGCTGGAGAGCAGTAAAGAAAGCATTTGAGACTGAAGTCTTTGAATCAGTGGAAGAGAGAAACTGACAAGCTGTCAGACAAATGGACACATGAAGTTGGGTTCTAGAAATAAATTAGCAGCTTCCGCTGCCACTTAGGTACTTCAAGTTGGGAGCTGAAGGTGCTCCATCCTAGGGCAATTCTTGACACAATAGTTTCAATCCAGGCAGATAGGGAAAGGGAAACAAGTGGGTTACCATATGCGAACCCTCTAAATGAGGAGCCAGAGCCAGACTTATAGGGAAAGATCCACTCACCATGACAAGGCCAGTAAGAATCACTGTGACATCTAAAATATGTCTTCAACACAATTGTATATATTTTTTTATTTGACAGAGACAGAGAGATCGCAAGTAGGCAGAGAGAGAAGGGGAAGCAGGCTCCCCGCTGAGCAGAGAGCCCAATGCAGGGCTCGATCCCAGGACCCTGAGATCGTGACCTGAGCCGAAGGCAGAGGCTTACCACACTGAGCCACCCAGGTGCCCCAACACAGTTGTAGACCAATACCGTTTATCCTCCAGGTGTATGAATAAAGTATAAGACTTAATACCATGGTGAAATATAAGATATGCCAATCAAGAAACCCCTACAAGTTTATTGTGTTGGATACCTTCCACTGCATCAGGGAACACCCTTGTTTTCTGGTTTCTAGTAGGAGGTGGATCAGAAAACTGAAGGCATGGAGAATCATGAAGTTGGTGAATACATTCCCCAGGATCCCCCATTCTAGGATGGCCATAGGCCAACTGACAGCATCCCCCACCGAAGTGGCTACAGATAAACTCTTCCACACAATCCTCTTTTTCTCTCCAAGCCCAGGCTAATAAAGGTTCACACTGGCACTTATTTTAAGGGACTGCAAGTCAACAGGGTTAGGGAAAGGGTGAAAAGTCAATTCTGAAAGCAGTGGAAGGTATCTAGCAGATGAAAACTGTAAGAGTTTCCTACATTCCCATGGCTTTCTCATTCGTTCCACTTTCCTATCAGGACATGGATGATACACGACCATCTACCATGAATGTGAGACTCACACTTCATATATGCAGCCCTGGGTTCAGAACGAATGGCAATTATTGGTTCAGAAGCGAGGCCACTACACCAATGACTTAAAGCCAGATTATGCCTCTGTCATGTCCCACCAGTGTGACCCTGGAAATGTAACTCCCGGGCCTCAGTGTCCTTTTGGGTAAAGTAGGGATAGTAATAGGATCTCCTAAAGAGAGTTGTTGTGAGAACTAAATAAGTTAATACATTTAAATCACAGCAAAATACCTAGTTGTATAGACATATCTTCTAAATCTAAGCCAGTGGTTCTCAAAGTACATTCTATACACTCCTGAGGGTCCCAAGATCATTCATTCTGATGACATTTGCACTGATGAAACAAAAGCAGTGGTGGATACAACTACTGATCACTTCACACAAATCAAGACTCCTATATCAAGCACATGGATAACTAGGGGCCAGTTATCGTTGTCCTCATTGCCGTGCAGTCAATAAACAAAAGTCAATACACATAAGAACTTAAAAATGCCCTGAATGTGACAAAGAAGTAAATCGATTAATTTTATTAAATCTCAACTCATGAGTGCATGTCTTTTTAACATTTAGTATGACAAAACAGGAAGTATGAATAAAGCACTTTTGCTGCATTACCAAAACAGGGAAAGTACTTGTGCAATCATCTGAACTGTGGACTGAACAAGCCACTTCTTCATGGAATAGATTTTTACCTGAAAGAACTATTGACAGACAAATTATGGTCCTTCAGATTTGAGTATTTGTCAGGTATCATCTCTAAAATGAATGACATGACATTGTCAGCTCAAGAGAGAGGACTAACAGAACTTGCCAATGATAAAAATCTAGCTCTCAAGTGAAAATGAGAATGCTGGAGAACTTTTATCTGCCACCATGAGCTTGACAAGCTTCCCAATAGTTAGAGCCTAATTTAATGAAATGGAAGGATGATATAACAAATGTGATCTTTTGATGTTATTTAACGGAATATGTCAGCATTTGGAAGATCAGTACAACTCAATGAACTAATATTTTCAAAATAACCAATGTATGAAGTTACAAAATTCCACACAGGTAAAAGATCCAAGCAAAGGGCACAATAGACCAGTAGGTTATAATGTAGCAGAATATGAAAAGTTTATTGATATGGTTTCAGATTCTGCAATTGCAACTAACTTTAACTTCTTGTCAACTTCTAGTATAATATCACAGAAGAATATTCACAATTATTTGAAAATGCTATTAAAATACTTCTCCCCTTTCTAACCACATATCTATGTGAGGCCAGATTTCCTTCAGCTTTTTCAACCAAAACAACATATTCCAACAGATTCAATGTAGAAGCAGATAAAAGAACCAGCTGTCTTCTTTTAAGATTTGCAAAAATAATGCCATTCTTTTCACAAAAATGTTTTGTTTTAGAAAATATAATTGTATTTCATTAAAATATTTATTTTAACTTGTAAGAGACTTAGTATTGTTTTAAATATAGTAATAAATAAATGTTTCCAAATTTCTCATTTTTAATTTCAACTCTAATAAATACTGATAGAAATTACCTGCAATAAACAAAAATTCTTTGGCATGTTCAATAATTTTAAAGAATGTTAAGGGATCTCAGTATCATAAAGTTTGAGAAATACTGATCCAAGTTATCATTATCACACAACTAAAGCTAATTGGGGAGAACAGCCTTCAAAGTAACATTCTATTTCTACAGCATCTGTGTTAATATTGGCCCCTCAATTTGCTCTCCCTGTTTCTCTTCATGCACCCAAATCCTGCCCATTCTTCAGCAGGCACATCCGAAGCGCCCTCATGTCCAAGGAAACCTTCCTGGGCACTATAAGACACACATCCCCCTGGCCCTTATTTCTACTGATTTTATGTCTAGCATCATATTATGTTCTTTGGTTGTCCAATGTTACACATCTTTTTTTTTTTTTAATTTATTTATTTGACACACAGAGAGAGAAATCACAAGTAGGCAGAGAGGCAGGCAGAGAGAGAGGGGGAAGGAGGCTCCCCGCCAAGCAGAGAGCCCAATGTGGGGCTCGATCCCAGGACCCTGAGATCACGACCCGAGCCGAAGGCAGAGGCTTTAACCCACTGAGCCACCCAGGCACCCCCCGATGTTACACATCTTATCACACCAACTTGATTGTAAAATCTTTGAGAATAGAGACTCTGCTCAGTAATGATTTTCCTATATCAAGTGCATGGATAACATATCTGCATAATTTAATTTAAATGTGATAATACAATTTGAATGTATGTATCTGAGTGAATCATAAATAGGCTTTTGCCACACAGCTTCCCCCTTAGAAAATGACCTTCTCTCATGACCCTTACATTTTCATCTTTGTGTAAGTGAAGAAACTTCTATACACAATTGTTCTTTATTTGCCAACAGGACTTTTCTTAAAGTTGGCTAATGCTTAGCTCCATAAGTGCTAACTGGAAAAGGAAGCATTATCTGATCCTAGCTCTTTATTATTCCACACTTTTGAAATGCACCTCCCAGAATCTCATGACCAATTGCATTCTCTGAAAGAGCTACAGTTCCAATGAGAATCTTTTTAAAGCTGGATGAGACATGAGAATAATTGTGGAAATGTGTACAGGCTAAAAAAAGTAATTTTAAAATCACAAATGTGTAATAGTTATATTAGAATGTTGTGATTATAGGTGATTATAGGTGATTTTTTTGGTTTCACAAATTTTCTTTAATGTGATTTGTATTAATTTTTTTACAACTCATTGTATATTTAAAATCCAGTTATATTTTTCTTAAAGAGGACTTGTATCAGTTGGGATTTGTGAGTATGTATATCAAAAGCAAACTGTGAGAATTATACAAAATATAAATGATATTTCAATAATGTTGTTATAAAAAAACAAGTGTGGCTTACTTGATGGGAATATATATGTATTAAATGTGGGATAGTGGGAGTTCACAAAAAATTCTGAGAAGTTTAAGGGATAATATTGGCAGAAAACTGAGCAAGCTTGATAGCCCAGAACCCAGCCAAGTCTGCGCCAAAATGTCTGGCTAGAGACCCAGACCTGGTGCTGCCTCCCCTGGACACTTACCAGGGCTACAAATTTCTACAAATCATCTCACAAGCTTGGGTGGAGCATCTGAGTGGCCAAGTCCAGGTCACATCAGTCACAAGAAGTGGGGAAAGGGGGGATTATTTGACCCTTCCTTTTGCTTTTGTTGGGGATCTTGGCCCTCCCTTCCACCAAGATCGCATAATGAAAAGGAGCCCCCAAGTAGAAGAGTGTTCAAATGCTGGAAAGCCAAAAACTGACACATGTTCATGCATAGTACTGTATAAAATGAAAGCATTTAAAAGAGCTGCAAATAAAAATTATAGTAAAATTCATTGTACTGAGTTAAATGATTAATGCTCTAAAATCACTTAAGAAGAAAACTGTTTTCTGCCTTTTGACGATAATGTTGAAAGGCTCAGTTCCATTAGGCTATACCCTATGGCAGCAGATTCCTCAACTTACCATCATCGTTCCTTTTAATTATTCCAAACCCTGTCCATTCTTCAAGGCAATTTGAAGTCCCTACTCTTTTCATGAAGTGACATTAAGTTTTTTTTCTCCTAAAACAATCACGTACCCATCACCAGAAATACATGTATTTGCAAATATTCTAGAATTTAAATAAAAGCGAATGTTAAGATGAGAAGAATAATACTGAGGCCAATTACACCTATTGAGAAAACAACATCCCAGAAGTTGGTGTTAAGTGGTTGGCAGTCAACAGAAGCATGTTTCAGTCGCTCACAGTCTATCTGGAAATATAACACCGTAGCTTACTGGATTCACCTGGAGCAAGTAGGCTCCAGTTCAAGTCCTACTCAAGTCCTCCAGTTCAAGTCCTGCCTTCTCTAGTTCCTGGCCATGTAACTTTGGGTCAATTTACTTAACTCTCTAAACTAGAGTCACCTCAACTGCAAAAGAGTAACAATAGCATCTACTTCTTAGGGCTGTTGTTGGAATTACATGAGATAATGCATATAACATCAGTAGCAAGTACCATATTCATAATCACTTGATACGTGTTAGCTATGATTATTATACCTTGACCTCAATTCAGATTTAAAGCTTAATTCCTCCTGTAAAGTAATAAGCATCCTTTTCAATACTTCTAGTTTCAGCCTGAGTTATAGGCAACAGCTTCACTCTGCTTGATATTTAAGTAATCACTTAATACTAGAAGATAATTTCACTATTAGGTAACTTAATTTTTTAAATGGCTTGAATTGTTTCATTGTTTTGTCCCAAGTTTTAACTGGTTCAGTTTTAAAATTCAGTCCTGTTAAATGGTTACATCAAGCACTTATACTGCCGGGCTAAAACACAGGACAAAGATGTGATCCCTCCCTTAGAAAATGATACTCAGGCAAGCAGGAAACATTACAATCAGCTCAGGAAAAAGAAGAGGAAATGAATTTGCATGCTAGGGAGGGAAGTGGGGACCAATCACAAATACTGCACTGCACTTGTGAGCACCTCTAAAGTATTCTGAAATGTTATTCACTGCTGAGAGAGGAAATCTGAGTTGACATGCTATTTTCTGAGCTGTTTATTAATGCATTGACTGGGGAAGAAGCTGATCAGTCTTCAATCCCATCCCCCCAATTCTTTTTTTTTCTTTTTTTTTCCCCCAAATACTTTTATTTTATTTTTTCAGTGTTACAAGATTCATTGTTTATGTACCACACCCAGTGCTCCATGCAATACGTGCCCTCCTCACATCCCCAATTCAAAGTCAGTGTCTTGTCACTGGCTCTCCCTGCTAGCTGAGAGAAGGGAAAACTAAGATTCCAGAAAAGCTGTTAAGAACAGTTAAGAAAAGAAGAAACCTGATCTTTGCACACACACACACACCCCCCCCCGCCATGAGTATAACAAAGCTTATGCTTTCAGTGGGAGCATCTGAAGTGGAATTTCCATTAATCTTCAGCCAAAAAAAAAAAAAAATGCCTTCTGTTCAGCTACCAATCAATCAGCCCAAATGAAGGAGGCAGTTAACGTTCTTTACCAAACTGAACCTCTCTGCCTCTGGACTAATATCAGAGCTAAAGAAATTAATCAGGCACATAGCGACGGCAGAGCTTCAAAATGTAATCTACATTGATGGCTTCTAACTCTGGAGTTCACCAGTTAATGGCAAAAACAGACCTTACCAGGGGCTAAGAGGTAATCTTGCTGCCACGGTAAAGTGCATAAATGCTATTTCGACATAACATGGTAAAATGACCAGAGCCCATCTCTCCCTTGAGAAAATGGAAGAAAAAAAGATATTAAAATGTATTTTGCAAGGTGGGAGTTAGAGAGAAAGAAGGATTTACTGATACCAAGAGGGGTTCAAAATTAGAATCAGTCACCTCAGACCTGATTTCAGCTCCTTTGATTGTTTCCTCCTCCTTTGGCATTTTTAAAAATCGGACTAGTTTTGATGCTACTTTGATGCCAACTACAGCTCTTGACCAGAAATGCACTTAAGCAATTTTGTTAAATGCAAGATGGGAGTCAATAGATTTTAAAAAGAGTCAGTTTCAAACTCTCTCAGACCAAGCACAAAACCTACTCCCCATATCTGCCTATACTTATAGTCAACTGTTTAAACTACAATCCATGGAATAAATCTACAGGATACCAAATATTTGAAAATTCAATTTAATCAGCATTTATTAAGCAGCTACTAGTGCAAAGTGCTAATGTATTATGCTAAATGCTATAGGATGAAGTGATAAATGCATGTCTAGTTTATGCCTTTACACAGCTTAAAAAACAAGATTAAGGAGTAGAAATGGGGAAATAAGCAAATGCTGTGGAACATAATTGGGGTGACTCTTTCCCTCCACCACAGCCCTGTCACCTGCATTAGATAGTTGCCAAAGTAAATGACCCAATGGTTGAATCACTGCACCTTCCTTTATAATTCTGCACATGTCACTTTCCTGCAGAGCCCTTAATCAGCACTTTCATTTTGTTCACCATGATTGCAAAGACCTGACTACAGAATATTTGGGGAAAGTTGTTTTTTTACCCCTGACCAGTGTGGTTTGGAAAATTACTATCTTCAGAGAAAGTAGAGGATCATAAAGCAGTGCAATTTTCCTCTTCAAGATCTTTGCAAAAATACCTGATATGTATTGAATAGTATTTGCAAATCAACATATATGAAAATTTCTAATTAGCATATTATGGGATCATATACCTCAACTTTTTTCTTCCCTCTGATCTCTTCCTAGTTGTAATTAAACCAGCTGTGGCTATTTATGCCTTTTTCATGTTCCAAGAATAACCTTCCACTCTTTCTATCAGAACCATTAGAAAAAAATAAAGTCTTAACATTGCCTTGAATGAATCACACCAGGCTCTCATTTGAGCCCATAATTAAAATCCAGTTTAATCCATACTACATAATTAATCTTGTGGGCCTCAGTGAGAGGCTACCATAATAAATGCTCTTCATATATCTGATAGAAATGACTAAAAAGAACTATCCCACCAACCACCTTCCTCAGCTTCAAAAGACCCATAAACTGTTAGAACCATAAAGAACATTAAAAACTTTCGTTTTGTAATCCAAAAGGCACTATGCTAGAAATATATCACTTTACCCTACCCATACCCAATAAGATATATATTATTGTCCCTCTCTTACAAATGGATCAAAATATTTGGAATGGTGGAGTCAGGATTTGAACCCAGATCTCTTGAACCAAGTTTCTCTATCCAGTGATCTGGTTCCAGCCCTATGTTGACTCCCCAAGGGTCAATTGAGTTCATGAACTTTATGTGACAGTGGAGGATTCAGGTGACTCCCACCCTGCTGGCTATCAGTCCAGGGCTCTGATGGTTATGCAAGCTAAGTTCAGAGAGGTAGGTGCCTGGAGGACAACAGCCTGGCCCAAATCTGATGCTGCTAAAAAAGAAATTCTTAAGACTCCCGTGGGACCCTGTCCCTATTTTTATTTTTCCTCTTTCTTACTCTTTATTCTAACATTATTTTCTCGGTATCAAATCAGAGGGAAAAATTTAATTAACCTTCTCAGAAGTGACCACTTTTGGTGTGCATTGGTATGTATCATTTTAGATATTTTCTGTGCATTTGTATTCTACAAAGACATCTTTTTCATTAATGTAAACATTATATTTCATTCTGTGATTTGCTTTTCCCACTTTACATGTATTAGAGCTCTTTTCACACTGTATTCATATAACTCTCATATATTCCACATCATATTCACATAATTCTGCTTATTCCTTTGAACTCATACTGAGTGTCCCATTGTATGAATGCACCATGATTTTGTCAATTACATTTAGTTTGTTTCCGTTTTTTTGTTTTTATAAATGGCAACTACTTATAAAAGTAGTAGAAGAAAATATAGAAGAATTTAAAAAAGAAATCCTAAGCAAAAGAAAACCTATTTTCTTTTTTTTTGTTGTGTTATGTTAGTCACCATAAAATACATCATTAGTTTTTGATGTAGTGTTCCAAGATTCATTATGTGTAACACCCAGTGGTCCATGCCATATGCACCCTCCTTAATACCCACCACCAAGCTTACCCATCCCCCACACCTCTCCCCTCTAAAACCCTCAGTTTTTTTCTCAGAATCTACAGTCACTCATGGTTCGCTTCCCCCTCCGATTTCCACCATTCACTTTTCCTTTCCTTCTCCTAATGTCCTCCATGTTGTTCCTTATGTTCCACAAGTAAGTGAAACCATATGATAATTGACTTTCTCTGATTGACTTATTTCACTCAGGATAATCTCCATCAGTCCTGTCCATGTTGATGCAAAAGTTGGGTATTCATCCTTTCTGATGGCTGAGTAATATTCCGTTGTATATATGGACCACATCTTCTTTATCTATTCGTCTGTTGAAGGACATCTTGGCTCTTTCCACAGTTTGGCTATTGTGGACGTTGCTGCTATGAACATTGAGGTACATATGGCCCTTCTTTTCATTACATCGGTATCTTTGGTGTATATACCCAGTAGTGCAATTGCTGGATCATAGGGTAGCTCTATTTTTAATTTTTTGAGGAACCTCCACACTGTTTTCCAAAGTAGCTGCACCGACCTGCATTCCCACCAACAGTGTAAGAGGTTCCCCTGTCCCCACATCCTCTCCAACATTTGTTGTTTCCTGCCTTGTTAATCTTTGCCATTCTAACTGGTGAAAGGTGGTATCTCAATGTGGTTTTGATTCGAATTTCCCTGATGGCTAATGATCATAAGCATTTTTTTATGTGTCTTTTAGCCATTTGTATGTCTTCATTGGAGAAGTGTCTGTTCATGTCTTCTGCCCATTTTTGACATGATTATCTGTTTTTTGGGTGTTGAGTTTGAGAAGATCTTTATAGATCTTGAATATCAGCCCTTTGTCTGTAGTGTCATTTGTGAATCTCTTCTCCCATTCCATGGTTTGCCTCTTTGTTTTGTTGACTGTTTCCTTTGCTGTGCAGAAGCTTTTTATCTTGATGAAGTCCCAAAAGTTCATTTTCACTTTTGTTTCCTTTGCTTTTGGAGACGTGTCTTGAAAGAAGTTGCCGTGGCTGATGTTGGAGAGAAAACCTATTTTCAACAAGATATAAAAACCCAGAAAAAACAATTTATAGTCCTCAAAAAATATCATTCTAAATTATTCAAAATATAGGACATTAGAAAAAAGAAAAAACACTTGAAATGTAAATATCAGAAGGAGGTTAATTTCCAGAGTGTATAAAGAACTCCCGTACATAGGTAAGAAAAAAAGCACTACGTTGAGGAGAATACAACTATTTTATATGATTGAATGTGATCTTTTCTTTTGTCTATTTATTATAATTAGTCCCAATAATATATTTTCAAATGTTGAACCATCCTTGTATTCCTAAATTCAATACTTTATAATCAAGTAAGATTTTTCTTTTAATAAATTAAAATTAAATTTCTTTAATACTGTTTTGCTTTGTTCATGAGACTGAAGTATAGGTTTTTTGAGGGAAAAAAACATTTTTATTATTATTCTCAACAATTTTCTGTTACAGAGGTTCTTGATATGTTTATTGTCTGAACATGGTCATTTTTGAAAAGCAGAACTTAATTCTCATTAATTAGAATTTAATTCTGTAATATTCTTTTTCTATTTAACATTCATTCTTATTGGTTTCTGTCTTTTCCTTTTTTTTAAGTTCTTTATTTATTTTTGAGAGAGAGATAGAGACAGAGCATGAGTGGAGGATGGGGGGACAGGGACAAAGGGAGAGAGAGTCTTAAGCAGGCTCCATGAGTGATGTGGAGCCAGACTGGGGATTGCAACCCTGCAATCATGACCTGAGCCAAAATCAAGAGTCAGATGCTTAACTGACTGAGCCAACCAGATGCCCTGTCTGTTCCTTCTTTTTAATTTTAATTTTAATTTCTTTTATTTTCTTGCATTTGGTATTATCAATCAATTTTTCTTTATTGCATGTTTCCCCTCTAGTGATCTAGAAGTGATAAATTCTAAAACTGTTTTAGTAATAGTCACTCTTAAAATTTCTACACACAAAACTAAGTATGCTTATTTCAGTATTCTCTTTAGAAACAGAAGGAACCTTACTTAGTGTGTTTCCACATTCACCCTTCCTTCACTGCTGCTGGGTTGGTAACACCGATTTTAGTCTGGATTGTTACTTATTCTCTTATATTATGCACCAATATTTATTTGATCCTTTCCATACTTCTTTGGTCACTACTGTGACCATCATCATTTCTTAAATTTATTTTTCATTTCAATTATTATTGAATAATTTTTTAAAAGATGGTTAGTGTATAGTAAATCCTGAGTCCCTGCGTGTCTCAAATTGTCTTTATTTCTCCTCATGAACTTGAATGTTGCTTTACCATGTGAAACATTCAAGATTGAATATATCTTCCCCTCTTTTGGCAGGGAAGGAAGTAAAGAAGGGATATGTGCTCAGTCAGCTAGGTGGACCCACTTTTGGAAAGGGCTTCACTGTCTTCATTAATGAGAACTTTGACACCAGTGGGATTCTTATTCCTCTGTAGGTAAGTTGTTTCCCTCTTTTCTGAAAACCTGTGTTTTTTCCAGGTGGTCTCCAGCTTTGGTCTTTTGTTACTCATTGTGCATAGTACTGATAGTATTCTTTCATTCTAAAAGCTGACAACTGTCTCTCCTTTGTGGAAATTATCTTTTACTATTTCTCCAGTAAAGAGCACAGGCTTTAGAGACAAGCAGGCTGTGTTTGAATCTCCGGCACTACTTACTCTCTGTGTGGCTTTAGGCAAATTGCCTAACCTCTCTGCTCCTCAGTTCCCTCATTTAAAAAATGGGGTTGTAATAGTCCCTATCTCTCAGAGTTGCTAAGAATGAAATGAGTCCATTCATGACAAGTTCTTAGAAGAGTGCCAGGCACATAGTAAGTGCTCAAGAATTCACTTTTTTTTTTTCAAAGTTCTGTTCACTGAGTCATTTCTGTTTTCTCTGAAATTGGTCAGAACTAAGCCCCATGTTGGCTTTCCTTAAATATATAACAATCCTTGATTATGGTTATGATTAAAAAACTAGGTTAGCTAAGTTAATGAGTACAGATGACTGTCATCTGATTTCCCCACAGTTTTATGGCATTGTTTTCCCAAAATGTGTCCCTCTGAATATGAGAGCTGACTGTTCTTACTGCCCACATGTTTTTCCCCATGCATGTTTTAGGCTTTGCTTCCTCCACTCTTTCCGTCTTCCAGGACTTCCTCACGGGTTATCCAAAGATAACTTACTCTTTAGCCTTCCAGTTCTCTTATACATATATTATTTTAAAGTTTTATTTTATGTTTTTTTTTAAAGATTTTATTTATTTATCAAGAGAGAGAGAGTGAGAGATAGAGCATGAGTGGGGTGGAGAGAGGGAGAAGCAGACTCGCCATTGAGCAGGGAGCCTACCCGTGGCTTGATCCCAGGACCCTGGCATCATGACCTGAGCCAAAGGCAGCTGCTTAACTGACTGAACCACTCAGGCTTCTTTTATGTTATCAAAGGGGAATAGAGTCAAGAGGGAGAGCTACATGTGTCCTCAGTCCTCTAGATGTAACCCTTTTTTGACTTCTGCTCTTTTGTGCACCTGAGAATAAACTTCCCAATCAGTGGCATGGTTTCTAAGACCCTCTTCTATTCCAAGGTTTGGTTTCTACTTATCTCCTCCAATTTACCTCTCACTACCCTCCTTCTATCATACTCTATGCTGTAAGCATATTGAATCTCTTTTATTTCTTAATACATTTCCTTTCACTTCTTGGTTTTCCCTCTTACTTCTTTCTTCATCTAGTAACTAATCTTTTATGGGCTTCTGATCCTGTTTCCTCATCAGTAAAATAAAACCTGGGAATCAATTATCTTTAGGAGTCCCTCTAGCTCTTAAAGTCTATAGTTCTTTACAAATATACTCATTGATACCTGAACATTTTCTTCTTACTTCCTCAGTATAGTTCAGTATCACATAGTCTAAAGAAATGTGCAGGATGCAAATGCTTAATTTTTACCTTAGTTCTTTATATAACACCTCAGACTTACAGAACTTTTAATTGCACCCAAAGAATGTCTCAAATGTTGAATAAGAAATTAATATGTCAGCACAGCAGGCCAGAATGGAGATTACTAAGAATAGTAGCCCAGCTACCTAGTTAATGCCTCTTTTAGTTTGGAGCCCTGATGAAGAAATGGTTTCTGACAGAGCCTAGCAAATTTTCTTCAACTGATAGAAAAAACACAAATCCTGACTTTGAATTGCAACACTTTTAATAGACACTTTTAAATTTTCTTCTCAACACCAGGGGCACTATGTGTGGGCATTTGTAGTCTTGCTGATAACAATTTGTCCTCTTGTAGCTTAACAGAGAGAGCAGGCAAATAGTTTGCCTTGGATTCCAGTCACACAGCCATTTCACCCCATGCTATGGGACCAGAATAGTTTTCTGTATCCTGCTATAAATATCACTTCTCCACGACAACTCATAATGTCTTCTTCAGTTCTACCTCTATCCCCCACTCCTCAGTTTGTTTCTTATGTTTCCTTTTCCCCCAGGAATGCCTTGCTCTCTGGAGACTTAATACCATTATAATCCCTATGTCATAAAAGACAAAACCTGTCAATAAATGCTGCAGCTGTGGTCATGGAAAAGGAGGAAATTCTCTTTAAATCACCATCTCTGAAATGAAAAAATGTCTGGTCCAGAAAGACATTATACGCAGTCTGGAAAGGTCTTCACCAAAGTCACACAGGAAGTAGTGGTTTCGCATTGCTGCAAACACTGTCGTTATTGTTCACACTGATGAATAGTTTCAGTTCTCACTAATATGAAATTCCACCAAATGAATATCTTGGAAAATAATCTGAAACTCCAAGAATAACACAAGTATGAGTTTACTGTCAGTGTATCTAAGGAGATTCAATCTATTGACCTCTTCATCCCCAGAAGCTACGGGAACCATATAATTTATCAACCACACTGAAACAGGATTGAGAGTAAAAGGAGCTCTATTAGCAGCTATATCAGGCCAACAGGCGCGAATAAGACTATGTTGGCAAAAAGGAATATATCCCACCGAGATAAACACACTAACTGCAGAATTAAGTCTCTACATAAATCGTTTGTCTTACAGCATATTGTGGTTTAAAGAATTAATCAATTCTGTTTTCTCTTAGAGAGGAACATTTATTCATCACTTTTCATGTTTCCACAAGGAAACACTTGAGTGGGGCTTGCCCTCCTTGCCTCTTCTTATTCCTGTCTCCCAGCTCATTTGGCATCTGGTGATGGTGACTTTTTAACTACTGAGTCGGTAGAGGAAACTGACCTGAGTGTTTTCTACTCACCCTCCTAAAAGCCAGCCTACCTGCAAAGGGCATAATATTTGATTTTCTCTCTGCTTTGTAGTTGGTGCCTGCTGCAGGTAGCAACCTGGAGATGCCCAAGGCCACCAGTGACAAGGGCATAATTCATCTAATCCACATTTGAATAAGCCCTTTTGCCCACGAATCAAGAGCCACATTCTCCAACTGGCTTTATCAGTAAAGAAGCTGATTTTAGATCTATATTTATTTTTCTCCTGGTTAATTCTCAATTGCTGAACTTGAAAGGAAGAGTAATTGGTGTTGTATTTTGACCCCTAAAACCATTTTTGTTTGTACTGCTGGCTAGAAACAGAAGCTGGAAACAGAAGAGAATCCTGGGGATGTGTAAGCAAAAAAGCAAAGAGTTAGGTACACAAGCATCTATTATCCTTTATAGTAAAAAAAAAAAAATACCCTGTATTGTATTTAAAAAGTAATCTGAATGTAAGATTTTTTAAAATACTTTATTTAGTTATTTGATAGAGAGAAAGATAGCAAGGGAGAGATCACAAGCAAGGGAAGCAGCAGGCAGAGGGAGAGAAAGAAGCAGGCTCCCTACTGAGCAAGGAGCATGATGTGGGGCTCTATCCCAGGACTCTGGAATCATGACCTGAGCAGAAGGCAGATGCTTAACTAATTGAGCCTCCCAGATACCCCTAAATGCAAGATTTTTTATAGGACTCAGCAGCATATTAATTTACACACACACACACACACACACACACACACACAAACACATACTCCTAAAAAGATTCAGCCACAGGAATTTTTCTTTTTAAGGATAGAAATCCTGGCAGAAGTACTGGAGAGACTACATAAATATCTTAAAGTAGTTCTAAAGGTGGGAGTTTTCAGAAACACAAATCCCATGGGACACATCATTACAGAGAATGTTGCAGTACCTATTTTGCATACACATACACACTCACACACACTATGCATGCACACATATCATACACAGTCACATACACACATCTTTCTGAACATTACCACAAGACAAAGATGTCCACTCTCATCACTTTTATTCAACATAAAAGTGGAAGTCATAGCCATAGCAACCAGACAAGGAAAAGAAATAAAAGGCTTCCAAATTAGTAAGGAAGAGGCAAAACTATCACTATTGGCAAATGACGTGGTATTATTCATAGAAATCCCTAAAGACTTCATCAAAAAAAAAAAAAAATTAGAATAAGTGAATTCAGTAGAGTTGAAGGATAAAAAATTAATATTCAGAAATCTGTTGCATTTCTATACACTAATAACAGAAGAACAAAAAGAAATTAAGGAAACAATTACATTTACAACTGTATCAAAAGGAATAAAATACCTAGGATTAAACTTAATCAAGGAGGTGAAAGACCTATACTTGGAAAACTATAAGACATTGATGAAAGTAATTGAAGATAACATAAATAAATGGAGATATACCATATTCATGGATTGCACAAATTAATATGGTTAACATGTCCATACTACCCAAAGCAATCTATAGATGCAATTCAATACCTTTCAAAATACCATTTTCACAGAACTGGAAAAAAATAATCTTAAAATTTGTAAGGAATGACAAAAGATCCTGAATAACCAAAGCCATTTTGAGAAAAAAGAGCAAAGCCGGAGGTATTATAGTCCCAGATTTCAAGATATACTACAAAGACATAGAAATCAATACAGTGTAGTACTGACACAAAAACAGACACATAGATCAATGGAACAGAATAGAGAACCCAGAAATAAACCCATACTTATACAGTCAATTAATCTATGACACAGGAGGCAAGAATATACAATGGGGAAAAGAGAGCCTCTTCAATAAATTGTGTTGGGAAACCGGACAGCTACATGAAAAAGAATGCAACTGGATCACTTTCTTACAGCATATTCAAAAATAAACTCAAAATGGATTAAAGACCTAAATGTGAGACCTGAAATCATAAAACTCACAGAGGAAAATCTAGGTAGCAATCACTTTGACATCGGCCTTATTTTTCTAGATAGGTCCCCTCAGGCAAGGGAAACAAAAACAAAAATAAACTATTAGGACTACACAAAAATACAAATCTTTTACACAGTGAAGGAAACCATCAATAAAACAAAAAGGCAACCTACTGAATGGGAGAAGATACTTGCAAATGATGTATCTGATAAGAGGTTAATACCCAAAATGTATGAAGGATTTACACAACTCAACACCCAAAACAAACAATCCAATTAAAAAGTGGGCAGGGGATCTGAATAGACATTTTTTCAAAAAAGATATACAAATGGCCAACAGACATATGAATAAATGCTCAATATCACTAATCATCAGGGAAATGCAAATCAAAACCACACCGAGAGAGATCACCTCATAACAATCAGAATAGCTAGTAACCAAAAGACAAGAAATAAGTGTTGGCAGGGATGTGGAGAAAAAGAAATCCTTGTGCACTGTTGGTGAAAAGGTGAAAATTGGTGTAACCACTGTCTAAACAGCATGGAGGTTTCTCAAAAAATTGAAAATAAAAATACCATTCAATCCAGTAATTCCAGTTTTGGGCATTTACTTTCCCCAAAATGAAAACATTAATTTGAAAAGATATATGCACTCTTATGTTTATGGCAGCATTGTTTACAATAGCCAAGATATAGATAAAGAAGATGTGGTATACCACATACACGCACACAATGGATTACTTCATCATAAAAAAAAAAATGAGATCTTGCTATTTGCAACAACAAGGATGGACCTAGAGGTATTATGCTAAGTGAAATAAGTCAGACAAAGACAAATACCACATGATTTCTCTTATATGTGGAATCTCAAAAAAAAAAAAAACAAAAAAAAAACAACAAAACACAAAAAAGCAGAAATAGAGCCATAAATGTAGAGAACAAACTGGTTGGTGGTTGCCAGAGGGAATGGGTAAAATGGAGAGGGGGGGAGATACAGACTTCCAGTTATGGAATGAATAAGTCATAGCAATGAAAGGTACAGCATAAGAAATATAGGCAGTCGTATTGTACTAGTATTGTATGGTGACAGATGGTAGCTACACTTGTAGTGAGCATAGTATAACACATAGAGTTGTCAAATCACTATGTTGTACACCTGAAACTAATGTAATATTGTGTGTCAACTATACTTCAACTAAAAAAAATCAAGTTTGTATCATTTCCCTTTATTTCTAAAGTGAACAATAGCTGAAATTAGTAACAGACTTGGAGAGAAAATCTCCCTAATGATCAGTTACCAAGAAAGGAGCATACTTATCAGGGCGTATATTGGTTTTTTCCATGTCATGTCACAGGGTACAATAATCTTTAAAAGTCCAGTACTCCTAAATGTTGCTCTCTTGTTGATGACCCCCCCCCAAAAAAGTGTTTAATTGCTATAGGCATCCCAGCCATTTTTTAAAATAATTAGTTATTGCTAAACAATTCCACAATATAAACTATTCTCAGTGTAATATTACTTCAAAAGATACAAATGAAATATCAACTATTTTTGTCAGATTTGTTTCAGATTATTCTAATTTTTTATTTTGCTTTATTATTTCTTAGAATTGGGAAAGGCAAATTAATTATCATCTGTTTTTTGTTTGTTTTAAATAATTTATTTATTTATTTGAGAGAGAGAGCATGGGGGGTGTGGAGAAGGTTAGAGGGAGAAGCAGACCCCCCATGGAGCTGGGAGCCCGATGTGGGACTCCATCCCAGGACTCCAGGATCATGACCTGAGCCAAAGGCAGTTGCTTAACGAACTGAGCCACCCAGGTGCCCTAATTATTAGCTATTTGAATTAAGAAACTTCTCATTTCTCCTGATAAGTTATGGCAGTTGTATAATTAATATTTTAACCTGCCTACTGCCCTACCAGTTGGAATACCAAATGGCTTTTAGATAAGGATCAGTTGGCACTAGGTATCACTACACACTTTTACCCAAATGCTCACATAAACTTTGTGTTCAGAGAGCTGTAGGTGTTAGTTTATATAAATCCACCAATAAAGGGCACCTGGGTGGCTCAGTCTGTTAAGTGGCTGCCTTTAGCTTGGGTCATGATCCCAGGGTCCTGGGATGAAGCCCCGCATAGGGCTCCCTGCTCAGCAGAGAGCCCGCTTCTTCCTCTCCCTCTGCCTGCTGCTCTGCCTACTTGTACTCCCTATCTCTGTGTCAAATAAATAAAACCTTAAAAAAAAAATCTACCAATAAGTTTGTACTTTTAAAATATAACGAGAGTGAGAAAAGGAAGGCAGCACACCAAGAATTGACTCCAGATTTAGATTTGTGCAATTCTGAGGTACTTATCTTCCCAGGTCTTTATGTTTCTACTAAAGTATTCACCCTCATTGGTCTAATTATAGCCCCAGAGGAAAATGGAGTACATGTAGTGAGTGGGAGTGCAATGCTCAAAGATTACCCACATGAAAGCAACGGGCAAATGTGACTTTTTGCCAGCTTTGTCACTGAATGAAAACATGTACTCTTCACTGAGTGAAGGTTAGCAAATTTTGCCATAAGCAAAACACATTTTTATGGCATCTTGATTAATTTCCCATGATAGAAGAATATTTCCACTTCAATTTAGAATTTTTGTCTCACAAAACAGTAAAACTTTATCAAGAGGTAAAATTCCTAACCCCAATTAACTTGGGTAACAAGGAAACTACAGGATGAAGGGGGGAAGTTTCCACACTCTTCCATATAATTCTTCTGGAAATGTAAAAGACAAGACTTTTGGAAAACTCCAGCATAAACCAGGTACTGTCTTGGGGGGTTTGGGAGCTTTCCATGAGCACAACACATTAAAGCTTCTGGATCAGGAGGGAAGAAACTAAATAATAAGTTGTTCTGACTCTCAGCCCAAAACAAGTCATATCCGCAATCCTATGCACACAGCACTAGAACATACTCAGCAGAACTGCCCCTACCAATCAACACTTGTACACACCACTTATTTGACAGAGATGCAGATTAAGGCCTGATGAGTGTTCAGAGCTCCCCAGTGAAGCTCTGTAAGCTGAACAAGTGTCGCAGAAGCACACCAAATCAGGCTTTTTACTGTACATGGGGGAAAATAGCCCAACTTTCATATACATCTTTCTCTGTTATTGCACTACAAAGCTCATGCAGACATAGACCAGGTCTTGTTTATATTCACATGTCCCAAAATGCTGAGGAGGCTCTGGCACATGACACATAATGGGTTCTAATGAATGGTTTCTGTTCTATTTTTCTATGCCTGTGTCTTTTTAAAAAACTAAATCAATCTTAAAGAGATCATGTTTCCAGAACCTGATTAAAAGAATTGACGCCATGTTTACTGGAGATTTTCCCCTGAGAGATTCATCCAACCAAAGGGATTGGTCCCAAGGTCATCTTCACAAATGAGTTTTCAAAATACAGGTTACATCCATTCTTTAATGACTTGAACTGACCCGGGATATCATGATGAGTCTACTGACAATAATCTGATAATACCAATAGTGGACCATAAGTTAAAGAATGCTTTCTTAGTGTAGAGGGTATACCTGAGTGTTTGAAGTACTATATATAGCTCCACAGGTCTTGCCACATGCCTGAGGCTATGCATGCACCACAGCAATAATGTCCACTCCCAACAGAACTAATCAAGGGAGTGAATGGAGCCATTGCACATCCTGGAGAGGTGTTAGCATACTTGCAATGCCTATTTCTGTGCTTAGACAACTTAAAGGGGGTGAGAATGCTTCATGTAGAAGTGTAACTGGCAACTAGAAAATTTTCTAGCTCAGTCTTTAGGGAAATATGATAGGACAGAGGAAGAGCAGAGAAAGGTAATCGGAGGCCCTCTTTCTGCACATGCTGGTACAAGTGTTAATCTAGGAAAGAAGCAAAAGAAGCAGATCTCCAAAGGTTACTTATCCTAACAGATAAAAAGACTACTCAAACAGAAATAGAACAGAGGAATTCTTCTCTGTTTTCTAAAGAAAAGAGAAGATTGATAAGATTATTAAGATCTTTTATTATCTTTTCATAAGATTAATAAGATTCTCTGTCACCATGAAATTAGGTATTTTCCACAATTGAAAATTATTCAGAACTTCTGAAGGGGAAGAAAAAAAAATCACGGAAATAGAAAATAATGGATATGAACTATTTTGCCCACCTACTTCCTTCAATATGGAAAATGTTAATCTCCTTTTTTTTTTTTAAGATTTTATTTATTTATTTGAGAAAGAGAGAGATAAAAGGAGCAGGAGGAGGGACAGAGGGAGAAGCAGACTCCCCACTGAGCAGAGAGCTGATGTGGGGCTCAATCCTAGAACCCTGGGATCATGACCTGAGTCAAAGGCAGAAGCTTAACTGACTGAGCCACTCAGGTACCTCTATACTCCTTTTTCTTAATTAAAAACAATAAAAAAAGTAAATATGGTTTCTAAATATACCAAAAGTCAAAAACTAAAACAACATTGGTGTCAGATATTTTTCAAGCAATATTTTGCTTATTAGTTTGGATAATCACTTAGCACTCAACCAGTCCAATTCAAGGACAACATGGAAATTATTCTTGGGTCTCAGAAGAGTTAAATTACAATTTAACTCATTACATTTTTGTCTTGACATAGAACACATAATGGATAGTTCCACTGCCTTGCCCTTTCTTAATAAAAGAATGGGAGAGGTATGAAAACCTAGAGACACTAAAACTCTCAAATTCATCTTGATTGTCTTAACATCATTTTTCCTACATATCCAAGCCTATACATTAAATATTACATTAAATAAAAGGAAATGTGAGACTTGTATTTCTAGATATACAATGAGTTTCTCAGACATAATGAGAGAAAAGGGAATTAATTTGGTATTAAAGACATCCAGAGGAATATTTGATATCTCTAGCACAACAAAAATACAAATTATTTCAGAAAGTTTTAATGGAGGGGTGTACAAATAATCTCTTATCAGAGTATAACTCAGAATTATACAGCCTGAGCTGAAGTTCAAATTGAATTTATGAGCTTAGCAACTAAGTCTAAAATAAAAAGGAACTCGTCAAGGTTTTTAATAACCATAGCTTATATAGCCACATCACCTTCATATAAAGGGGAAAGTATATATTTCAAGTTAGAAGAATAAGGTTGGACTTAAAATGATGTTTATTCCATGCCTGACCATGAAGCCATCAATTAATAATAAGAACTTATTTATTTATTTTATTTATTTATTTTTATTTTATTTATTTTTTTATAATAAGAATTTATTGAGGAACACTGCTGTAATAATTTTATATGTGTAAAGTCATCAACACTCAAAATAACCCTATGACATAAACATTATTATTAGCCTCACTTTATAGATCAAGAAACTAAAGCACAATATGGTTAAGTAAGTTGCAGAAAGTTGCAAAGCTGTTAATGGCAGAAATGGTTCTCAAACCAAGGAAGATTCAAACAGACTGCACACTATCACCCCACTATGCTGCCTCCCAATTTAAGTTCATTGAGTCTTAATTTCAACTGCAACATGTGGAAAGATATCATCTACCTTATTGTTCCAAAGCCAAAATTTGAAAGCATCTTGGTAAAGAGCTCAGACTCACAAAGATGTAGGGCAATATTGTAAATAAATTGTTAGCATGACAATATCCATTGCATTGCCCAGCAGAAATCCCCGATCAAATCTACATTCTTTGATGTAGCAAAAATAGGGTTTGTGAGAAAGAAAATAGAGAGATTAACAGATTAACAGAAAGGACATCATGCTCCCATATATTTCAGAAAATTTAAAGATACACAGTCAGAGAATGAGGTGGTCACAAGAAGGAAAAAGAAATCCCGTAACAATAGGTAATAACATGTAAAAATGCTTATAATTATTAGGCCAGGGAGAAAAAAATAGCAGGTCTGTACAGTATTATCCTAATGTGAAAAAATATGTGTGTCGTTACACAGAGAACACTGGAAGCATAGAAGAATGGGAGAATGTGCATTAAGATGCTAAGTGATGGCACTTTGCTTAAGGCCATGATGAAATAACAGGACCAGACTTACTCTCCTGCCTTAACCAAATAGAAAACTAGATAAAAATGTATAAAACAACAGTTTTTAAACATGGGGCAACAGGCAGGGCAGGACAGTGATCCCTGAATGAAGGAACACAAATGAGATGAGTCTTGGAAATGCCCCAGCTCACTGCCTGGAGAGTTGGCAGGTGTCATTGCAAAAAGGGAGAGCCAAAACAAAGTCTAGCAGTCTCACTAACTGGAGAAGACAGAGTTCAGAGTTTGAGGAGGCTAAGACAAACAGATTTTAAAGGGTAGAGTAACAAAGAGGTGAGAGATACATAAAATGAGAGCTCCAGAGATCCTAAGAGGAGTCCACTTCAGTCATTGACCTAATACCATTTACACATACATGTAGCAAAATTACTGAAGCCAGAGAAAGAACTACCAAAAAGTAGATAAAACAATCCTGGAGTACACACAGAGCTGGGAATGGTTTACATTTGCATCAGTCACAGTGGAAAGTTATACGATACATGGGCCATCAAGTACATTCTACAAAACAGTATTACCTTGGTAAAGAGAACAAATTAGCCCAGACAAAAGGTTGCTCTGGACTTACCTTAAAAATGCTTAAAAACAATACTTTAAAAAAATCAAATTGATTTCCAACTATCAAAATCAGTTACCAGAAGAAAGCCCCCAAATAATTAAAGGAATACAAAACATACCTAACATTCACCAAAATCTAACCAAAAATTGCCAGGCATGCAAAGAAACAGAAAAATAATTAGAAAGCAAAAATTCAACTAATCATAATATTAATTTCAGTAACAATAATAATCAATAGACCCAGAAAGTACATATATGATAGATTGGTAGACAAACAGATCAGCATAGCTATTAAAAACATATTCTATATGCTCAAAAAGGTAGTGAGAAGCATACATGACAAAAAGAAAATTGGACAATATAAATAATACCCAAATGGAACTTCTAGACATGAAAACTAAATTATTTGGAATGAAAAATTATTGGATGTGTGTAACAACATGTTGCAGAATAAAAAAATCAGCAAACTTGAAGACAGCAAAAGAAACTATCTAAAATCAAACACATTAATAAAAAGGACTGAAACTATAAGAATAGAGCATTAGTGATATTTAGAACAATATCAAGTGGCCTCATATATATTAATTGAATTCTTGAGGATAGGTGAAAGAGTGAAGAAAAGACAATTTAATGGATTTGATTAAAAAGTGTAACCTCAAAATTTGATGAAAAATGTAAACCCAAAGTAAAAACAATGTAAAAACTATACCAATTCTCATGATAATCAGATTGCAAAAACACAATAATAATGAGAAACACTTATAGCAATCAAAAAAAAGAAAAAGTCTAATAGAGATCAAGTTGAAAATAATAGTGAAAAAATAAGAATTAGAGCAGAAATCAATGAAATCGAAAACAGGAAATCAATAGAAAACATCAAAGAAACCCAAAGCCAATTCTTTGGAAATATCAATAAAATTGAAAAGCCCCTAGCTAGGCTATCTAAGAAAAAAAATAAAGATATAAATCACTAATACAGGAGACATCACCACAAACACCATGGAAATTAAAAGGATAGTAAAGAAATACTGTGAACAATGCTATGCCCACAAATTTTACAAGCAAGATAAAATGGACGAATTCCTTGCAAAATACAATTGGCAAAAACTGTACAAGAAGAAAATAAGATCTGCATAGGCCTATATCTATTAAAGAAATTGAATCTCTATTAATGACTTTCCAAAAAAGAAAACGCCAGACCCATATGAGTTTGCTGGTGAATTCCACCAAAAATATAAGGAAAAAATTATACCAATTCTCTATAATTTCTTCTAAAAGATAGAAGCACAGGGAATACTTCCTAACTCATTCTATGAAGGCAACATTACCCTAATAACAAAACCAGCCAGACACATTACAAGACAAGGAAACTATAGACCAATACCTCTTATGAACACAGATTTAAAAAATCCTCAACAGAATATTAGCAAGTTAAATCCAACAGTATATAAAAAGAATTGTATACCAAAACCAAATGGAATATATCCCAAGTATGCAATGTTGGTTCAACATTCAAATATCAGTTAACATATTCTAACATATCAACAGACTAAAAAAATACCCATTCATAATAAAAACTCTCAGAAAGCTAAGACTACAGGGGAACTTTATCAACCTGATAAAGACTATCTACAAAAAACAAAACAAAACAAAACCTACAATTAACATCACGAGAAACTTGGAGCTTTCCCATTAAGATCAGGTACAAGTCAAGGATGTGCTGTCTTATGACTCCTTTTCAATATCATTCTGGAATTCTACGTAATTCAATAAGACAAGAAAAGGAAATAAAAGGCATACTAACTCAGTAGGAAGATATAAAACTGTCTTTGTTTGCAGGTGACATGACTGTCTATGTAGAATATCTGAAAGAATTAGCCAAAAAAACTCCTAGAAATAATAAACAATTATAGCAAGATTGCAGGATACGAGGTTAATATACAAAAGTCAATTGCTTTCCTACATAACAACAATGAACAGGTGTAACTGGAAGTTAAAAACACAATACCATCTACAAAATTTATTTAGCATCTCCAAAGATAAAATATTTAAGTATAAATTTTGCATAATATATACAGGATCCATACGACAAAAACTATAAAATTCTGAACAAAATTAGAGGAACTAAATAAATAGATATTCCATGTTTATGATTAGGAAGACTCAATATTATCAAGATGTCAGTTCTGTCTAATTTAATCTATAAATTTAGTAAAATATCAATAAAAATCTTAGCAAGTTATCATGCAGATATTAACAAACTGATCCAAGATTTTATAAGGAGAGGTAACAGACTTAGAATAGTCAACTTAATATTGAAGAACAAAATTGGAGAACGGACACCATCCAACTTTAAGACTTACTAGAAAGCTGTAGTAATCAAGAAAGTGTGGTATTGGTGAAATAATAGATAAAAAAAGGAACACAATAGAGACCCTAGAAATAGACCCACATAAAGATAATCAATGATCTTTGACAAAAAAGCTAAGGCAACACAATGAGGAAAATAGTCTTTTCAGTAAGTGCTGCTTGAACAACTGGACATCTGCATACAAAGAAACTAATCTAGATATAGCCTTTATGTCCCCCTGAAAAATTAACTCAAAATGTATCATAGACCTAAATATAAAATACAAAACTGTAGAACTCCTGGAAGATAACCTTAGAAAACATAGATGACCTTGGATATGGTGATGCCTTTTTTAATACAACACCAAAGACAAATCCATGAAAGAAATGATTGATAAACTGGACTTTATTAAAATTAAAAACTTCTGCTCTGCAAAAGACAGTGTCAAGAGAAAAAGAAAACAAGCCACAGACAGGGAGAAAATATTTGCGAAAGACACATCTGATAAAAGACCATTATCCAAAATATACAAGGAACTCTTAAAACTAAAAAATAATAAAACAAACAACTCAATTAAAAAATGAGCCAAACACTTTAACATACACCTCACCAAAGAAGGTATACAGATGGCAGATAAATGTAAGAAAAGAGCTCTCCAGCATATGTCATCAGAGAAGTGCAAATTAAAACCACATTGGGATACCACTGCACACTTACTAGAATGGCTAAAATCCAGAACACTAATAATACCACTGGAGAGGATGTGGAACAACAGGAACTTTCATATATTGCTGGTGGGAATGCAAAATGGTTCAGCCACTTTGGAAGATAAGCAGTTTCTTATAAAACTAAACATACTCCTACCATACAGTACAATAAACGTACTCTTTGGTATTAACCCAAATAAGTAGAAAACTTATGTCCACAAAATACCTGCACATAATGTTTATAGCAGCTTTATTCATAATTGCTTAAACTTGGAAGCAACAAAATGTCCTTTAGTAAATTAATGGATAAATGCACTGTCGTATATCCAGGCAATGGAATATTATTCAACACTAAAAAGAAATGATTCCAGAACTATGAAAAGTCATGGAGGAAATTTAAATTCATATTACTAAGTGAAAGAAACCAATCTGAAAAGGCTACCTACTGCATTATTCTGACAATATGACACCCTTAAAAGGCAAAACAATGGAGACAATAAAAAGATAAGTGGTTGTCGAGGTGGGATAAGAAAGAGAGATGAACAGACAGAGCACAGAGGATTTGTAGGGCAGTAAAAATATTCTATATGCTATTGGTGTAATGGATTTTGTCCAATTTATCCAAACCTATAGAACGTAGAATACCAAGAGTGAATCATAAGGTAAACTATGGACTTTGGGTGATTATGATGTGTCAATGTAGATTCATCCTTAGTAAAAATGTACCATTGTGCTGAATGATGTTGATATGTTGATAATGGGGAAGTGTATGCATGTGTGGAGGAAAATTTCTATCTCCCTTTCAATTATTTTTTAAAGATTTTATTTACTTATTTGACACAGAGAGAGAGAGAGATCATAAGTAGGCAGAGAAGCAGGCAGAGAGAGAGGGGGAAGCAGGCTCCCCGCTGAGCAGAGAGCCCGATGCAGGGCTCGATCCCAGGACCCTGAGATCATGACCTGAGCTGACGGCAGACTCTTAACCTACTGAGACACCCAGGCGCCACTTCCTTTCAACTTTATTGTTAACCTAAAACTGTTCTAAAAAAAAAGTCTTTAAAAATATATATGGTTAGAAAACAATAGAAAAGAAAAACATATATCGACCTAGAATTCTACACCCAGCATAAACTTCTTGCAAAAATGAAGATGAAACAAAGATGTTGATAGACATACAAAGTTGATAAATTTATTAACTGCAGACCAGCACTATAAGAAAGGTGTAAAAAAGAATCTTCAGGCAAAAGGAATATAATGACAGATGGAAATACAGTTGAACCTTGAATAACATGGAGATGAGGAGCACTGACCCCACACAGTCAAAAATTCATATATAACTTTTGACTTTCCCTAAACTGAACTACTAATAACCTACTATTGACTAGCCCTATGGATAATATCAGCAGCCAATTAACACATACTTTTCATGTTATATGTATTATATATTATGTTCTTATAATAAAGTAGCTAAAGAAAGGAACATATTATTAAGAAAATCATAGGAAGAGAAAATACATTTACAGTATTATACTGTAAAAAATCTGAATATAAGTGGACCTATGCAGTTCAAATCCGTGTTGTTCAAGGATCAACTATCTACATCTATCCTGTGTGATGAAAATCACTGGAAATTTTCAAAGCAGAAAAGTATAAAATAACATTTTTCTCATGTTTTGTATCTCTTCAAAAAGAAAATTGATCAATGAAAGCAAAATTTCAACAACTTTGATAAAATGGATAAAAGTCTTGATATTTACAAACTACCAAAGCTCACTCAAAAACAAAAGTAAAAATACATAATCTTTTTAGTCTTAAATGACAATAAAAATAAAAGAAACTTAACTTATTTATAGTTAAAATTATTCCCATAAAGAAAATTCTAGTATCAAATGGATTTACCAATGAATTCAGCCAAACACTTAAGAAAGAAATAATACCAATTCTGTTCAAACTGAAATAATACCGATTGTATGCAAACTGTTCTAGAAAATAGAAGTGGGGAGGATGCACTTCCAATTGACATAAGGCCAGTATAACCCTGATGCCAAAACCAAATAAATATATTGCATGAAAGGAGCAATGTCTTGTGAACATAGACACAAAGTCCTTAACAAATTATTAGCAAATAAAGTTCAGCAATATACAAAAAGATTATATGTCACCATCAAGTGGAGTTTATAGCTGGAATTTAAGTTTGGCTCAACTTTCACAAAGCATTCAATCTAATTCATTCACCGAATCAACAAACTAAAAAAGAAAAACTCATAAGAATCTCAATAAATATAATTAAACAAAATTTTGACAAAAGTCAGCACTCACTCATGATTTAAAAAAAATAAAACCTCAGCAAATTAGGAATAAAAGGAAATTTCCTCAACGTGGTAAGTCATATTACAACAACAACAACAACAAAAACACCTGCAGCTAAAACAAAACAAAAAAATTTCAGCTAATATCATATTTAATAGTATTACTAGATGTTAATAGAGTAACTGAATGATTTCCCTTCCCCTAAAGTAGAGAACAAGATAAGAATGCTTGTTGTCATTATTTCTACTCAACATTATAATGAATGGTCTATCCAGTGTAATAAGGTGAGTAAAAGAAATAAAATGCATATATATCAGAAAGGAAAAACTTTATGCAGAGACCACTTGATGATTTATTTAGAAGATCCTTCAGTTTCTATCAAAAATCTGCTAGAACCAATCAGTGACATTAAAAATGTTACAGGATACAAAGTTGATATACAAAAGTTATTTTATTGCTATTTATCAATAATGCTCAATCCAAAAATAAAATTTTAGAACAATATGTCTTTTACAAAATTATGAAATATTTACTGAGAAATTTAACAAAAATGTGTAAAACCTATACACTGCCAAAATTAAAGATCTAGATAAATGAAGAGATATGTCAGATTCAATACTGTTAAGAAACCAATTTTTCCCAAATTGACCTATATATTCAATGTAATGCCAATCAAAATTCTAGTAGGATTTTGGTAGAAATTGCAAGCTGAACCTAAAATATATACAAATATGCAAAAGACCTAGAATACCCAAAACAATTTTGGAAAGGAAGAACATAATTGGAGTCTTTACACTACCTAATACTTACTAGATAGTTATACTGTAATAAGACAAGGTGATGTGAGCACAATGATTATTTTTCAGTAGAACAGAATATAAAGTCTCGAACTAGATACATGCTTATAAGATTCATTGCTGTTCAACAAAGGGACAAAGGCAATTCAATGGGGAAATAATCTTTTCAACAAATTGTACAGAGACAATTGGATTTCCATATGTAAAGAGAAAGAGAGACAGAGAAAAGGAGGGAGGTAGAGAGAAAGAAAGGAAGAGAAAAGAACAGAATATTGACCCATACTTACCTCACATCATACTCAAAAATCAATTCAAAACATGGCACAGACTATAAAATTATAAAATTTGTAATAAAAAATATAAAAGAAAATCTTAGTAGATCTCAGATAAAACATATGTTTTTTTTAAACAGGCTACAAAATACACAAAGTATGAAAGAAAAATTGATAAATTTGAATTGATCAATATTAAAATATTTTGCTCTTCAAAAGACACGATTGAGAAAATTAAAGGCAAGCCACACACTTCAAGAAATACTTGCAAGCCTGATGATTCACAGACATGTACCCTGGGGCAAATAATACATTATGTGTTAATAAAAAAAAAAAAAAGAAATACTTGCAAAATATTTATGTAATAAAGGACAGAGATGTAGAATAGAGTTGACCCTTGAACAACACAGGAGTTAAGGGCACTGACCCCCATGCAGTCAAAAATCCATATACAACTTTTGATTCCTCAAAAACTTTACTAATAACTTACTATTGACCGAAAGTCTTACCAATAACATAAACAATTGCTTAACATATATAATATACAGTATTCTTACAATAAAGTAAGCTAGAAGAAAGAAAATTTTATTAAGAAAATCATAAGAGAAAATATATTTGCACTACTATACTGAATTTGTTGGAAAAATCTGCATATAAGGGGACCCATGCAGTTCAAACCCATGTTGTTCAAGAGTCAACTGTATATAGATTACTTACAACTCCATCTAAAAAGATGAAATTTTTTAATGCGCTAAAGATTTGGATACCTTACCAAAAATAATATGCAGATGTCAAAAAAAAAAAAGAAAAAAATGCTCAAAATTAATATTCATTAAGTGACACCACTATCTACACACTAAAATGACTAAAACTAAAAAAGTATTATCCTAGCAAGTGTTGGTGTTAGTGGAAATCCAAAATGAAGCAACCACTTTGGAAAACAATTTGGTAGTATCTAATAAAGTTGAATATAAATTTACCATATGACTGAATAATTCCAGTCCTGGTATTTACCCAAGTGAAATAAAAATTTGTTTAAAGAAGTCTTGCACACTACATGAATTTCAGAGTAGCTTTACTCAATAGCCAAAAACTGGAAACAACCCATATGTCTACTGACTGGCAAATGGATAAACAAATTTTGATATATCCACACAATAGAATACTACTCAGAATCTAAAATGAGGATCAGACTACTGATAAATGCAACAACATGAATCTCAAAAGCATTATTGTAAATGAAAGAAGCTAGACACTAAAGACTTCATACTATATGATTTCATCTTTAAAATTCTAGAACAAACAAAACTGTATTGATAGTATATGAGTGGTTGCCAGGGCCAAAGTTGTGAGGAGTGGTGTTTGAAATATTCTAGATTATGGTTGTGGCGGTGGTTATGCAACTGCAAATATTTGTCAAAACTCATATAATTATAAAGTTTAGAGATAAATTTTATGTGTAAATTGTGACTCAATGAACATGAATGCCCCCTCCCCAAAACACTGAGTGATTCTTACAGGTTATTATGAATAGTTTTTTTCTCCTCACTTTGCTGTGGTTTTCAAACTTTCTATAATACATATAAATTGCAACAAAATGCAATACATATGAAAATTCTGTAATCATTAACATTTTCATTGTCTAGGAAATTGTAGCTTAAATAAGTAAGAAGAACATAAAGGAATTCAGGGGAGTCATAAAGATACACATTATATTTGTATAAAGAATTGAGAATGGGACTTCCATTCCCATGATGCTTGAAGAAATCCTCTAATTATGAACACATAAATGATGGATAAAATATTCAAAAAATAAACTAAAACCTTTTAAATTTATGGGAAGGAAGAAAGTCACCTGAGGCTAGTTAAAACAAGTAAGCCAGAAGGGGAAAAATAACAAAAACAAACAAAAACAAAAACAATACAGGAAAAGAAAGTAATTAAAACAAAGAATTGAGTAAGATCTGAAATACGCAGTTTTCTTTGGGCATCTGTTCACCTTTGAGACTCCAAGGCCTCGGTTTAAATAGGCCACAACTTCAAGAAAACAAGAAACCATGCTGGGATCTCTAAGCAGAGTATGAGATCAGCTCAGAAACTTTTCAAATATCCAGAAGTCCTGAATGAGAATACCTCCAGTGGGTTCAGTACACAAAGTTCATTTTTATATTGACCAAAGTTACAATTCACCAGAAATGTATAAAAAGTCTACACTTCTGTGCACATAATAACACTCACAGTATATAAAGCAAAAATTGTCAGAACCTCTAGAAGAAAGAGAGAAATTCTCTATCATAATAAAAAGTTTTAGACTATCCCTCTTAGGACATGATAAATCAACCAAGCAAGAACAAAACAAACAAACAAACAAAGCCTCAGAAAATATATAGAAGACAACAATAAAATTAAATCAAATAAATAAATAAATCTTTAAATATATATATAAAAATATTAGGAGAAGAGTTAATTTAATACTCATTCTTCTCAAACTATTCCAAAAAATAAATGAGGAAGAAAAATTTCCAAATTCATTCTATGAGGACAATATCACCCTGACACCGAAACCAGATAGAGACACCACAACAAAAGAGAACTATAGGCAAATATCTCTTATGAATATAGATGCAAAAATTCTCAACAAAATATTAGCAAACTGAATCCAATAATATATTTTTTAAAAAACCATACACCACAACCAAAGAGCATTTATTCCCATGATGTAAGGGTGATTTAATATTTGCAAAACAATCAACATGATACATCACATCAATAAGAGAATAAAAACCATGTGGTCATTTCAATAGATGCAGAAAAAGTATTTGACAAAGTACAAATGGATGGTACAACATCCATTCATGATAAAAACTTTCTGCAAAGTAGGTCTAGAGGGAACATAACATATCTCAACACAATAAAGTCATTATATGAAAAACCCACAGCCAACATCATACTTAATGGTGAAAAACTGACAACTTTTCCCGTAAGGTCAAGAACAAGACAAGCATGTCCACTCTTACCACTTTTGTTTGACACGGTACTGTAAGTCCTAGCCACAGCAATCAAAAAACAAAAAGATATAAAAGGCATCCAAATCAGTAAGGAAGAAGTGAAACTTTTACTATCTGCAGATGACGTAATACTACGTATAGAAAACTTGAAAAAAAAAAAAAGAAAGAAAGAAAACCTGAAAGACTCCACCAAAAGAAACAAAGCAAAAACAAACAAACAAAAAAACCAGAAATGGTAAATTCACTCAGTAAAGTCCCAAGACAACAAAATCGATATATAGAAATATATTGCACCCTTATACACTTAATAATGAAGTAGCAGAAAGTGAAATTAAGAAAACAATCTCATTTACAATTGCACCAAAATCAATAGAATATCTAGGAATAAACCTCATCAAAGAACTACTCTGAAAACTATAAAATGTTGATGAAAGCAATTCAAAACAACATAAAGAAATGGAAAGACATTCCATGTTCATGGGTTGGAAGGACAAATATCGTTAAAATGTCTACACTCTCTAAAGCATTCTACACATTTAATGTAATCTCTCAAAATACCAACAAAATTTTTCACAGAGCTAGAACAAAGAATCCTAAAATTTGTATGAAACCACAAAAGACCTTGAATAGCCAAAGCGATCCTGAAAAAGAAAAAAAAAACGAGTCATCACAATTCTGATTTCAAGTTATATTACAAAGCTGTAATAATGTTTTCTAGGCAAGATGATGGAAGAGTAAGGGACCTTGTTTTATCTGGTCCTTTGAATTTAGCTAGATAACTATCAAATCATTTTGAACACCCATGAATTCAACCTGAGATGCAAGAAAAGAATATCTGGAACTCTACAAGGAGAAAAGTGACCACTTTCTGCAAGGTAGGAGGTGAAGAGAAGTGAATCTGAGGGGATATATTAGAAGATAAATGGCAGAGGGAGAGAGCCTCAGTAAGTCAGCTACTGGAAAGTGATACAGCCTGAGAGGGCAGAATCTGAACCCTTAGAATCTGCTCCAGTGAGAGACATCCCTGCCTGAAAGGAGCTCAGGTGGTGAAAAGGGGCAAAATTCTAGGTGGGACAGTGTGGTCTCAGGATCCCCAGAGTCACGGAAATAACAGGGATACCTGAGCCGGTAGAGTTCCCAAGCATTGGAGCAGGGAAACTGGTTATGGTCAGTGAGCCCAGGATGGGACTCTCATCTCAGTTCACCATAAACCACAAGCTGCTGCTCCATCGGGTGACCATTCTCTGAGTGGGAAACATGCAAAGGACAGGAACTTGGGGCCCCTCAACCTTCCCCAACTTTCCCCTCTCTTCCCCTCAATCCTTCCACAAGAGGATCGATGTGGACACGCACCACAGGAGTCTGCAGTTTGGTACACACAAGTGAAGACCACTTATCCCTGAGGGTCTACTGAAGAGAGGGGACCAGGATTTTTTTGGCTCTGGTGTTGGAGATTGGGCCCGGCCATTTTTATTTTGATCCTCTGAAGAGGCACAAAGCCTTCAGGGAACAAAAGCCACACAGAGGACAAGCTTACACTGAGCCTGGCTCCCTGGCAAAGGGCTGTTCCACTCTGCCCAAGCAAAGACACCTGAGAAGCAGCACTCCAGTCCCCTCCCCCAGAAGGCCAAATGGAAGAACAGGTGCACAGCAAGCTTATGGATACAACAAGACTGTAAAACTCTAGCGCTAGGGGAAAATAGTATATAGAATTTAAGGGTTTTTTTCTTATGATTCCTTTATCTTTCAGTTTAAAATTTTCCATATTTTTTCTTTTTCTCCTTTTCAACTAGTTTCTTATATTATCAACTTTTTGTTTTTTAAGTCTTTTTTTAGCTTTCATTTTTTACATTTACACTTTATAGATATATTTTTCATTAACAGTTTCATTTCACTCTATTAGATTTTATTTTTGTATATATATAAATTTTGCTTTCTTTACAATTTTAGTACTCAGTGTCTTCTGACACACAGGCCAAATACACTCAAGACCAGCTAGATCACTCTACTTTGTCCACCCTGTGAGATTATATTCTCTCTTCCCCACCTCCGTATTTCTTTTTTCTTTTTCTTTTTCTTTTTCTTTTTCTTTTTCCATTTCTTTTCCTTTTCTTCTTTGGTTTCTAACCCCTTTGGATTTGTCTAGTATGTATTTTGCTTGGGTCATGATTGATATTGTTGATTCTGCTCACTCATTCATCCATTCTTCTCTGGGCAAAATGACTAGAAGGAGGAATTCACAACAAAAGATAAAAACCAGAGGCAATACTCTCTGCCACAGATCAAATCGATATGGATATAAGTAAAATGTCTGAACTGGAATTCAGGATGACAATTATAAAGTTACTAGTTGGACTTGAAAAAAGCATAAAAGACACCAGAAAATCTCTTAGTCCAGAAATGAGATCTAATTAGGCTGAAATTAAAAATGCTCTAATTGTGATGCAGTCTAAATTGTACGCTCTAACAACAGGGTAAATGAAGCAGAAGAGAGAGTAAGTGACATAGAAGACAAGTTGGTGGAAAGGAAGGAACCTGAGGAAAACAGAGAAAAACAACTAACAGGGCATGAGAAGAGGCATCAAGAAATCAGTGATGCCATAAAATGAACCAGCATCAGAATTATTGGGGTGCCTGATGGTTAAGAGAGAGCGAGCCAGAAGGTGCAGAAGGTGTATTTGAGCAAATCATAGCTGAGCACTTCTCTAATCTGGGGAAGGAAACAGGCATTCATGTCCAAGAGGTGGGGGGACCCCTCCTGAAATCAATAAGAATAAATCAATACCCTGACATATAATAGTGAAGCTTGCAAATTTCAGAGTTGAAGAAAAAATCCTCAAAGCAGCTCAAGACAAGAGGTTCCTAACCCAGAGAGGTAGAGGTAGGAACATTAGACTGACATCAGACCTATCCACAAATACCTGGCAGGCCAGAAAGGGCTGGCATGATATATTCAGGGTACTAAATGAGAAAAATATGCAGCCAAGAATATTTTATCTAGCAAGGATGACATTCAGAATGGAAGGAGAGACAAAGAGCTTCCAAGACAGAGAGAAACTGAAAGAATATGTGATCACCAACCCAGCCCTAGAAGAAATATTAAGAGGGATCCGGTAAGTGAAGAGAGAGCCCAAGAGTAACTTGAACTAGAAAGAAATGAAGACAATCTTCAGAAACAGGGACTTTACAGGTTATATAATGGCACTAAATTCATATCTTTCAATAGTTACTCTGAATGTAAATGGGCTAAATGCTCCAATGAAAAGACACAGTGTATCAGATTGGATAAAAAAGCAAGATCCACCCATATGCTGTCTACAAGAGACTCACTTTAAACTGAAAGATACCTCCAGACTGAAAGTAAGGGGATGAAGAACAATTTATCATGTTAATGGACCTCAAAGAAAGCTGGGGTAACAACCCTCATATAAGACAAATTAAATTTTAAACCAAAGACTGTAGTAAGAGATGAAGAGGGACACTATACCATACTTAAAGGGTCTATACGACAAGAAGATCTAACAATTGTAAGTATTTATGCTCCCAGTTTGGGAGCAGTCAATTATATCAACCAATGAATAACCAAATTAAAGAAACACACAGATAATAATACAATAATAGTAGGGGACTTCAAAACCCAACTCACAGCAATGGACAGATCATCTAAGCAGAAGATCGACAAGGAAAAAAGGGCTTTGAATCACATGTTGGAACAGATGGACTTCACAGATACATAGAGAGCATTCTATCCTATCTATTCTATTCTATCTTATCTAAAGCAATAGAATACACCTTCTTCTCAAGTGCACATGGAACTTTCTCCAAAGTAGATCACATACTGGGTCAGAATCAGGTCTCCACTGATACCAAAAGAATGGGAATATTCCCTGCATATTTTCAGACCACAATTCTTTGAAACTTGAACTCAATCACAAGAGGAAATTTGGAAGGAATTCAAATACTTGGAGGTTAAAGAGCATCCTACTAAAGAATGAATGGGTCAACCAGGAAATTAAAGAAGAATTAAAAAAATTCTCGAAAACTAATAAAAATGAAAACACAACTGTTCGAAAAAGCAAAGTGATTCTAAGAGAGAAATATATAGCCATCCAAGCCTCTCTCAAAAAAAAAAAAAAAGAAAAGAAAAGAAAAGAAAAGAAAAGAAAGAAAGAAAGAAAGAAAAAGAAAAATCTCAAATAAACAAGCTAACCTTACACCTAAAGGAGCTGGAGAAAGAACAGCAAGTAAAGCCTAAACCAAGCAGAAGCAGAGAAATAAAGATTAGAGTAGAGATCAATGAAATGGAAACCAGAAGAACAGTAGAACAGATCAACAAAACTAGAAGCTGGTTCTTTGAAAGAACTAATAGTATCAATAAACCCATAGAGAGACATCAAAAAGAAAAGAGAAAGGACATAAATTAATGAAATCACGAATGAAAGGGGAGATATCACAACCAACACCAAGGACATACAGACAATTTTAAGAACATATTATGAGCAAATATATGCCAACAAATTAAGCAATCTGGAAGAAATGGATGCATTCCCGGAAACTTAAAAACTACCAAAACTGAAATAAGAAGAAATAAAAAATCTGAACAGACCCTTAACCAGCAAGGAAATTGAAGCAGTAAGCAAAAACCACCCAAAAAACAAGAGTCCTGGGCCAGATGGCTTCCCAGGGGAATTCTACCAAACATTTAAAGAAGAAATCATACCTATTTTCCTGAAGCCAATTCAAAACATAGAAATGGGAGGAAAACTTCCAAACTCATTCTATGAGGCCAACATTAGCTTGATCCCAATACCACAAAGACCCCATCAAAAAGGAAAATTACAGACCAATATCCCTGATGAACATGGATGCAAAAATTCTCAAGAAGATACTAGCCAATAGGATCCAAAAGTACATTAAAAGGGTTGTTCACCATGACCAAGTGGGATTTATTCCTGGGTTGCAAGGGTGGTTCAACATCCAGAAATCAATCAGTGTATTGTATCTTGATACAATACATTAATAAAAGAAAGGACAAGAACCATGTGGTCTTCTCAGTTGATGCAGAAAAAGCATTTGACAAAATATAGCATCCTTTCTTGATTAAAACTCTCCACAGTGTAGGGATAGAGGGAACGTATCATGATATCATAAAAGCTATCTATGAAAAGTCCACAGCAAATATCATCCTCAATGGGGAAAAACTGAGAGCTTTTCCCCTATGGTCAGAAACATGACAGGGATACCACTCTCACCACTTTTGTTCAACATAGTACTAGAAGTCCTAGCTTCAGCAATCAGAAAACAAAGAGAAATAAAAGGCATTCAAATTGGCAAAGAAGTCAAACTCTCACTCTTCACTGATTACATAATACTTTATGTGGAAAACCCAAAATACTTCACCCCAAAATTGCCAGAATTCATACAGCAATTCAGCAACATGGCAGGATACAAAATCAATGCAAAGAAATAGTTGCACTTCTACACACTAACAATAATACCGAAGAAAGTGAAATTAAGGAATCAACCCCATTTACAGTGGCAACCAAAAACTATAAGATACCTAGGAAAAAACCTAACCAAGAGGTAAAGGATCTGTACTCTAAAAACTACAGAACACTTATGAAAGAAACTGAGGAAGACACAAAGAGATGGGAAAATATTCCATGCTCATGAATTGGAAGAATAAATATTATTAAAATGTCTATGTTAACCAGAGCAATCTATACTTTCAATGCAATGCCTATCAAAATACCATCGACATTTTTCATAGAGTTGGAACAAATAATCCTAAAATTTGTGAAACCAGAAAAGACCCCAAAAAGCCAGAGGAATGTTGGAAAAAAAAAAAAAAAGCCAGTGCTGGAGATATCATAATGCCTGACTTCAAGCTCTATTACAAAGCTGTGATCATCAAGACAGAATGGTACTGGCACAAAAACAGACACGTAGATCAATGGAACAGAATGAGAACCCAGAAATGGACCCTCAACTCTATGGTGAATAATCTTCGACAAAGCAGGAAAGGATATCCAATGGAAAAAAAATAGTCTCTTCAAAAGGTGCTGGGAAAATTGGACAGCCATATGCAGAAGAATGAAACTGGACCATTCTCTCATACCATACACAAAGATAAACTCAAAATTAATGAAAGACCTGAATGTGAGACAGGAATCCATCAAAATCCTAGAGGAGAACACAGGCAGCAAACTCTTCGACCTCGGCTCTAGCAACTTCTTGTTAGACACATCTCCAAAGCAAGGGAAACAATAGCAAAAATGAATTATTGGGACTTCATCAAGATAAAAAGCTTCTCCACAGCAAAGGAAACACTCAACAAAACTGAGAGGCAACCTATGGAATTGGAGAAGATATTTGCAAAAGACAAATCAGATAAAGTACTAGTATCCAAAATCTATAAAGAACTTATCAAACTCAACACCCAAAAAACAAATAATCCAGTCAAAAACGGGCGGAAGACATGAACAGATATTTCTCCAAAGAAGACATACAAATAGCCAACAGACATGAAAAAATGCTCCACATCATTTGCCATCAGGGAAATACAAATCAAAACCACAATGAGATACCACCTTACACCAGTCAAAATGGCTAAAATTAACAAGACAGGAAGCAACAAATGTTGGCAAGGACGTGGAGAAAAGGGAACCCTCTCACACTGTTGGTGGGAATGTAAGCTGGTACAGCTACTCTGGAGAACAGTATGGAGTTTCTTCAAATAGTTGAAAATAGAGCTACCCCATGGCCCAGGAATTTTACTACTAGGTATTTACCCCCAGAGATACAGACGTAGTGAAATGCAAGGGCACCTGTACCCCAATGTTTGTAGCAGCAATGTCCACAATAGCCAAACCGCAGAAGGAGCCAAGATGTCCTTCAACAGATGAATGAAGAAGATGTGGAATATACATACAATGGAATATTACCCAGCCACCAGATACTATGAATACTTACCATTTACATAAACATGGATGGAACTGGAGGGTATTATGCTACGTGATATAAGTCAGTCTGAGAAAGACAATTATCATATGGTTTTACTCATATGTGGAATATAAGAAACAGTGCAGAGGATAATAAAGGAAGGGAGGGAAAACTGAATTGGAAGAAATCAGCAAGGGAGACACACCATGAGAGGCTCTTAACTATGGGGAAAAAACAGAGTTGCTGAAGGGGAGGTTGCAGGGAAGGGGTAACTGACTGATGGGCAATAAGGAGGGCACGTGACGTGATGGGCACTGGGTGTCGTACTCAACTGATGAATTGTTGGATACTACATCTGACTCTAATGATGCACTATGTGTTGGCTAATTGAACTTAAATTTAAAAAAAACAAAGCAGTAATAATTAAAACAGTATGGTACTGGCATAAAAATAGACACATAGATCAACGGAATAGAACAGAAAACCTAGAAATAAACCCACAAATATACAGTCAATTAATCTTCAACAAATGAGGAATGAAGATACAATAGGAAAAAGAGAGTCTTTTCAACAAATGGTGTCAGGAGAAGTAGACAGCCAGCCACATGCAAATAAATGAAACTGGACAACTTTCTGTCACCATACCCAAAAATAAACTCTAAGTAGATTAAAGACCTAATGTGAGACCTGAAACCATAAAAATCCCTGAACAGAGCACAAGCAGTAATCTCTCTGACATTGGTCTTAACAACATTTTCCTAGATATGTCTCCTGAGGGAAGGGAAATAAGAGTAAAAATAAACTATTGGGTATACATCAAAATGAAAAGCTACTACACAATAAAGAAAACAGTCAACAAAACAAAGGCAACCTAAGGAATGGGAGAAGATATTTGCCAAGTGACATATCCAATAAAGGGTTCACATCCAAAATACATAAAGAACTTATACAATTCAACACCAAAAAACCCCAAATAACCCCATTTAAAAATGGATTGAAGATGTAGTGAAAAGAAGGGCCCTATGTACCCCAATGTTCATATCAGCAATGGCCACAATTGCCAAACTGTGGAAAGAGCCAAGATGCCCTTCAATAGACAAATGAATAAAGAAGATATGGTCCATATATACAATGGAATATTATGCCCCCATCAGAAAGGATGAATACCCAACTTTTGTATCAACATGGTTGGCACTGGAAGAAATTATGCTGAGTGAAATAAGTCAAGCAGAGAGAGTCTATTATCATATGGTTTCACTTATGTGTGGAGCATAAGGAAAAACATGGAGGACATTGTGAGAAGGAAAGGAAGGGTGAATTGGGGGAAATTGGAGGGAAAGACGAAGCATGAGAGACTGTGGACTCTGAGAAACAAACAAAATTAAAGGGGGGGTGGAGGGTTGGGTAAGCCTGGTGATGGGTATTGAGGAGGGCACATATTGCATGGAGCGCTGGGTGTGGCGCATGAACGATGAATCTTGGAACACTGAAAAAATAAAATAAAATTTAAAAAAAATGGATAGAAGACATGAATAGACATTTCTCCAAAGAATATATCCAGATGGCCAATGGACACATGAAAAAATGCTCAACATCACTTATCATCAGGGAAATGAAATAAAAACTACAGTGAGATTATCACTTCACACCTGTCCGAATGGCTAAAATAAAAAACACAAGAAACAACAAATGTTGGTGAGGATGTAGAGAAAAAGGAACCCTCTTGCACTGTTGGTGGGGATGCAAACTGGTGTAGCTATTGTGGAAACCACTATGGAGTTTCCTTAATGAAACTACCTTATGCTCCAATAATCACACTGCTGGGTATTCACCTCCAAAATACAAAAACACTAATTTGAAGAGATATGTGCACCCCTATGTTTATAGCAGCATTATTTACAATAGCCAAACTATGGAAGCAGCCACAGTGTCCATTGATAGATGAATGGGTAAAGAACAAGTAATATATATCATTTTAATTACTTTATTACTTAATATATATTAAATAATATATATTATATACACAAAGGAATATTACTCAGCCATAAAAAGAATGAAATTTTGCCATTTGCAACAACACAGATGGAGGTAAAGAATATAATGCTAAGAGAAAATAGTCAGAGAAAGACAAATACTATATGATCTCATTCATATATGGAATTTAAGAAATAAAACAAACAAGCAAATGAAAAAAAAGAGAGAAACACACACGCACACACACAAACCAAGAAATAGACTCTTAGCTATAGAGAACAAACTGATCATTACTAGAGGGGAGGTGTGTGAGGGTATTGGTGAAATAAAGGATGAGGATTGAACAGTATACTTATTGTGATGAAAAGAATAAAAAAAAACAAAAAGAAACATTAAAATGTGTATATGTACATACATATATTAAGAAATTTTAAAACAGCATAACTCATGGATCAAGTAAGAAATAATAATATAAATACTTAAAATTGAATTGTGATAGAAAATACTACTTCTAAAAGTTGTGAGATATATTTAAAATTACATAGACAGGGTGATAGTTTTACACATACATTTGAAAAGAAGAACTGAAAATAAATAAGCTGACCATATCATGTAAACATTTTTCTTAAAAAGAGTTTTGTTAGAATAATACTTCTGAAAAAAGAGAAAGAAAAGAATAAAGATAAGGAGAGAAAATAATGTAATGAAAAGGATTTTTTAACATTACTACAATATTAACTATATTCCCCATGTTCTACTTTTGTCTCCATGATTTATTTATTTTATAATTGCTAGTTTTCACCTCTTAATCCCCTTCATTTCTTTTTTAATGGTCCAAAGTTGGTTTGTTGAAAAGACAAGTATATTGGTCAGATTTGGCAAGCTATATAAAGAAAATATCTGGGAAGACACGATACAGGAAATGAAAAAGGGGTAGTGTGACTTTGCAGAAATGAAAAGGATGTATTTGGAAAGGTACACATGAGAACTTTTAAAGTTTGATGAGTACTTTTAAATTTGATGAGTATAGTATGGGTGTACATTTCTTATAAATTGTGCATGTGTCATATACACTCTTGTATATATGAGTGTGACTTTTGTGTGTGGATATGAAATGTTATTACTTTATATGCACACTTTGTACACGTAAACGGTATGAAGTATCCATATAGAGATAGGCATATGCAGTGAGAAAGAGCTAGAGAAGATAGGAAGAGAAAGAAAAGGGGGAAGGGAGGAACCAGGAGAGAGTTAAAATGAGAAAGAAAATGAAATAGAGAGAAGGCAACACGGAGGAAAAGGAAGAGAGAGACAGAGACAGAGCAAGCAAAGGACCTAAAGCAAGAGAGTTGATGAGGGTGAGGGTGACCAAGGAGCAGAGTTTTGTCTTTGTTTCTGCTTGTGAGGCAGGCATGGCACAAAGAAAAGGAGGCTGTAACTGGACTTCTAGACAAGTGTTCCTTATGTTCTTCATCTCCCATCTCATAAGAGAATCTGTACTTATTCTTTCTTTTCTCAAACTGTGGTATGGGGACCCCTGAGACTATCTGAGACCTTTTTAGGGAATCTACAAAATATATTTTTTTTCAAAATAATACTACGATGTTATTTGCTTTGTTTTATTTTTATTCTCTCCCAAGTAGACAGTGAAGTTTTTCCAAAGCCCTGTGATGTGTGATAATATCATTTCTCCTTTGAGTAATGGAACATGGGATGGTTAATTATTATACTTTCCATTTTTCTGTTTTAAGTTCTAATTTGCCAAATATAGATACATATGGTCTATGTAAACATAAGCTTAGTTAACTCACCTGACCAGAAGTTTCCTGTGTTCTATACGGGCAGCACTGATGTATTTTCTTTGTTCTTAATTACTTGTCTCACTCCCACACCAGCATATAAGTGCCCTAAGATGCTGTTATGGCTCTTTAGACTCATCCCCATTCCATCCTCTCCCACACTCACACTCCTCCACACAAAATACCTAGATCCTGCTCCACACACAGTTGGTGTCTAATAAATGTCACTGACTTGACAAATTCACATTCTATTAGCAAGTAAGATGAACTGAGTGAAGACTAGATCCCTGAACTTGAGCTTTCTTCCAGCTTGATCACTGTGAACGTCTTAAACTTGATGTAATCACTTCATTTTGCCATATCTCAGTTTCCTTACTTCCAAATAACATCCTCCATTTGCCTGAGTTAAGGCATCTCTGCTAGAGGGCTGCCTCTCCTGCAAGCACAGACCCATCCAAATCCCCACCTCATGTTTGATCCCCACCCTTATTGCCTTGCCAGTGACACTGGCAGTCATATTGTTTTCTTCCCACTCTTCCTTGTCATTTGCCAAGTCACATCACTTTCCAATTTACAAACTCCTAAAACTCTACATCCATTCAGGAAGCTTAACCTTAGCTTAGATTAGTTGAGAATAACCACCCTTTCCTGATACCCAATTTATTGACCTGAACTACCCTTTCCCTACTCCTCATTTCTGCCAGGCATTCCAAATAAAAACAGGAAGGAAGGGAGAGTGAGAAGGAGGGAAAGAAGGAAAGAGAAAGAGGGAGGGAAGAAGGAGAAAAGAAGGAGAGGAGAGAGGAAGTAAGATGAAGAGAGGTGAAAGGAGAGGAAAGGAGAGAAAGGTCCAGAAAAAGTGACTTGTGTAGTAACTCCATGAGAGAAGCCACATATATGCCCACATACAGATGTGTGCCCTGAAGCATCTTGGGTAGACTTTCTCACAGTTAACAACCAGTCAATGAGCAGGAGTCTTCAATCTGTGCATCCTGAGATCTTATCTGTATTTATACACTCTATTCTCCACTTATAGCTTTGTTACTTAATTCTCCTCATTAGGAATTACTAGCAAATAAAAAAAGACAGTTTTACAAAGGAGCAGTTAGGCTGGTAACAAGAGTAAACATCTGCACAACTGGTGAGTCCCTAATGAACATAGAGACCTTCATTAAGTCAGCCATTCTGCAGGAAGTGTCAATGGAGAAGTAACCTACATGAGAGATCATACTACTCCTCCCCCTTGTCTGTTATTTGTTCTGTCCCATGGGTAAGGTATGTGGTTTGTTTCCTTGGGTATAACTCTGTTGGATGGAGTTTGAGTTTCCTACCTTTCTGAAAAAGGAGGTACAATGAAGTGACCCATAGTGAATAGGGCTTGGATTAAAATTCTGAGGAAAATCCTGCCCGCCAAATGCAGAACTGGCTACTTTTGAATTGCCATGACATTTAAACAACCATATATGTCATGGAAAGATCCAGTAGAACTACAGATAAATGCAATCATTGAGTTTAGTTTTTAAATACATTAATTATTTGTATGGCAAATTGTCCCAATTGATGTATTAGATTAGTCCCTAAGTGATACAGACAAACTAACCATAGAAACCATAAGAGACTCTATATTCTAGAAAACAAACTGAGGGTTGCTAGAAGGCAGCTGGGGGATGGGGTAACTGGATGATGGGCATTAAGGAGAGCACTTGATGTAATGAGCCTTGGGTGTTATATGCAACTGATGAATCACTGTATTCTACTCCTGAAACTAATAATATAGTATATGATAACTAAATTGAATTTAAATTTTTTTATTAACACATAAGGTATTATTTGCCCCAGAGAAATCATTGCATTAGGTCCTATACCCTGAGAGTTCTTCCTCATATCAGGGTATCAGATACAAACAAGGGGGCTCCACCAACAGGATCCTCACAAAGAAGGGAAAATGGGCTTTTCATATAAAATAATTTAATGGATGTTTATCAAGGGCCCCATCCTGTGCTATTCTATGTCTTAGGAGAATATAAATGAAGCATGGGCCCTACCCCCCACTACCAGAAAGTACTCACGCAAATTGCCATAAAACAAAATAGCATATAAATAAATGCTACACGTGCAGTCAGGAGAACTCCTATAATTGGGAAGGGGGATATCAGTGAGCTAGAGTCTGAGGGAAAGATGATTTCAATACATAATGCTTGCTCAGAATCCAAACAGGCGAGATCAGGAGTGGTGGGCCTCAGACACCAGAAAGCCCTTAGTGATAGAATTTGTGCAGAACATCTATAGGCCACCATCCAAATTGGTGGTGAATAGAGGGGTGAGGGGCCAGGAAAGGCATCACAAACAAGATTGTCACCTATATCTTAAGAAATGTGAAGGAAGTTTAAGAGAATGTGAAGTGCTCAAGAAATGACAAGCTCAGTATACCCAAACTTCATGGCTTAGGAAGAAAACACTGGAAAAGCAGAAGATGAGGCTGGGAAAGTAGACCCAAAGTCCTTCAGTACGATGCTGAGACATCCAATTATGTCCAAGCTTCTGCAAAGATATAGTCTGCATCAGGGAAATCTGACAGGCCACAACAGGAGAAAGTCAGTTTAGACCTTACCTATTCAGAAAGGCCTCCTCCTGTTTGAGCTCCTATTATGCCTCTATTACCCCATAAGTATCAGTAAAATAAAGAAAAATAAGGTATCCAGGACTTCAGTGACACAGACAGCCTGTAGATTTGGTGGGAATCAGGTCCACAGGCAAGGAGGGAATCGGGTGCACAAATATAATGTTTATCCTGGAAAGCCTGGGAGAGCCAAGGCAGAACCAATGCCTGAGGAAATAGAGGGATTGAGCACAGACCAATGGAATAAAATAGGAGCCTGGTTTCTGCACTGGGTTAGAATAGGGTTTTCAGGGCAAAAGCCCAGCTTTAAACAAGAATAAGGGCTAGAGTGCAGTACCCACGCAGGTGCAGCAGCCAAAATGAGCTCTGTTAAACCAAATGGTGAATAAATGACCAAGAGGTAGCCCCAAGAGTCTGCAGTGAGGCAGAATCTACAGCATCCTCTGTGAACATGAGAGGGCTGCATGACCTGACACCACCTCAGTAGGTAGCATGCTGTTTGGGACACCAATAGAAAATAGGCTGTGGGTCTGGGGAGTAAAAAGGGAGCATGCTGCAGGGAGCAGAACTAGCACGAAATGTAAGGTGAAAAAAAAAAAAAGACAGACTCATTTTGCAAAATCTATCACATTACCTTCATGGGTACATAACTTTATTTTTTCTTTTTGGAGCCTGAGTCCTGCTGTGGAATGTACATGTTGTGAAATTCCAGCACATTATGAGAACACAAACTTTTTCTTTTACCAGTGGGATTTATCAGCACAGATCTTTTACTTGAAGCTAGCAAAATTTTCAGCATAGGCAGGAGCAGTGTAATGAGCCTCTGTTCATGAATAAAGGCGTTTTTCACCTGCTGAGGCCATTAGTCATTATCCAGGGTCTCACTGTGACATGCCTGGTGGAGAAACCAGTCCACTGAAAATAAGACAAATTGATAATTCCAAGTTTGCAGGATGAGTGAGCCTCCCATCAATTCTCTTCTTTTTTACATTTTTAGGTTAAATGAACAGGTGCTATCATTACCATCTATATATTTACATGGACACCTTTATAAATTCTAGTCACTCTTCCAAGGAACAAGCCAGTGTGGAATATAAGAGAATTAGCATTCTTTGAGCACTTTGTTGACTGTCTGGGTTTGGCAGTGCCAGTCATGTCTCTTCCCTTCTGGAAGTCTGACTGGGGGATCATAGACATAAACAGAAATAAATCCCAGTCATTATCAGTTTATAAGAATCCACAACTCCAATTCCAGGAATCTCTGGCAAACCTGAATTGGAAGACACAGCTTAGGTCAGGTAATTCCTTGAATCTTTATCTTGGAATCAGACTACTTGGTCAGGTCTGCAGAGACAGGACAAAGACCTATCAAACTCCAAGAAGTCTGACATAGTCAACTATGGGGTGTGGAACCTAGGCCTGTCTCACACCCCCAGATGTCAAGTAGATCAAGAGAAAGATGGGCCAACTACTCCCAAGGAAAAAGGAAGTGGGAAGGAAGGCAAGAAAGCCTGATTGCACCTTTAACACACACACACACACACACACACACACACACACACACACACACACACACACCCCATCCGGGAGAATGACCCTATGAATGTCAAGTGCTGACTAGGCAGATGACCAATGACTGAGGAGGAATGAGTAAGGAGGTTGAAAGAAAACAAATATTTCCAGTGTTCCTTCTTACACCTTTGGCGTAGACCGAGGTAAGAATGTGAGAAGAAAGTGAAATCTCTCATGGCATTTTCCATGTGTTATCTGATCGAATTCTCATACTTAATATATAGCAGATAGATAGATGATAGATAGATAGAAAGATAGATAGATAGATAGATATCTCTTTTTACACAAATAAGGAAACAGAAGTTCAGAGGTTAAGTTACTTGCACAAGGTTAAAAAGTAAATAAGAATGCGTAAATTTAAACCTAGATCTAATCCAGGATTCAGTGCGGGTTACCTCACATAGTTTGTTGTTCTATTGTTAGGTCCATAAATGTTAAGGATTATTAATCTCTTCTTAAAGAAGTGATCTCTTTATCATTATGTATGCCCCTCTTCATTTCTGATAATTTTCCTTGCTCTCAGGTCTGTTCTGAATTTAACATAATTTACTTCAGATTTCTTTTGGTTAGTGTTAACATGGCATATCTTTCTCTATCCCTTAACACATAGTCTATATGTGTCTTTATATCTAAAGTGCATTTCTTACAGAAACCTACAATTTGGGTCTTGTTTTTTGGCCCACTGCGCAATCTCTATATTTTGATTGGCATATGTAGATGATTGAGATTTAAAGTGATTATTGATATAGTTCGATTGTATCTATTACATTTATTACTGTTTTTTATTCCTTACCCTTGTTCTTTGTTTCCATCTTTATTTTCCACACTTTCTCTCCCTTTTGGGATTTTAATTGATCACTTTTTCTAATTCTATTTTCTCTCCTTTCTTAGCATATCAGTGCTATATATATATATATATATGTATATTTTTATTTATTTATTTATTTTACTTTTTTTACTGATTACCGTATAGTTTGATACATGGTTACAAATAATCAAAGACCACTTTGAAAGAACAGTACACCACTTCATGGGTATTTTTATTTCCCCCTCCTCTACGTTATATTATTGCTGTCATTTATTTCATTTATACATAGCTACAATTATCAAATACATTGTAGCTATTATTATTTTGAACAAATTGCAATCTGTTAGAACAATTGAGAGTACGTAAAATAGTAAAAGGTTTTCTTTTATCTTCACTTATTCCTTCTTTCATGGTCTTTTTTTCATTTTGTGGATCCAAATTTCTGATCTATATCATTTTTCTCTAATAAGAACTTCTTTTAACATTTCTTGTTAGTCATATCTACTGAAAACCAATTCCTTCAATTTTCGTTTGAGAAAGTCTTTATTTCTCCTTCACTTTTGAAGAATAATTTTATAGTACAGAATTCCAGGAGGTTGGTAGGTTGTTGTGTTTTGTTTTGTTTTTCCTCAACACTAAATTTTTCACTCCAGTCTCTTCTTTTTCACATGGTTTCTGAGAACTCAGATGCAATTCTTATCTTTGCTTCTATATGGGTAAGGTATTCTCCACCTTTGACTCATAAAACTTTCAGGTTTTTAGAAATCTTTTATTTTCTGCAGTTTGGATATGATATGCCTACATATAGTTTGGGGTTTGGGAGGAGTTGTTTTTGTTTTTGTTTTGGCATTTAGCCTATTGGTGTTCTCTGAGCTCCCTAAATCTGTGGTTTAGGGTCTCACATTAATTTGAGGGCATTCTAGTCCCTTTGATAGCTCAGCTGGTAGAGCAGAGGACTGTAATTTGAAGGCATTCTCAGTCATTATTGCTTTAAATATTTCTTCTGTTCCTTTCCCTCTTTTTCTGACATTCCTATTATGTGTATGTTATACCTTTTGTAGTTGTTCCACAGATCTTGGATGTTCTGTTGCATTATTTTCCATCTTTATTCTCTTTGATATTTAGTTTTGGAAGCTTCTATTGACATATCCTCAAGATCTGAGATTTTTTCCTCAGCTATGTCCAGTTTGTTAATGAGCCTATCAAGGGCATTCTTCATTTCTGTTACAATTTTTTTTATCTCTAGCATTTCTACTTAATTCTTTCTTAGAATTCCTTCCCTCGGTTTGGCTAGACTCTGGCAAAACCCCAATAGTTTAGGCTATGGTAAAATACTTTCTCCTGAGGTCGGGTCTTGTTAAGAAAACAGAATGACACGGCATGTTTCAAAATGGTTACTTTTCTCCCTGCTGGAAGCATGCAGAGATTATTTTCAGATGGTCATTGTAAGAACCTATTAGAACTCCTGGAGGTACAGCTCAGCAACTCACTTAGCATAATAGTCTATTTTTAAGTCTATTAAAAAACATTGTAACTATTTCTAAACAATGTTTTTGAAAATACTTAAAAATAATGCAATTCTATTATTATTTTATTTTATTCTGTTCTATTTTATAGAGAGAAAGAGATAAGGGGGGGCATAGGAAGAAGGAGAGAGAGAATCTTAGTGGAGCCTGCTATGGGGCTCGATCTGACAACCCAGGGATCATGACTGACCCAAAATCAAGAGTTGGATGCTTAACCAACTGAGCCACCCAGGCACTTCAGTGCAATTCTATCATTAAGTGCAAGTGAAGTGGTAGATGTTGGCTAAAATCTAGAAAGCTTATACATTCCCTATCAAGTTTATCAAATGAAAACAGACAGATGACCATTCAAAAGAATTCTGGGAATATTCCATTATTTAGATAGATAGATGATAGATAGATAGATGATAGATAGATGGACAGATAGATGATAACCACGTATAGATAGGTACTACATCTTCCTTATCCATTCATCTATCAGTGGGGACGTAGGTCTCTGTGACAAAATGGATGGATCGAAAGTGTATTACGCTAAGTGAAATAAGTCAGAGTGAGAAAGAAAAATACTATACAATGTTACTCATATGTGACATCTAAAAAAAAATAAAATAAAATAAATGAGTAAACAAACAAACAAAAAAAAGAATCAGACCCATAAATATAGGCAACTGATGGTTGTCAGAGGGGAGGAGGTGGGGGATGGGCAAAATGGATGAGTGGGATGGAAGAAGCAGGCTTCTGGTTTTGGAATGAAAAAGTCATGGAATAAATGGCACAGCATAGGGAATATAGTCAATGATATTGTAATAGCATTGTATAGTGACAGATGGTTGCTACACTTGTGGTAAGCATTGCATAACATATAGAGAAGTTGAATCGCTATGTAGTGTACCTGAAACTAATGTAACATTGTATGTCAACTATACTTAAAAAAAAAATTTTTTTTAAATAAATCTGGGAAATGTAATTTTAAAGGGTTAGTTATCATCAGAAATAACGCCCATAAACATCTCAGTCACATATCTCCTGGATTACACCATATCATAAAACAGAGGCACCATTCTCAACTATCAACATTTACCAATTAAAGATTAAATACATTAGATCCACAGCAAGACGTATGCACTTGTAGAAACCCATTCAATGAGAAACAAGTGCCAGATGATCTATTTTTTTCCATGGACACCAAGACAGGCTCAACTTATCCTTAGGGTTAACGCATCAACGAGAATTACAGGCACTTGTTCTTGTCCATCTTCTTGGATCTGAATATTGTTCCTTTTTAAATGTTCCCAAGGGAAAACATTGGAGAGAGTAAGATTTCTGTATTCTGAGGATGGTATTATTTTTTAAACGTTTTTTTGCTACTGTTAGTTTTAGATACCAAACTCTTTTTAATATCAAAAATTCCTGGGATGCCTGGATGGCTCAGTCTGTTAAACATCTGACTTAGGCTCTGACTTAGGCTCAGGTCATGATCCTGGGGTCCTGGGATCAAGTCCTGCATCGGGCTCCTTGCTTGGCAGGGAGCCTGCTTCTCCACTTCTCCCTCTGCCTGCAGCTCCCCCCTGCTTGTGTTCATGTGTTCTCTCTCTCTCTCTGATAAATAAATAAACAAAATCCTTAAAAAATATTCCTGGGTCCTATTTTCTTTCAAAAAGTAGTGGTTTATGTTAATGCTCCATGGAGAAGTGTCACGAAATAGATTTCAATGCTATAACTTTTAAAATCCTATCTCTTCTAAACCAATGTTTCTTAACTAGTATTCACTCTCACCCCCTTACAGCAGACTTTTTAGACATTTTTTCCCTAATCACAAATCCAACCACCTCATAAAATTTTAATACCACAGATATACTCTATGTGTATCCTTGGAGGACCACCCAACACTGAATTTCTAAGTTTTTTGCTCTACTCCCAAGAACTAATATTTGTCTCTTGGGGAGTAGTATATAGTCCTTTTTGAGAGTCATGCTTTAGATGCTAAAGCTATTTCATACCATTTTTGGTGGAATACTTTTATGACAAGGCCTGCCTGTACCCATATTCTTTCACATGTAATAATGACAGTTAAAGGCCAGAGTGTTTATGTCAGATTTCCTGCAGGAGGTCAAATTCAGGAACACCTGTACCTTTGGAAGGACCATGGGAGTGAAAGAGAGCCTCTGGTTATGTCTTTATCACCAACTTTGCAGTCAACTGTCCAGAAGGTAAGTCCTCCTCTGAATTCCCCAAGGACTAGAATAACAATGCAGGGGAAACTGGGAGTGTCTCCCTGCTCACTACTCTGAATTTACCTTATTTCTGAGAATGTCTTACAACTAGATTCTCTGTGAATCTGCGGCTCCAAAGCTGGACACAAAGCTTATGGAAGAGGTTGGCATAAGACTGGACCACTAATCCCACCCCTAAGCCAGATCCAAATTTAATAAACTTAAGAGGGCAATGCAGATTCAAGGAATGGAATAAACACATGATAAATATTTCATCTCAGGTAAACAGGGGTGATTGCTGGCCCAATATGTTAATTAAAGCTGAAACCACTCAGAGAAACACACTTGTTTCTGCCTTTCCCACCCAACACCAACTCAGAGGATCTCAGAATTTGAACACCAACAAAATTATACTGTAAAATAAACAAAAAATCATACTCATCCTATAACTATGAAAAATGTAATAAAATGTTGTGTAAGGAAAACCAGCATCGCTATTAACAGTATCCCCAACAAAGAAGAGATTAGATTTTATCTGCAACATCTATCAATGGTGTGAAAAGAATTACATCTTATATTTCACTTTCCCATATTTTGCCTCACGACTAGATTTTAAAATTTAACTCTAGCTTTTGTAATTATCTATTAAAAATGTACCCAAAAGGTGTTCTACCCTTCCTGCAGATATATGCCTATCCATTATGTACCTTCTTCCTATCCCACTATGCTCTTTTCAAGATCCTAAAAACAAAATGAACCTACCCCTAAACCCATCATCCAGCCTTGTCCTTTAGCTATGAATTCACCCCCTTCCTTTCATGCATAAGCATGGTCCAATCATCTTAATCATATATTCCTTGTACAAATGAATTCAGTATTCAGGAGAATCTGATTCCTTAGACTCTATGTATCTCATTCATCAAGGGTTAATAGAAATGTTTTTGCTTCTTGGAAGAAGAAGAACTGAGAGGAATTCCCGCCATGGTAGAACTTCACTATTAGATATTAATGCTCTACAGACCCAGTGTGAATTAACTGATTTTATGATCTAGCAATTATAATGTGAACACTCAAAACCATATCCCAAGAGTTATCATACTTAGTTTAATATAGTTAGATAATGTACTTGAGTTTTAATTGCAGTGAATTTGAAACAAGGTAGTGCATTTTTTAGACACAAAATTTCATTTATGGGTAAATTGCCTTTGTAATAGGTCCTGCCTTTATTCAGAATATCCCTCCTTTGTCCTCCAGCCTTCACTGACCCTGTCTTGTAGAGGATCCCAATTAGACTAGGAAATCTACTAAAATGAGCAAAAGGGTCAGGGGAAATGAGGGAAGGGTGAGACAAAAAGAGAATGGGAATAAAAGAGTAGAGGGAGAGATAGGACAGCACTTTCCATTCTTCACCCAGAGGGGATCTTTTGCCAGACATTGAATTTCACTCCAAGTAGCTTTAGCAAATATGGGTCCTTTCACACAGTACCTCAAGGGATTTCATTTGGAACTTTGAAATACTTTGCTAGTGCAGAATTTCACAGCTTTGCTACAAACAGGAATTTGATATTTATGATTAGCACTTTTACAGAAGCTCTAGGCCACAGACTGTCAATGATTACAAGCATAGAAAAAATAGTCAGCAGAACTGCAAGATCCATGTATTGCCCTTAAACCATACTTACTGTCTGGACCACACGTGTGGTCCTAATTGTCTTGGTAAACTTATCTTTTTATATGTGTATTCCTTCTCTTCCCTAAATTAGAAGTTTCTTGAAGGCAGGGACTGTGGGTTTTTTCACTTACATATTCCCTACAAGGCCCAGCAAATATTATAGTAAATACATAATAACTACTTTATCAGTTAATAATTACTAGTGTATGATATTAAAATAATACCCTGGGAGTTTAGCATACTGAAGTCATCTCAGGCGAGTCACCTAATAGACAATCCTTTTGACATGCTGTTATTGGCAACACTATTAAAAGACAGATTTAATTAAATACTAACTAACCTCCTTCTCCCCCCAAAAAATGAAAATAAAATAGTTTGGGCATAAATAAGGAGGTGGAAAGAAGCTAATAATAATAATAATTTAAGGTTGTTTCTCCTTCACCCCACTACCCACCTGTAGACCATCTGCTCCAACTATGCACCAAGAAGATAAAATTTCTCTCTGGGCATTTAATTACAGAAGGCAGTGATATCTGACTAAGAATAAGTTGAGGAATAGGAATACAAGCCTTCCAGCCCATCTCCTTTACTCAGTTACAATTCATGAGGAGTCTCCTTAACAGACTCACCTGTTTGGGTATTCTCTGTGTATAAATGTCAGAAAATAAGACATGTAGATCTGAAAGTATCTGGCCTTCTCCCAATTATTAATGAAGTCCTGAGAAAAATACTCATCCAAATGGACTCTCATTTAGTTTAAAGATAGTGCATCTGCCTCAAAAGTTACTATCTTTTGTTTATTTCTACTTATTTCCCGGCTTGAATACCTGGGAGAGTTATTCATGACTTTCCATTGCAAACCTGTCAATGGCTGATTTATGACTTAAAAGGAGGCAGAATACCGACAGTTGTATGAATGCAGATCTAGCCAGAGACTCTCCTGAGGCTTTGGGTAATGTTCACTCAGGGTTCCATGAAGGCTTAGGCCAGTGCTAGAGGCAGATTAGCAAAGAAATCTCGGGGAACTGAAAAAACTGTCGGTGTAGCTGTATGTTTCCCCATATCTTTAAAAGCGTGGATATTAAAAAGGCTCTCTCTACAAGCTAAGAGGTTACGGGAAAAGGTAATTCTCTTCTCTTCTTTTAAATATGTCAACTAAAAAATATATATGTATATTGTTTGATAAAACACAGGGGGAAATGTTTTTTCTTCCTTTTGCAAAAGAAGGGTAAAAATAAAACAAAGCAACAGCCCTAGTGCTTTCTGTTTTATCACTGATCCCAAGCACTGTTGATCACACGAAGTCCCTAGAGCCCAGGGAAGCAGAACTATCCAGCCTAAAGGTTGGCAAGGATCCAGAGAGGCCTGCAGGGGAGCTTTTGCACCCTTGAGGCCAGGGTCTCAAAAAATGGCATGAACCCAGGTTACAGAACCTTAGAGATGCAAATTACTGCTGTTCTATTCCAACTGGCTTTCCAGAACTAAAACTGAAGAAGGGGGAGGTTTGTTAAGATCTACCAGAGATATAAGAACTAGGAGCAAGAATTCAATGGGGTTTCCAGTTTCCATTATGGCAAAGCAAAAGGAGGTACAGCAAAGAAAAGTAAGCTGAGCACCTGGGGCCTGAAGAAAAGTTTCACGTTTCTTTCAGGATTTGGGAGCAGCTAGTCTTTTCTCAAATGGTCCCAGAGCTTAATATTAGAGAAATCTTTGTGGGGATCTGACCAGAGGCAACAATATATACCCCACAATGCTTCAAATCACTCAAGACAGGCAGTCACCTATTTGGTTCTTGCAAAGAATCCCCTCATTCACTTGCTCATGGAACAGTAGTCACTGAGTACCTACTCTGTGCTAGCTGCTGAGATGCCCACAGAGAGCAAAACACAGAGCCCTACCCATAGGACTCTCACAACACAGCCCTACCCATATGACTCTTGCAACACAGAAAACTCGTCAAATCACCACTCTAAACATTATAAGCAATTTCTATAACATAAAAGGGTAAGATGTTATGAGAGCATATAATAGGATTCCCAGATAAGTGTCAATTGTAGAGAAATTAAATGTGCATATGGAGGGGGAAAATAGTGTGTCATAAGATGAGACATAAACTTATGAAAGAGGAGTTGGTGTTTTTGTTTTTAGCCAAATGCTTCAATCATCATCAAATATTTCAACACGGGTCTTCAGGACATATTCAAATTACTGTAACCCCTAATAAATCTAAGCAAGACCAATGACTGCTATTTTAATAAACATTTGCTAACAGAATATTCCAAGATCACATCTCAGGTGTACCTTGAACTAATTAACAATTTAGCTGAGTAGAGAAAAAGTTCACTGCAGGCACTTTTACGGTGAAGATAAAGTACAAAGTTCTTTTGCATGTCTTAACACATTTTTAAAAAATGAATGTCCTGAAGGAAACTTAATACCAGGAATGATTTCATAGAGGCAGAATTTAATTTTAACCTTCACATTTTATATCTTGAAAATGCTTAATGAATTCTAATTGAGATCAGTAAAATATAAATGCACCAAAAAAGGAAAAATGAAAAATTAGTATTTCTTGGTCTAGTTCCTCAGAGTCATTTATGGTGATTAAATGAGTTTTATTAGATAGTATAACAGTAATATAAGCATTTTAAAGAAAAAAATATGAGTGATTTTTTTCACATATTTTGTTCTACATTTGAAAAATATTTATGCCCTTGTAAGTATGATTTCAAAGGATGTGGAGAATTCCTTGACAGCTACTATGGTAGACTGCAAAAATGACATGTGTTTACCTGCACTGTGTCCACACTCTGTGGTAAACTTTGTTTTGCTCTTACACTTTGGTTATGTCAATCCCCCTGAGGACACCCAGGGTCAGCAGGCAGCCAGCAAATCCCAGACATGTGAAGGAACTTGGATAAGGCCAGCAGTACTACCTACCCACATCCCAAACATGTAAGCAATAAAGCTTACTGATGCAGGTAGTTAAGGATCATGGGTATTTGTTATATAGCATTATTGTAACAATAGTAAAGCAACAACCATCCCCAAATAATCATCATCTTTCCAGCACACTCAATTCTCTTGCATGCACGCTCTACATTTCCCTCCTGAAAAATTCCATCTATTGATTAATCTAGCTTTCTCCTCCTTCCATTCCAACAGTTCAGTGGCTAAGTAATGCTGGATAAAATCACAAAAACCATCATCTAGGCACTTTTAGAAACTGACGCTATCCCATCTCACCCATTATTTCACACAACTGAGCAAACTTGCTCTATGTCTCTGATGAGATCCTGCCCCATTCTCCTCAGAAGCTGTTTCAAGCTTTCCTGGTATTCCTCAAGCCCCTAACTTCTTACTATATTCTTTATCCTAAGATAAATATGTCTTCATTTTTCTTATAGCCCCAGGTGAACATAAAGACCCATGTAGTCCAGTTTTGGAGAGATGTCTAACGCAGTAAAACATTTCTTTGTCTCCACAAGAAATTATAGAGTAACTACAATTCTTCACTGTCTTTCTCTTAGAATGTAAAAAGAGAATCCAAATGTATAACTCACTGCCACATTTATTATAATTCTTTCTTCACATCCTTAATTATTTAGTCCATCTCAAACAACAACAACAACAACAACAACAACAACAACACCGTCCAGAAATTTTAACCAACCCCCAAAATCTCTCTCATCCATTCTAGACAAACAACCTCTTCTTCCAATTTCTTCTATGTGTTCAAAATATACAATCTTAAGCCCAAAGCTGACTTGCTGAATCCAAATTTCTATGGAAGAGGTTAGGAAATTTGTGTAGTTAAAAAGGACCATGGGTAATTCCTATAATCAAGTGAGTTTGGGAAGCACTGCTATCTTGAACTCTGGTTCTCAGTCTCGGTTGCTTATTGGGCTCTCTTGGGAAGTTTAAAACACTCCTGATGCTTGTGCTTGCCCCCGCACCCCTCACTCAGATTCTGATTTAATTGAAATGGAACAAGTCCTGGACATCTGTACTTTTAAGAGCTCCCCTGGTGATTCTAATGTGCAGTACAGTTGAGAACCAGTGGTCTTGTGTAATATCATACATATATCGCCCCAGGTGTACAGGGGAAAACACCGCAGGTAAACTGAGCATATAATTGGAAGAAACCAAAAAACTCACATATGTAAATCTTTCCCCTACTACAGTCCAAACAAAGACAAAGCCTATTTCCCTTTAAAATGACAATAAATGAAGGTCATGGGTTTCCTACTTACACCCAGAGTAATTTCCAGAATTTGGGATATTGGAGTAGGAAGGAAAAGGAAGAAAGAGGAGAGAGGGAGAAAAGAGAAATGGAATAATGTAACACATTATAAAAGGTTTACTGGACACACATAATAGAGACCAGAATTCATTTTTTTATCATTAGCTAAAATACCTCAGGGTTGCACAATTTCTCACAAAATGTACAAAGAGAATGTAGCTTCCTTCCTTCATTCTTTCCTTCCTTTCTTTCTTTCTTCCCTTCTTCCTTCCTTTTCTTTCTTTCTTTTTTTTCTATAACAAATCTAATCTTCCTCTTAAGCCTACTTGCTAGAGAGGGGAGCAGATAGGAGAGCAGGTAGATCTATACAAATAATCTTACTATTCAGAATGATTCAATATGCAAAGAATTACTTGTGGCGCTAATCTCTTTGTCAAGTTCAGTTTTTCAAGGTCCTGCTCTTGGCTTGCATGGGCCTCAACATCACGGAGAAGAGATGGTATGGAATTCATGTGTGTCCACTGGATCCTTGGTGCCTTTTACTGAGAGTGCCTTCTCTGGGCTTGTCCTTGATGTATAACCTTGAGGCATGTGGCCACTGTCATCTGTCCTTGCAGAGTGACATTCAGGCTCCTATGAGTACATCGTCCCAACTCTCACCTCCAATCTCAGAGTCCCTCACATACATTACAGCCTCTTCATTCTGACCTCTAGCCTCTAGCCACCATCCAATGACCCCTCAGGAGCTCAGCAACCCCTCAGTAGGGCACACACAAACATCCGAATCCTCTGCATATTATGTACATGCAGGAGAGCCACCAGTGCTTCCCCAGGATCACTGTTCTGGCCTCCTCCTGCTGCCATATCTACTTATCAGCCCCACAAAAGATTAGATGAGTTCTGACCCAAAGTCTGAGGTGTTCTTAGATATTGTCAACCTTCACCAAGCCATGTCCAGGGAGCAGGCTGCTCATCTGGTTTTCTAGAGCTCCTTTATGCCCATGCGATGCTTCCAAAAGCACCACCACTTCTATTCTTTCCACCATCCTCCACACACTGAAGTGATGGATTCTCCTTTAGTTCTTCACTTGTTTCATAACTCTATCCCAATCCTTGCCTCATGGCTTATCCTTAATGGAAGAAAAGGTGCAAAAAGAGAAATTGGCTTAAATATAAGAGAATATAAATCATGAAATATTTTGAAAAATAACGTTTCTCTTATGTAAGCTTTCATCCTAGCTACCTTAGAAAAAAAGTGTGCAATAAATAAAGTCAGTATGTCCAAATATTGCTTGCAACCTAATCTAGCTACATAATTTGTGGAGCCCAGTATAAAATGAATGTGGAACCCCTTTTTCAAAATATTATTAAGAATTTTAAGACAGTGATTTAGAGCTTCAACCAAATGTGAGAACCTCCTGAGTCTTACAGGATGCAATCATACAGGTTGCACATCCATGAAGTAAGCCCTGATTGTAATCATACTAGAAGATAACCTCTGTCCCTTTACCCACCAGATTTGTGGCCAAATCTGAGAGTGGGGGAAAAAAAATCAAAGGAATCAAGTTGTGTAATTTCATATATGATTAATTTTTTCCAGATGCTGGAAAAAAGATCCCCAAATTACTCAACATAACCATCTTATTTTTGAAGATTTCTTTCAAAAATAGTCGTTTATACTCTAAGTTCTTCGACCTTCTTGTTATATCCATCCTCCAGTTAAAGGGGAGCTCCCTGAGATAATCAAAATGCAAAACATAAATGTTCCCCTCTTTTCCCCTCCTCCCTTCCTTTGATATTTGAAATAAAGTATGTTAATCTCAACACACCTCTACTTTATCATCCAGTTAATTATAAGGCTGACAGAGATTCCTCTTTATGGAAAAGGTTGTTCAACATGCCACATTCACTCTGGGCATAAAGCCCTTCAAATTATAGAGCAAATGAGAGCTTAATGAAAAAGGAGAACAATTTTTTAATGACAACTTATACCAGCTTTCTCAAGATTCATCTGTTCCTCCTACTCGTATCCAGGATACGGCAAAAATGGAAAGTAATACCACAACTCATTCAGATTGCATTGTCTTGAGAAACTACTTGCTTCCTTCAGAGTAGATCTAAGTATATTTTTATGTTGTTATAATTACTATTCTGCTAAGACTCTCTTTCAATAACAACATACGACCAAAAGATAAATTCACTTTATAACACAAGGAAAAATTAAGCCATTGGAAAAAACACCTTTATTCTTTGTTTAATGACATCAGTAGTGCATAATAGGGAATATCTAGCAGTATAAGGGATATATGAATGATATAAATATGAACTACACAGAAATAGTTTGGGGTTCATTTAGCCATCAAACATCTTATTGTAAAGCAATGGATGAATCCATCAGCAGATGCTTCACCATGGTACAGATTTTAGTATACTGTAGATTTCTAAATATTGATGATTAAAGAGATTGGGTGAATTGTCAGAGGGACAATTACCCAACTGCTGACTTAGCATCTGGTTAACAAATTGAAGTCCAGACTACTATATGATAATAACCTTGTGTGAAGACAGATCTAGATATCTTCACCGTATAAATGGCTATAAGGCAAAGCACCAAAATGATGAGCACTAATGATAACAATAATAGCTAATATGAATTGAACTCCAAGAGTTTTATATATACTTATTCATTTAATCTTCTCAAGAACCCAATGAGGTAGGTACTATTATTATGCCTGTTTTATAGATTAGGAAAGTAACATACAGAGAGTTTGAGTAACCTCACCACAGTCTCACAACCAGTAAAGTCTAGAAACAGAATTCAGAAGGACTTTATCTCAAAATTCTGTGCTCTAATGCATGTGCTATACTCTGTCTCACACGAAAGCCCAAGACAAATTTAAGCATTATACTGTAATAGCACAAAAGTTAGAAATCTAAAATTCACCTGGCTTAATATCTTTACTTGCTCAGAACAAATGGCATGGCCTTAAAATACTAGATGTACAAGCAATTATAACCAAGGACTTGGCATTTGAGATTGAATACAATAGCATTGTTAATCTGTTCTTCACATTATATTCTGATCGTAAATAATGAGTTTATAAATGATTATAACATAGCTCAGCTTTATAAACATGTCTCCTTAAAAATAATTTGAACAATTTTATGATAATTTAAATGAATTAACAAAAATAAACAATTGATTATAAGTTTTAATTAACTGTTTTCACATGCAATTGCCAATGATTTCTTTACTACAGCAGCTCACCAGCTTGCACATTTTTAACCAGATGCTAAAATGTGCAAGCAAACTCTTAGCCTGCTCTCATTTTCCAAGTTAGGGGTGAATCAAATCACCTTGAGAATTGGGGTCAGTTGCCTTGCTAGGAATTTGAATCATGACAGAGAACTACCTGGTGTAAACCAATTAAGTCTGACCAGTCATGATGGCCATTTAATGAGCCTCCTTGTGGCAGAAGGGAGTTCACTCTACCTGTCTCAAATAGGTTGTGATATGCCATAAAACTAACGTAATAAATAATTTAAATGCTGAAATATTCTAGTAGAAAAGCTTTCTTGCTGACTGTGTAGTACCTGGCTGTACTGTCATAAATGGAGACAGTGGTTAGGAACTTGCCCACTGATTGGTTAACTAAGGGATGGGAAATACAGCACCTCTTTTTATGGAGAAAGAGTTAAAACACTGGTTAAGAGTTGAGGATATTCGTTCTTGTACTTTATATCCATCTATCAGGCATAATGGACGGGCCCTGTCTCCTGTGTCAGGCACCTAGAAGGCATGGCCCTGAGATTGAATTAATGGTGAGAAGAAGGATGTCCTATAATTACACAAGAAATCACATACTATGCTATTTAGCCAGCAAAGCTGAGTGGTTTCTGTAGATGGTAAATTAACCCAGTGGGGATTGGGCGAATATTTCTGTGCAAAAGATTTCTTTATTCATGAGAATAATGGGATATTGAAAAGCCATCATGTATTGTATCTTGATTTGAAACTGTCAACTGATAAGTGAAACCCCCTCCCTTCTTGCCCCCTCTCCTCGGCCCTGTGTGTCTTTGCTCAGCCAATTATGGAGTTGCCTAGCTGCAATGATGCCGAGAGCCCAGGACTCAAGATGGTTCCCAAATCACACAGGCTGAGGCACAAACCCTCCAGCTTGAGAAGCCTGTCCTGATCTGCATTGTCCATTAGGGTCATTAAAGGGACCCCAGGAAAAAAGAAGAATAATATATTTTTATAAAGAAGATAAAAGAATAGTCCACTTTTAAAGCGGAAACATGAGCATTAGCTTCAAAGTAGCATCCACTAGGAATTTATTTTTACAGTTACTGCATTTGCAAGCATTTTCTTTCCACATCCACATTCCAAATATATCATTTAGAGAGAAAACACCAGACAAATACACTGGAAGTTCACAAGTTATGAGGTAATTGCATTAGCACATAGAGAAAAGAGAAAGTATGCACAAAATCCTGATTGGCATTTCTCTGTTTAAAAGGCATTATTTTCCAATACCTGAGCATGCCCAGAGGAGCTGTCTCTGAGCAGCTGTGAAACAGAACCTTTTTACTTCAGGGTTAGTGCAGGGAGCTCATTAGCACCGGCTCTACCCTCAGCTAAACAGCCTTGTTTGCATATTGAAGCAATAGAATGTGAAGGTGTTAAAAAGGAAGAATTGCTGCCGCTACTCCTGACTGACATGTCTATCTGGGCTCTTGTGTTTACAAGAGAATAACGAAGCTGCCCCAAAGCCCCTACTGGGCCTGATTATTATGCAGAGGCTTCTTAGATTATGTATAATTGATATCCTTTTTCCCTCCAGCTAACCAATGGCAGCTCTCAGGAGTAATGCTAATTCTCCTGCATCTTACCATCCAAGCAAACACTGAAAATTGCTATCTTTCTCTCTGCTTAAGAATTTTTAAAGACCAAAAAAGTGACATTTACGTTTTTTAGAAACACAATAACTGTACAGTTGGTATGGGTTTACTGCTTAATAACAATCATTGAATCAAACAGTTGAGAGACAGTATTCAGGACTTGCATAGCCTGTGTGTGTGTGTGTGTGTGTGTGTGCGCGCGTGTGAAAGTGTACTATGTGCTTAATAGGAATACACTGAACAACAGTCACTCTTTCTTTAAGGCAAAGTATTGCCTCTAATAATCTCCCTCCATTTGGGGTGAGGGAGGGGAGCAAGTCCTTCAAGTCAGTGAGCTCTGTGCATTTGAATCCCAGTTTACATTTGAAATGCTTCAAACAGAGCCACTATTACTTGCAATTTCTAACCATACCCACATCTTAGCATGGGCTTCCATTGGGATGGTTCTTTGGTGCTTTAAGTCTTGGAAGTTAATTTTTGAAGGGAAAAGTCATATATATGCAACATAATTAGGTGAAAGGGACAGAGTACAGCTGGTTTGCATCTCTGATCTCAGTTTGTAGCCTGTTCAGAAGAGAGAAATGAAGGAAAGTTCAATTAGTGGTATGAAGTCCTCATACTCCAGCTTCCTGGAAACCACTCAGTTTCCAATGCAGTCAAACCTCCCAACCTCTTGTAAACATAGATATCACTGTGCTACTGGGAGATTGGAGCATATCTGCTTAAGCATGCCTACTAAAAGACAACAATGACAATCGGTTCAGCTGAAGGGCAGCTCCCAGCATGATTATGACACCTAGGGAAGTATCCTGACAGCAGAACACCCTCAACCTTTGTGCAAATCTAGACACAGTTCCTTAACACCTTCTTTGGAAGAAACAAGGAAGTTTGGATTCAACCTTGTGAGACACATTCATTTTATAAATTTGGTTGAGCAAGTTTTCAGTGCCTAAAATAGTCTAGAAGCTAAATGTGAGCAGGGTTGAGTTTTTACCTCATTGAGCTTTCTTTTCAGTGAGGAAAAGAAACAATTGAGTAGGCAATTGGGATAAATTGTGGTGTGAACCAAAGTAAAGGAGGCATAGCATGATCTAAGAGCACTTGGGGAACGAATCATAGACTTTAGTTGACTTGTGTAATCAACTTTTATTCCAAGCCAGGAGATCCAGAAGACCTCTCATGTGTCCAGAGTGACTTAATCTTAAGACCCAACCTGTAGGAAATGATATAAGACCTAGGGAAGAGTGACGCTATTCCAAACTCAGAGTGGGTTCAGCCTGACGGCCTGTCATGCCATGGAAGAAATTCAGCAAGGTGTGATTCTTTTCAGTGGTAAACTAAATACCCTTAAAAAGAGTCCCCTTAATTACTTTTTGTAGACTCTCCATAAATTTTACTTAATTGGTTTGAACTTATTTGTATTTCAGTTGCTACTCTTTGGGGAACTGCATTCCCCGGAATTACACTGTTGTGTGAAGAGGGGCTACCACATGGAAAGAATGGAAGTTGGGTGCACAGTGAAGAGTGAGTCCATTTTTTTTCCCATAACTGATGCTTGTTTCAGTCTATTCGCAAAAGAGAGTGAATGTAAGGTGTAAGGTCACAGATGTCTCAATTCAGCTGGATGATGTGATGAAGAAAGAGCTAAAGTATAAGAAAAAAATAAAGCAGAAAAGATCATTGTATTTTCATTCAAAATTATTTGGCCCACAATCTTAGTACTGAGTCATAATAGACCACAAAATTCCTGATGCTTACCCAACCTCTGAAATTCAAGAGTGAATTGGATCATTAATCTCAATCATCCCACTCATCAGTTTACACACACCTTGAAGAAATACCAGCACTTTGTGCTTTGAGTTGGACTATTAAGAAAACAACCATTCCCTAGTGCTGTGACAGTTCCATTTCTAATGCAGAGACTTACAGCAACTAGGTCTACACGGCCTTAGGATGAGGCCAGGGTGGGAGTAGGGCTCTTTGAAACTAAGAAGCAAGGTCAGACTTGACCTAGGTTTCCCTGGTCAAAACACATTCCTTTTTGAGGACTCCCTTTAGGGATAAAAGAAAAAAGGAGAAGCCTCAAGCCCATAAGCCACTTAGTTGCCAGTTTTTACCCAACTCTCCAACATCCACAGAGTTTCCTCCTCTCCTACAATCCAGCAACCAAAGCTACCAAGGGCATGAAATTTCAGCAGAGCCAGAAAATTAAAGCCTTTGGGAAAACAACTCAGGTATGTATTTCCTTATTTGTCAGCCCCTCCATTAGACTTCAGGTCAGCAGCTATAATTCCATATTCCATGAACACAGACATCTGCATTTCTTTCCCATGTTTTAATATTCCTCTCTTTGAATGAACTTTTTTAAGGTGAAGGTCAATTGTGTAGTTTTTATTTTTAAGTTAGTTTATTATTTTTTTTTGGCCTAAATTTTCTTCCAGATCTGTCCTCTCCAATTATCTTCAAAAAAGAAGACAATAATAATAATAAGAAGAAAGTAACTTGTCTCTGCTAAGTTACAAAAATAATTCAACAATCATCTGTGTGCAAGCTTCTGTCCATTCCTGTCCTCACTATGCTGCAGCAAGAATATCAAAGCCCTTCTCTTTCCATTACTACGACTAACAGAATGTGACGGTCTGGTTCAGACTAATCTGTGTTAGCAGTGCTTACGATCACTTGGAATTTCTCCACAGCATCTCTTCTACAGAACGATAGACTTCAGGAAGGAAAGAGAGAGAAAGTTTGCCTCAATTTTAATCAAGGAGAGACAAGGATTACTAACTATTTTAACCATTATGAAACTTGCCCAACATGAAGAGTTTCCTTCAGAAGCAAAAAACTGAATCAATATAAGGACCTTGCTCTGCCTTATATAGTAGACAAAGAAAACCAGTGAGGAGTTTAAGGCAGTTGCGTGCATACCAACAGGACAGTCCTATACATGGAGCCTCTATAAAGTGCCAGAGCTATCAGAATTGAAAAAGATGAAGTTACCTCCAGGAATGTCCAGGCTGCTGGGTAAGAGGATTTTGCAGACATAAACTAGATTAGAGGAAATTATATGTGGAGGGGAGCTCAGAGGCTATAGACAGTTAGGGGAAGATGAGATTGACATTGAAGACATTCGGGATGATTTCAGAGGGAAGGTAGGAAATGATGCTTTGAAATATGAGTAGTAGGAGAAGGCAACCCAAGGAGAGAAAGCATTCTATGAAAAGGTAAGAAGATATTAAAGAGGGTAAAGTCTAGAGGAAACAGAGGGCCTAGAACCTGATAGGAGTAAAAGGAACAGGAACATTGGAAGTTGGCCATCATATAAATGCCTTTTTGAAAATTAGTAAATAGACCAACAGCAGGGTTTTATTGCTTGGTAACCTGAACTCTTTAAAATACAGTTGAGATTTAGAAAGACTTTTGAGCAATTACAAGATTTTCCCAAAGTTGCTCACCTAAAGCTCTTGTACGTCCTTCATAATAGAGTGCCTCCAATTCTTAACACAGAGTCATTTGTGCTTATGTTGAAGAAAATTCTAATAAATTAGATAGTCTTCATGGATTTGAAGTAGTAAATTGAAGAGATGGGAAAGGCTGTTAAATTTACTTTGACAGTATTCATAAATAATATTTAAATTGAAGAAAGAAAATACTTAAAAAGCCCAGTGCTCTGACATAAGGAGCCTTAATTTTCTTGACTGATGAACATTTAATTTTTAACGTTTTAGAGCAGTAAAGTGCTAAGTTTCAATGACAAAATTTGAATACATATTTAAAAGTAACATCTTACTTTCATGATAGTGCTGATGATAAAGTTGTGCGTGTTACTAAAATGTCTACTACATGGTAACTAACATAACACAATAAAAAAATAAAAAATAAAATAAAATAAATTGTCTCTAAGCATTCCAAAGACTGTACTGTTATAATTTAAGAACTGAATTTCTAAGAAACTGCACATTATCAAATGGTAATACAAACACAATTGTTTAAATGAGTATTCCTCAATAGGGGTGATTTTTTTGTCCTGCAGGGCCATTTGGAAATGCCTAGAAATATTTTTGGTTGTTACAACTAGGGAATGAAGTGTGCTACGAGTGGATAGGAACAAAGAATGCTACTAAATATCCTATAATGCACAGGACAGCCCTTCACAATTATCCAGCCAAAAATATCAACAGTGCCAATGTTGAGAAATCCTGATTTAAATGAAGAAACTTTAAATAAGTTTCATACTTATGACATCCAATTTAGTTTTTCCTGAAGAACTTTCAACAATAAAGAGGATTAATAATTATATATAGTTGTGTGTGAATTTTATTTAGTAACTAAAATAATAAATTGCTTATCAAAAATGAAAAATAGGGGCGCCTGGGTGGCTCAGTGGATTAAAGCCTCTGCCTTCGGCTCAGGTCATGATCTCAGGGTCCTGGGATCAACTCCCACATTGGGTTCTCTGCTCAACAGGGAGCTTGTTTCCCCCCCTCTCTCTGCCTACCTCTCGGCCTACTTGTGATCTCTCTCTCTCTGTCAAATAAATAAAATCTTTGAAAAAAATGAAAAATAAACATAACTAAGGAAACACCCATGTGAAAGAGCACATGGATCAAACCAAAATCAGTGGGTCCATCAAAATGAGTCAGAGTAGTACACAATTACTATGATAAACAAAATCTGTGCCAGTTGAGAAAGCAACTTGGTGTTCTCAGATACAACATGTACCAGCTACTTTGTCCCTGTGAAAGAGGCTGGTTCCCAACCAATGAAAGTCTCCCCATCACCAACAATTGTCTCTAGATTGTTAAATCATGTCACTAATTAATCAAATTCTGTTTGAAAATTTGGAAAGTAAAAGAGCTACCTCTACTCTAGACTGTCCTCACAAAGGAAGGTCTCAAACTAATCTAGTGCTTAGTGAAAAACAGAAGTTGTCTCCTTCTATGAATTTAGATTAGATTTATTTAAACTCATCTCCAAAGTCATCAAATACGAGCTTTTAAAAATCCTTCAAAGATTTCCAAGTGTCCTCAAGAAAGGTCTGTTGTGAGATTTATCTCAATTTATTTTGAGATTTATAAGGTTTCTATAAAGGTTTCTGATAAAATTAAAAAATGCTTTGAAACTATGGAAATATGCCATGAATATACTTATTCAAGGGAATCACACGTCAATCCATAATAATCATCATCGACCAAATGTCCTGTTTAACTTATTCCTCCACTGATCATAATAGTATATACCTTACTTTATAGAAAATCTAAGAATACAACAATATGTCATTCATTTTATTTAATGAAAATGAAAAAGGAAGCAGGCATGAGATCAGGATAGATTGTTCTCCTAAGCTGTTTCTAGTATTGCACTGGATGAAAAGTGACTCTAGGATAAAATAAGGGGTCTTTTATGAGATCTTCTAAGTTATAATATATCCCTAATGCAGGAGTGAAGGACCCAGAAGAAATCTGTCAGGGCAAGGTTGAAGTTATGATAACCTCATGGCCTAGCCTCTGAATGGTTTCCAAAATGAGACTACAGCCACCCTGTTTGGTGGACTGTAGCCAGTTGTCATCATGTCCCAGCACTACAGCACATGAGGGAAGTCAGAGGCTAAAAAGCACTGGAGGATGCCATTTCATCTATATACCAATAATCACAAGTTTTGTGGATTCTGTTCATTTTTATGGACCTTGCCCCCTACTATTCATGAAGTCAGAAAGCTTTCATACCACAAACCACTAGAAGTTCGGCTCCTATGATGAATGAGGCCATATTCCTCTTCAGCTTCTATGAAGATGAAGATTGAGATCTACCTTCATCCTCTTTCCTAAAGTTATATAAATTATAATATTAAATAGCATCCCAATTGATCATTAGAATTAGCTCCCCTCCTGTGGTCAAAATCCACAATAACATATACTCGAGTGGATAATTTACTTGGTCTTTTCCAAATCTTTATGACTGGTCAAGAATTCTAGGGAACTTTGGGTTTTTAGACTATATTTCTGTAATATGTCCTCTTCTGAGATAAGACAATGATTAGTGATTAGAAATTAGAAATAAAATAAATTTTTCTTTTTCAAATTAATAAATCTTTTTCCCTTTTGTTAACTCCAACTCCTAGTAATCTTGCGATATTTTTCTGAACATGTATGCTACTACCAATTACTTAGTTCTTGTCTGCATGTGGACATTTTGCCTCACACTCATGGACAAAAGGATTTATGCTCCTTTTAAGAGCTGTCATTAGCAAGGGTGCCTGGGTGGGTCAGGCGGTTAAGCATCCAACTTTTAATTCAGCTCAGGTAATGATGTCAGGGTTGTGGAATTGAGCCCTGCTTTGAGCTTCCCACTCAGTGGGGAGTCTGCTTGAGATTCACTCCCTCTTCCTCTCCCTCTGCCCTTACCCCTCCAATAAATAAATAAATCTTTTAAAAAAGAACTGTCATTAGTAATAAAACAGTATGGTACTGGGACAAAAAATAGGCACATAGATCAATAGAACAGGATAGAAAGCCCAGAAATAAACCCATAATTACATGGTCAATTAATCTTCAACAAAAGTAGCAAGAGTAGGCAATGGGACAGACAGTCTCTTCAACAAATGGTAGGGGGAAATTTGGATAGCTACATGCAAATAAATGAAACTGGATCACGTTCAAACACAAAAATAAACTCAAAATGGTTTAAAGACTTAAATGTGAGACCTGAAACCACAAAAATTCTAAAAGAGAACACAGGTCATAATCTCTCTGACATTGGCCCTAGCAACATTTTTGTAGATAGGTCCCCCGAGGTAAGGAAAAGAAAAGCAAAAATAAAGTATTGAGACTACATCAATATAAAAAGCTTCTGCACAGTAAAGGAAACAATTAACACAACTAAAAGATAACCTACTGAATGGGAGAAGATATTTGCAAAGGACATATTCCATAAAGAGTTAGTGTCCAAAATATATAAAGAAGTAATACAACTCAGTATCCAAAAAACAAATAATCCCATTAAAAAATGGGCAGAAGACACAGACATTTCTCCTAAGAAGATATACATATGGCCAACAAACATGAAAGGATGCTTATCGCCACTTATCATCAGAGAAATGCAAATCAAAACTACAATGAGATATCACCTCACACTTGTCAGAATGGTTAAAATCAAAGACACAAAAAACAACATGTGTTGGAGAGGAAACAGAGAAAAAGGAACTCCCTTACACTGTTGGTGGGACAGTTGCAACCACTGTAGAAAGCAGAATGGAGGTACCTCAAAAATTTCAAAATAGAACTATCCTATGATCCAGTAATCACACTACTGAGTAGTTACCCCAATGATACAAAAATATTAATTCAAAAGGATATATGCACCCCTCTGTTTATTGCAGCATTATTTACAAGCCAAATTATGGAAGCAGTCCAAGTGTCCATTGATAGATGAATAGACAAAGAAGGTGTGGTATATATATTATTCAGTCATAACATAAGGGAATCTTGCCACTTGCAACAACCTGGATGGAGCTAGAGAGCATTATGCTAAGCAAAATAAGCCAGTCAGAGAAAGACAAATACCACATGATTTCACTAATATGTGGAATTTAAGAAACAAAACAAATGAACAAAGGAAAAAAAGAGAGAGAGAGAAACCAAGAAACAGACTCTTTAACTATAGAGAACAAACTGATGCTTACCAGGAGGGAGGTGGGTGGGAGAATGAGCAATGGGGATTGAAGAGTACATTTATCACAATTAGCACTGAACAATGTATAGAATGTTGAATCACTGCATTGCGTACCTGAAACTAATACAACCCTGTATGTTAACTATTCTGAAATTGAAATAAAAACCTTAATAAGAAAAAATGGAATCGTCATTAATTTGGATTTCCCTCAATTCCAATTTAAACCTAAAAGTTGTTGATAAATTGTAGCCATGATGATGGCTTTGGAAATAAATATGAGGCAAAGCCAAGTGTCCATGGGTCACTGAGACCTATTTTCTTTTTCTTGTTGTTGTTGTTGGTGTTGTTGTTATTTCTGGTATCTTAATTTAGCAATTTAGGGTGACTTCTCCTGATATAAAAGTCAGAGGTATATAGTGCTAGTAGTTTCCTCAGATGTTATTCTTTTCAAAACTTTTATTATTTTTTCTTATTACAGAAAGGAAGCTGGCATTTGGAGAGGTTAACTGATTTACAGAAGGAGCCATTGCTAACCAGCAGCAAGATTGAAACTCTCGTGTCTACCTCCAATCCCGGACCCACCCCAGTATTGTGCCCTGCCTTCCAACCTCTGGGTTATTTTCTTACCAGCCCAGCAATCTCTTAGAGGAAGAACACACCCTCCCCCCAATCCCTAAGTACCCAAGGATGGCAAGGAACTAGGGAATGGGAGTGCAAAATAGGGTCTTCCTCCTTGTGCAGCTGCTGCCTGGGAAGGCAGGAAGGTATCTGCCCAGCTCTGCAAGGCGGCAGGAAGAAAACCGGCTTTCTGCAGAGCTGGATTGTGACAGATCCATGCTCACCTCTCAGGGAACACTGTCTGATCCATCTGTAATGAGTGGCAGCTGTGACAGGTGTAAATACCCCTGTGTTGTAAATTTCATGAAAGCAATACACCTGGGCCATCTGGCTCAACACTGCAGCCTGCTGTGCACTCGTTCTCGACACTACAACTGCTGGGGAAAGCACAATGTATAGCCCATGCCTGACAGTGCAGAAAAATGGGGGATGTAGGCAAGGCCTCCAGACTGGCAAAATATCATAGTTACTGTGTTTGGATGACTGACTGCCCCAGTTACTGTCTGTGTGCATTTTCTAATTTATATACATTACTTAAATTTTACATTGGCTCTAGAACTTAGATAATATCCTCCTAAAGGCACAAACTCAGAGAGGTTAAATAACTTTCTTAGTGTCCTGAGCTAATCAGCAGCTGATTCATGATTTAAACCCAGGTCTGTTGATTCCAGTGCTCAAGATTTTTATTACTATACTAAAACATTTTTATCTTTTGTTTCCTCCCTATGTTCCTCTGCTCCATTGCTCCAAGAGGTGATAATAAGGGTTTATTAATGTAAGAAAAAGCAGGGATCTATAAACTCTCAGCCCTAGAAAGTCTAAGCCGAACGTTTTCTTAGCCTTTTAGAGGCTTCTATGGGGCCAGACATAATAGTTAAACAGCTGGAAGAATCACTTTAATGACTCACTACAGCTGTACTTTCTTTTTTCCTTCTTCTTCTTCTTTTTCTTCTTCTTTTTTTTTTTTTTGGCATTGGCTGTTTGGATTAAAACATGGAAAATGTAATGAAATCTTTTCAAGAGAGGAGTGAAAAAATTACAACAGAAGCTGAATTCTGAAATGCATTGAGATATGATGACAGACAAAAGCCATCATAGGGGTTAAGTACAGTGGGGTGTTAATACTGCATCTGTTGAAGAGCAGGGTCCTGAAAACCATATGGCACTTTGTGCCAAACACCACCAAACCCTTACAGAACCTGCCGATGTGTTTACCCATCAGTCACCAGTTCATCATCCTGGCTATGGAGATTCAGAACAACACTGCTCCAGAGAAAAGGCTATGATTATAAATTATTCCTACACACAATTCGGGGTTTGCATGGCATTAGGAATCTATTTAAAACAACAATACATAAGAAATTAAGAATAAAAGGCAACTCTGAAAATCATATATTTTTTAAAGAATCCTCAGGAAATAATTGTATTTGAAAAGGTCATTACAATTCCAGCTACATTTTAATGTATCTGAAAGTGACAATATCCATTTGTACATAGCAGTCATCCAGGCACAGGGTGATTGTTGAAAACATGGTCATGCTAGTTAGTGGTGCTTATTATTCACTCTCCTTTCCTGTCCATCTCTGTTCTGCCCAGAGTCTCTTAGCTGCCACAAGAGAAGACTGGTTGTCAGCTTCAGTTTTAACTCTGGTCAGTGTTCAAGTTAATCATGTCTAAGCCTTGTAGAACATCAGAGCCTGCCTCACCTCTCAGAGGTTTTAGAAGATGTTTTATGAGTTGGGTAATTAATGTTCCAAAATACCACTAACTGCGTCTATTAAGCTATATATAAGTTATCTATTGCTGCAGAACAAACCACCCCACAACTTAGCACTGCAGTATAACCAACCATTTATCTAGTCACATTTCTGGGGATTGAGATTGAGAGTGGAGTGTAGCTAGGATGGCTAGGGTAGTGTTATGTTCACGTATTGTTGGCTGAGCTCCCTTATACACTTGCAGTCACCTGCCTCATCCCAGGTGACCTTACTCACATACCTGGCAGCTGCCTGGGGCTGTCTGGCTAGGGCACTTTGGTACTCTTCCATATGGCCTCTCATATTCTAGTAGGCTAGGCAGGGCTCTATTTTCATGATGGTAGAAGCATTCCAAGATGGCAAGAGAAGATGGGACAAGGACTCTTAAGGCCTTGCTCAAAAGTCATCCAATATATCATACATACATTGTATTCTATTGGATGAAACAAGTTACAAAGTCAGTCCAGATTCAAGTAGTAGGGAAATAGACTCCAAGTCTTAGTGGGAAGAGCTGCAAAGAACCTGTGAATATTATTAATCCACCACAACATGTTTAAAACATTAGGTAATATCCTCCACTATGTACTTCTACATCCTTTAATTGTGATATTAAATCCTTTTCTGATGGACATTGATTACTCTACTGGGTCTAGAGTCCTATCCTGCACCACAGCCTCAATAGGTTCTAGCTGCCCGCTGTTCCTCAGAGAGTACTTATATCCCTAAAATCCTAGCTAGAATGTTGTTCCAACATAGGCATTCTCTAATCATGTCAAGAAATTCTTGTGGCTCCTATTCTTATAAGATCAGACACAGGATATTAAATTTGGGCCCAGATCACATTCATCCAATAAATATTTACGAGGCTTCCACTATGTGTTACTAGACACTAGAAACTTCAGGAGTTTCTGGTCTTTTGTTGAGACGGATATGCATATATATAGCTAAATTGCATTGTACTATAGTAATTTTGCTATAGAAATATGACTGACAAAATGACACGCACCAAAAACTGAGGGAACTTGACCAAAGACAGGATATCTAAGCTACACTCTAAAGGATAAATGAGAGTTTGTCAGTTGATGATAGTAGAGAAAGGAATTTCACGTGAAGGAAGCTGCAAAGTTATGGTAAGATGCTTGGTGATATTTAGAAATGCCTAGTAAGTACTGTCTCATAGACATGAAGACAAATACAAGGATGAGGTAGACGAGGTAGTTTAAGAGATATGGTAAAACGACTAAGCTGAGAAGTTTGTTTTTCATCCTGCAGGCCTAGAATCCAGCTGCTAGGTGTTTCCAAACTTACTGGCGCTCCCAATAACTGGGATCTCAGCCCATGCTAGTGAATCAGTAGAGCCTTGGAGCCTGGGAGTCTGAGTTGTTAAAAACTGCCTGTTACTCTGATGACCAGTCTTACTGGGAGGCACTGTCCTAATCTAACAGGGAAGCTCACAGAAGGGCTTAAAATAAATGAACTGATTACATTTAGATTTGGAAAAATGACTCCAGAAGCAGCATGGAGTTGATTGGCAGTGTGGAGAGATGAGAAAAACCAGCTGGAAGGATGTTGCAACAACCTAAGGAAGAGAGTGATGATACGAGTTTGAACCAAGACAAGGGTTCTACAGGGAAGAGAAGTGTCAGACTAAAAAGACATTTCTAGCGAAGGATTACCTGGATTTTATGGGGAGGTGGGTGAGGTAAATGAAGAGAAAAAAAAATAACTTTACTGTTTCCAGCTCTGAACTGAAAAGACATAGAAATGCCATTAGCTGAGTTCCAGTATTTGGAGAACCAATTTTAAGGAGAATGATAAAGCGTTTGACCTTAGACATGTGGAATTTGAGATATCAGTAAGACATCAAGGTAGATATGTCCAATTCATCCCTCCCTTCCCTCTCACAATGTCCTCCATGTTTTTCCTTATGCTGCACATGTAAGTGAGATCAAGGGATGAATTGGAGGAAATCGGAGGGGCAAAGAACCATGAGAGACTGTGAACTCAGAGCAACAGACTGAGGGTTTTGGAGGGGAGGGGGGTGGGGGGATGGGCGAGCCTGGTGGTGGGTATTGAGGAGGGCATGTATTGCATGGAGCACTGGGTGTGGTACATAAACAATGAATCTTGTAACACTGAAAAAATAAAATAAAAGTATTTGGGAAAAATAAAAATAAATAAATAAATGAAAATAACTCAAAAAAAAAAAAAAAGGTAGATATGTCCATATGATAGTTGGTAAGTGTACTCAAAGCTTAAAAAATAGTAAAGGACCCTAAATTTAAAAATATGAATAAAAGTGACTGCAGCTGAAGCCAGGGCAGTAAATGAGTTGACCAGGGACCATCCAGAATACTAGTTCTCAGACTTTAAAGAGAAAAAATATCATTGAAGAAGCCTGTTAAGAGGCATGGTCCCCGGGCCATTGCCTATACATTCTGATCCAAGAGGTCTACAGTCCAGCTAAGGGATAAGTATTTGTAACCATAAATACAAGTATAGTACTGGGACCATATTTTGAGAAACACAGATGTAGACAGAGCATAAAGATAAGTCTGAGGCAATTCCTGAGAACACTAGCAAATAAGAGAGGCAAAGAGGGAGAACCAACAATGGAAGCTATTGTAGATTAAATTGTAAACTCCCCCCCATTCATATGTTGAAGTCTTACCCCCCAGTACCTTAGATTGTGACTGTGTTTGGTGATAGGGCCTTTAAAGAGGTAATTAAGGGTAAAATGAGGTTATGTGTGTAGGCCCTAATCTAATATGACTGGTGTCCTTATAAGAGGAAGAGATGGGACATGGTCATACAGAGAAGGAAGACCATGTGAGGACACAGGGAGAAGATGGCCATCTACAAGCCAAGGAGAGAGGCCTCAGAAGAAGCAGCCAACCCTGATGACACCTTGATCTTTAAACATTTAACCTCCAAATTTATAAGAAAATTAATTTCTGTTGTCTAAGCTACCCAGTCTGTGATACTTTGTTATGGCAGCCCTAACTAGCTAATACAAAAGCTAAAACAGAATGTCAGAAAGCCAGAACTAAAAACAAGAGAAATATACCCCCCAAAATTAGGAAAAGGGACAATCAACAGTACTGTCCCTTACTCAGTATCTCATTCATAGTGCCTGATTCTACAGAGAAATCAAGAGGATGAGATCTGAAAAAGGGCAATTGCTAAGTAATCTCAGCAAGATGGGCAGCAACAGAGTGATGAGGCATAAAGTGGATTGTCATCGGTCAAAGACTGACTTTGGCAATTATGAAATGGGATTTGGGCTGAGACCTTGAAAGGTAGGCATATTTGAGGGGAAGTATTTTTAAGATAGAGAGGGTTGAATATATTTGAGACTAAGAAAAGAACCAGCAAAGACAGCTATGTTGAAATTTAAACAAAAAAATTAAGGCAGGGGACAATGAAAAAAAAATAGCAAGAAGAGTACATTTTTAGATGGAGGAGGAGGACAAAAAGGAGGAAATGAAGAAGATGGAGATGGAGAAGAGAGGGGAAGGAGGAGAAGGGGAAAATTTTGCTAAAGATTTCAAGATCTTCACGATCCAAGTATTGAAATCCTAATGATGAAATTTCAGACCCTGTGACAACTGTGCAATTTGGAAGAAAGCAGTGTTGCCCATTGCCTGTTATTCAAACTATACATGTATACTGATATATTGGGGTTAGACAGGGTTGGACTGGCCTGTCACATGATCTGATGGGGCCTACAGTGGTTGAAATTGGGACCACCCAAGCACACCTAGGATATGTTGGTGTCTTTCCCTATCAGGGTGGCCACACTTCCCTTGCCACGCATAAAGCATCCAACTCCTCAGAACATTTGTAACTAGCCAATCTATTTCTTGGCAATCGGAAAGCAAGCTGTTGAGTCTGCCAGCCTTACCCACCTGTCATGTGTCTCGATCTCCAAACAGCTGGTGAAAACCAATATCACACTGAGCGCCAGCCCCTGCTGTGGAGGTAAATGTGGCTGGAGAATTAAACACACACATGTTCATTCAAGCTTCTTCTAACTTTGCAAACACGTTGTGACAAGTCACACACCATTCTGAACAGAACCACAAAAACTTTAGTTTTGATTACATGAGATGTCTCTGGTATAAAAAAAAAAAGCTATTTTTCAGCGACATGTGGTGTCTGACCCCAGATTTTGGGTGGAGCCCCATGGACTCTGCCTGTAGAGTCTGTCTGTCCCATTTCCCCACCCTCTGAGCTGAATTCTGTCCTGGATTAGGCCAAACCTCCTAGCAGCAGGGAGCCTGAATAGGAATCTTTTCCCAGACTTAGCCCAGTAGGGCTAAGATTTTCCCAGGCAAAAGAAAAAAACGATTTTCCCTCATCGCCGGCTTCATTTATCTTGAAGGCAACTATTTGACATGTTGTACTTCTCTGCTGTAAATATACTCAGTGATGTGAGCCTTCCAGGTTCTAGCTCTACTGTCAAGCATCAAGTGTCACAATCCATATCTTGATAAAATAAATTTAAGACTCTAAATCTAGTTGGGACTACCTGTCAAAAAAGCTGGGCTGTTCCACATGAACAAGCTGGCAGGACTGGTTCCATGGCTTTAAGGAGAAAAGGAGTGCAAAAATCAGTAACAGAGTTTTTGTTTATTCATTATGATTTTTAGGGTACCTTACAAGGAGATAAGGAAATGGCAAAAAGGAGACATAAAAAGGCCTTTTTATCACATACTGTGTGCTAAGTGTGCCACTACTCTCTGGTGAGACTTACTTATCTAAGTATGTCTTAAATATTCCTAACCTCCCCTTTCTGCATCCATCCATCACTCCCCCATTCCTTAGATTTACTTCGTGGCATCTTTATCCTAATTCGAGCAAAACCTGTATGTAGGAAAGGACCAATTATTTACACATGAACGTTCAGTTAAATCGATATGACCCTGATTTCCATTAGGTTTTAAACCTCATCTCTGATGGGGATGAGAGAAAGGAGGACTTTGATGTTGTCTCATTTACATTTTACCTTTGATTACTTTCCTTTGCCTATGAAATAAAGTCCAAATTCCTTAACATCAACAAATCAACAAATATTTGAGTCCAAACATGTTTATCGTGAAGCCCTAATACTAGGGACGGAAAAAAAAAAAGCATCTACCAACAGAGGACATGGTATATAACCCGTGAATACTTGCTGAAAGAAAAAAAGAGTGAGTGAACCAAGGAGTGGATGTACTTTGTCCACTCATCCCTATTTGTGTTTGTGGTCTCATTGCAGAGGTAAAATATTTATTTGGGGTTACCACAACTACGTTCTGAATCAATTAAGAAATTGTCAAGGAATAGAAAAATAAAAATCAAAATAATACCTTCATTACTGAGAATAGTTGGGTTGGAAAATGTGCCCTTGGTATGTGGCAATAATGGGCTTCTTAATATGAAACCCCAGTATTAGACAAAACCACCCAGTCATAGACACAGTGGACACCCATAGGATTTCATGTTTGAAGCTGTCCTCAAAAAATTCTTCAAGTAGCAAAGCAAAGAATAGGGCAGCCTGGATGCTAAGAGAGAATGAGAGAGGAAGGGGCCAAGACATGAGCACCCAGTTTCTCATTCCAGGCTCACCAATCAGGGCAAGCAGCCAGTGTGCTTAAGGAAAAATCCTTCTTCCTGGAAACAAGAGGAGTTGAGAATAGATATCCCTCCCCCTTGACCACTCCCCATGAAAGTTGTCCAATATAATATGTAATTATATGACAAGGAACTAGGGTGAACAAGAATTTTATGGGAGGTAGACATCATCTAACACATTGTAGTAATAGAACCATCTGGCCCTGAGTCTCAATGAAAGGGTTTGAGTGGAGGAAGACGTGTTTGTGGGTGGTGCTAGGGGGAGAGCAAAATTAGAAATGAGCATAGAATTATCCAGTCTTACTTCCCCTCTTCACTCCTGTCCTCAAAATACTATTATCATTCCCTACACCTGCCCTCATGTTCCAGTTTCCATACCTCTGCTCACACTGGTTCAGCTTATTTTCACACATTCATTCAACAAATCTTTTTGAGTCCCTACTAACTGCTAAGCATGTTCTACCCCAGAATTACCTCTGTTAAAGAATCATTATCTTATGCTTAGAATGTCTTTATTTCACCAAGCAAGTGTGAGGACAAATGCCAGCTATGGAAAAAGCATCCCCATGCCACATCATGGGAATCTAGCACACCAAAACCCCATAGAAATTGCAGAAATAGGTCAATTGCAAAAGGATATATAAGTAGTTACATGCTACACTAATTCTTAGTGAATAAATTTCATGTAAAACAAGAAAAATTGTTATAGAATAGGTATTTGTGGGAAAAAGAAAGAATAGGTATTTGTGAAGGTAAATTCTAGCTTACAATATATCCATAATTTGCATGAACACGTCAGGGAGAAAAAGCAGTTGTTACTGATACTTTGTTTTGCTTTTTATACGCAGAACTTATTAAGATTATTTTCTATTAAAATCATATCCTCTCAAAACTTAAAATAGTCTAAATCATTTAATTGTAGAATTAATCAATAAGGAATTTTAAACTAAGTCATAAAAATGTACAACACTATGGATGGATGGAGTGCAGCGATTCTATTCCCTGTGGTAAGAGAGAGAGAAAGTTTGCATCACCAAGGGTGAGTCTGGGTGACTGAGAGGTCACCACTTGATGAGTGGAGATAGAGTCAAGACAAAAAATAAAGTCAGGAAAGTCAGTGCTGCTGGGGAAACAAACACACAAAGCATAACTCACAGTTTTGGAAAAACCCCAACATTTTCAGTCTCAGTCAGGATATAAATCAGATTTGCAGTTAACCATTTGACCGTTTACCTGAGGCCAATAAGTTTCAGGGAAAAGCATGTCCATACATGCCTTTTCACTGGGTTCTAGAATCTCCCCTTCTTCCATTCTCCAAATATATACCAGTCCAATGTCTTAGCAGAGGATTGTAGAGCAAGCAAGAATTATACGTAGGCATCAGAAATGGAAGTTTATGTATTGTTTGTTGTGTAACTAAGACTGCACCACATTAGAGGTAAGCACAGAGTAGTAGCTGAAACACAATTTTTAAAAACATCTCCAAGGTGTATGAAAAAGCCAGAGGACACCTCATATGCCTTTCAGAACACAATCATGCATCCGTGAGGTACTGCTCCTATTTCTGACATAGCAAGTCAGAGCCAAGAGACCCAGCATTGTTGGAGCACAAAAAGCAGGAAGGAACTTGCAGAAGTCAGTTAAAGGGGAAGATAGTAGCCTCAAAAGGAGCCTGACACAGGGGGAGCCTCACATACTGGGCAAGAGGCAAGTGAGTCCAACTCAGCCTCATCAGCTCTAAGATAAAGGGCAAGCCACACAGTATCCTTGTCCATCAGTTTCTTCAGCCATTGATGGACTGGGAATCCTAGATAGGTTCATTACACTTAATGAACATGATAGTTTGACTAGAGTTTGCCAGTAAATATAGTGGAGTATTATATTATGTCCTTTCTTTGACAGCAAGGTGTTTTCCTAAAACACAATTAAAAACACTGAACTCTGATTGATTAAAGAACACTGCCTTCAATAATTTGCAAATTCTAAAAAAATAAATGCTTTCTAAAATGTCTTTCACAACAAAATACAAATAAACATACAAAAAGTATTCAGCTCACTGATAAAGTTAAGCAAAATTTGAAAAAAAAAAATCAAAGACTCAAAGTAATATGATGCAGAGAAATTTTTGGCAAGCAGAAGGAAATGTGGAAGTACTTTGTCTCTCTTACAACCCAGCCCTAGGCTAGACATGAAAATCCAGTAATGATAAATTAGGCTAACCCAATAAGTGGGTGTATGTACACCTGACATTTGTATCAATAGGATATACACTAGACACAAATTATCCAGACTGCATTTCTGCAAAGACTAGTTAGAAAAAAGATCAAAGTCCATTTGAAGTGAAAGAATTGTAATTTTAAAATTAGGGAAAAGGACAACAGATTAAATTGAACAGTTCCTGTTGCCCACTATGATAAACCCTTCAAAGTCTTCATTATTCTTTCTTCTAAATTCAACGACCAGGACAACAAAAGTAAAGGTGGTTGGTGGGATTTCCCACCCCCCTTACCCTGCTCCCTGCCCCATCCAATGCTCCTAGCTTTACTGGGGGAAGGGAAGTTTAGTGGGAGTTGAGAAGGAAGCAAGTTCTGAATTTTCTGGCCCTGCAAGAAAGCAAATCATTCAACATTTTATCCATGATTAATTTGATTAATTTTCCTTGAAAAAGGGATTTCCATGCCTGCTACAGCTGGCCAATTCACCTACCAAATAATGCCTCTCCATTTCACTTGATAAACAATTGTAATTTAGCAAAATATGTAAATTTATCCCAATTGTCCCATAGTTCCTAGCACCTTTGAAAGTTCTTCCTTTATTCATTAGACTATCCCTAATCAATACTAGAGCAGTATATTCCCATAGTTGAGGGCGAATAAATATCTAATGAGAGAGGAAACAAATGCACCAAGAAGAAATGAATACACTGGCCAAAGAAAAACTCACTGATGATGGTGGGTTACAGGAATGTTTAAATCCATCCTCTGGCTTCTAATTTCTCCCAGTTCACAATCAACCGCACCTCTTTAACCCTCCTCCAATCCCTCCACTCCTCTAGAATTTCTGGGTTCTTTTGTCTCCTTGTCAAGGAGAAATGGCCAATGCTTAAACCCATCCATTTTATTATGTTTTTAAAAACTTGGTCAAATAGGTGAAAACTTTTGTGTAATCTGAGACTAAATCAGGAATTGGGGTCTGCTCTATCCCTTCACTTCTTTCTCAGTTTCATGTTACTAAAATAACAAAGAATTAGCTGTGATGCTGTTAATGATATTGGTCCTTCCATCCGGCCTGTAGTCCTCAAATTGTCTATTTGCAGCAACACATACAGAATCATGTGCCGTTACGATTTGGTCTTATCCTACTCCTTCTGTTATTTTGTTTACATTACTTCCCCACAGAGCCTCTCCTTTAGTCTTACCCTTGCCATGACCCTAAAATGTTTTTCTCAAAACCCCTTCTCTTCCTTTGCCTCTTGGAATGCCCCACTCAGATGCTACCAGTGATTTAATAATTAATAATGACTTACACACTCCCTTTTCTGACTTTATTTTTTTTGAGATACAATTGACATACAACATAGTTTCAGGAGTACAACATATGATTTGATGTTTGACTTCATTTCAGAATGATGACCACAGTAGGTCTAGTTAACATCCATCCTGATACATAGTTACAAAATTTCTTTTTCCTCTGATGAGGACTTTTAAGATCTATTCTCTCAGCAACTTTTAAATATGCAATATAGTATCATTAATTATAGTCACCATACTGTGTATTATGCTGTGCATTACATCCACACAACTTATTTATTTTATAACTGGAAGTTTGTACCTTTCCCCCTCTTTACCCATTTCACCCACTTCCTCTCCCTACCTCTGGCAACTACCAGTCTGTTCTTTGTTTCTACAAGCTTTAATTTCATTTCATTTTGTTTTGTTTTATTTCTTAAGATTCCACATATAATTGAGATCATATGGTATTTGTCCTTCTCTATCTGACTTATTTCACTAGTAAATGTCTTCAAGATCCATCCAGGTTGCTGCAACTTTTTCTGACTTCCTACAGCTTTCAAGCAATACACATTCAGTATTTACTGCATGCTTGCTGCTTTGTACTTTCCTCTGATTATCTAGTGAGTTTCAGCTTTGTCTGTGCTTGAATACAGAGTTCATGTCTTACACTTCTTTCCAATCCAGCATATACTTATTATGAGCAATATGTATCTATTTGCTAATCCATTGAAAGCACAGATCTACCTCTGTTTTTTAAAAGGAATGTTGTAACTTGTCCCATATCATATTGGTTGTCTCTAGTAAAAATAACATCAAAGGACATAGCTTTCCAAGTTGCTACATCCTTAAAAGCGATGTATAGCACTTCCGCATTAAAATGATCAGGTATATCTCTGACCAAGTTAGGATCATCTTCAACAAAAATTGTACAACATTCTTGGATCAGGCCCTTAGTCAAAAGTATCTACTTTATGTGCTTCATCATTAACTTTTCATTCATTTACTTATTTATATATTCAACATAGACTTTATAAACACCTATGTGGAAGGTACTTTTTAAAGTAATTTCTTTCTTCCTATTTATCTACCTACTTCAATCTCTCTCTCTCTCTCTCTCTCTCTGTCTGCCTCTTCACTCTAGAGAATGTCAATAAACTGGAAATCATGTTGTCTAATATACATAGAGCTGCATAAACACATAGGTGCAAATTACAGAGAGAAACCATAAATGATGACACCAGATCTGTGGTGTGGTTCAAGGAAGCATCGCGACACTCCACTTCACACGTTCTAAGTTTATAGCTGTGCTGACTGGGTCCACGCTGGTTTCTACGGCAGAAGATCTCACAATAGCATGTTGACAAAATATGTTCAGTTAGGTTGGTTAATGCATTTGGCACTTTTTCCCCCACTCTTTTCTGCCTTTTGATGTCTAGAAAAGTGCCACTTGCTAACCAAGTTACACCATTCGAAAGAAACTCCCCCTGATTTGGAGCTTTGCGTGGCCAGACTTGCCTTGTCTCTTTTAATTCTGGTCTCTAACTTCAAGGCTGCAAACTTCAAGGGGGTTTACAGGAGAAAGGAAGAAAGGAACAAGCCTGCCATCACATCCTCTTTGCCCTTGAAAGCTACTTGAATGGCTTCTTGGTCCATGGGTTTATTTGCTTCTCTTTTAATTTTTCCTCCTCTCTCTCTCTCACCAACTAGTTCAGGAATGATTTGAGGGTAGAGTTGCAGTTTTTAAAAGATTAATCCCACTTGATACTTGTATGATCATTTAGAATCTAGCCCTCAAGGTAGAGAAATAGGTAGCCTGGGTTCCAGCCCTGACTCTGACATATATTAGCAACAGAACAATAGCTAAGGCAAATGCTACCATGATATATCATTTATTCCATCAATTCAATTTTCTCTCCTTTAAAAACAATATCAAAAAATAAATAAAAACAAGGAACTGAGGTGATTTACAGTGCTATGCATGGAACAGTTTAAAAATAAAATGGATAAGGAAAATGTAAGAAAAGATGAATGAAATAAATAATTTACAAAACATATATATGATGAGTACCAGTTGGGGCTTTAAATTAGGTGCTAACTTTCTTAGTGGTCAGAGGAAACATCACTTAGATTTCATTTTTCAATTATCTGTACAACTGGAACAAAAAATACACCTAAATTAATAGATAAGGGCTGCTGTGTCTAACACCAACAACACCTAAAAATAAATTAAACCTAAATATTTTTGAGCACCTGCTATATTGCAAGATCACTTTGAAAGTTTAAAATACTAAGAAGATATTTCATTAACCTGTGTGTCAGAGCCATAATATGCTAAAAGAGTGTTCATTGCTTTCAGTTGTCTCATCACCAACTGTGGCTAGAAAGCAAATCTCAGTATGATTTTTATTTTTCTGTGAAGAATTTGAAATTTTACAAGAGACTTTCACTATTTCTATAAATCTAGGAAAAGTTCATACCATGGACGCTTTACAGCCAAAATGCCTTCTCCATGTGGTCTTTAGTGCTCCCACTTACTTCTAGTTCATATTTTATAAGAGTTGGAATATGCTATGTTTTGTTGATAGTTTTTCTTGTTTAAAAACAATTAATAACATTACTTATTCAATACTTTTAATTATTTTTAAACTTTAAGTTCACAGAAAATGATATAATTATTTAGTGCATTTTTAGGATATGATTGCAGCATCTCAGTTTTAACAGGAGATATTATGGGTCATTTTTTGTAAATTTGCATGTTTCATAAAATTAAAGTTTAACTCTGAGCTGTATAAAGTCCCTGAGGATTACCAGGTACAAGTCTAGTGGCCACTGTAGAGCTAACACAATCACTGCTCTACTGAATTTACAGCTTCCTCTCTCTCTCCCACCCACCACACACAAAGATGTTTGGTGGGATGTTTACAGTAGGTGGGACTTTTGACCTCTTTCCCATCCTCCTATATCGTGGCTGAGGAAAAGGTAACCTTGCTAGGTTGGCAGGACACTTACGTACACATGCATATACATACATACACACACACACAAAAGAACATACCCACACAAGACACACACCTACATATACACATACATAGTAATGGCTAGAATAGATAATGAAAATATTCAAGGATAAAGAATTAAAAGTTTGAGATTACTGAATTTATTTACAGTACACCTGAGTCATATAAACACTGAAAAGACTTTGCTTCGCACATGTCATACTAGCTTTACCATAACTTTCTATTGTTTGTGGTCTAATCTACACATTATAAACACTTTGTCTTGTTACTTTTCAAACTTTCACATGTGCTGAAATTAGACAGCTGGGCATTGCCCTCTAAGACCCTATAAAGCTTTGAAAAGAAACTTTTACAGTCCATAAAGAAAGAGTAAACTATGTCCCACTACACTATATAATTTTTCACATTTTGGAAGAGACCATAGCTTCAAAAAAGTCTGAAAAGGGTGATTGTTAGGCCTAGAAATTGTACCTTAACTGCTGGGAAGTAGAAGATGCCGCATAATCTTCCTTTCAACATGCTTCTGAGAATGTCTTTAATGCTGTTTGGGAATGTCCCTTGGCTCTGCCTTGTTCCTCTCTTGACTAGCCCAAAGTCTATGTGACTTTGTTTAATAAGCATGAGATAGTAACAATCACACCACATTGTTCATCTGTAATTTGAGATTCCTGGAAGAAAAGTAATGCACAGTAGCTTATGTTTGACTTTAATAGTTGAATTTCTTTCAGAGTGTTGATGATAGAGGAAATATTTCTCATGCTCCATTGGCTGGCATGTCAGAGTTAGGCTTCAGAGTCAGGCAAGTGTGGGTTCAAACTCCCAGGACTGCTACTTGTTAGTGGTCAAAATTTAAGTGAACAATTTAACCACACTTGAATCGTTAACAGTCCCCATTTTGAAATGAGGGTAATACTACATACCCCATAGGATGCACTGCCAAGTAACTGGCTCATAATGGACTCTAAAGATATTTGTTTTATTTTTTCAATTCATTATTCACAACATCAAAACAACTCGTATCTCAAGGAAAATGATAAGTCTTAAGTAATTATTTATTGTCTTTCATTTTTCAACTATCTGCTTTAGCAATTACAGGGAGACTTATAAAAGATTAGTAAAATATAATTTTTATTGATAGCAATACTATTACTAATTAATAATAGCATCTTGATCCGTTCTTCATTTATGCTAACTAGAAAATCCATTAGTTATTTATGGAGCAAGTAATTTAAAAAAAAAGTAACGCTTTATCAATTTTTGAGCATTTTCCAGCTGTTTAGTATGAATGTGTGAGAACTTTTTTTTTTTTTTTTGGAATGTGTGAGAACTTTTAACCCTACCCCAACACTAACTATAAAGACAATTTTAGAAAAATGTAAAGGCAATGTTTTTGAATTGTGTTCAAGTCATAGTTTTGACTTGGTTTTGAGTTTTGTTACATAAACACCTGCTTTTACGTAAAAGATATCTAAAGTTCATCTGAGTGTCTATGACAGTCCATCTAAAAATCTAACAGTGACCAAAAAACTAGCAGCTGCCGCCATCTTCAGACAGATAGCTTGGGACTTCTACCCATAACGTAGCAGCGACATCTTCTTCTTCACATCTTCAGTGAAATCAGTGGTTCCAAATGGTTAAAATTTTCCCCAAAACTTGATTCAAATCTCTAATGGGTGGGCTTAAATAAGTACAGCGTCACATATCCATGAAAACTTTGACAAGGATCCCCTTTCTTTGAAACTATTATTCACTCATTTGATAAGTGCCGCTTGTGGGTTAGGCTTGATTTACACTAAAAATCAACTGTCATATTGTAATCTATGTGTCTATATATCTATACAATATATAATCTATGTAACCTATTATTTATGTATATATGTACACAAATGTAATCTATGTAACCTATTACATAATGTAATATATATATATATACAATGTCAAGCATCCAGAGAAAGTTTAAATTTTGGGGTATGTAAGTAGACTTTTCTTCTCCATCCTGCAAGTTCAAATACTTATTAATAGACTTTTTAATTTTTTCAAATAATCATTTTAAAAGCAATTTTCTTATAGATATGTAGTCCTAGTTAAACTACAGATGTAATATAAAAACACAAATCTACTTAGTATCAGAAAGTAAAAGGGATGTAAAACTCTGTGTTTTATTATTTTTAGGAAGTAAAGGATCCAGTTTAAGATGTTTCCCTCAGATGTTTACTTCATGGAAAGAAGCCAATGGTGACAAGAAAAACCTGACTCTGTCCAAGATAATCATTATTAAGCAATGTGTCTGGAAATGTATGCTATAAACCTGAAAAAATTAAAACAATTATAGACATTTCTGTAACTACTTGCTGCATATTTCCTGTACTGGAAATGGGGTTATTTTTTTAACTTCTTTTGCTTTCTATTTCTGTTAGTTAGACATTTTTTTCCTTATAGGAAAAAGGGATTAAAAAAAGATTTTAAAAAGTTGATATAGTATATTCTATCTTAATTCTATTTAAATATTTATAATTAAATCCATTGTACATCCTAAAAGTCAAAACCCAATAATTTCATTCACATTTATTTTGTAGTGTTCACTGGTCTCCTCTCTAATCATGCAAATGGAAAATTTCCAGACTTATTGGATTTCCCCAGCCTTTTAGCCTGAGTGAGTACTTTTCCTCCCACAAGCCTTCCTTCTATGAAACTGAACTCAGTAAGTATTTTGGGTCATATACCTCATGAATTATTACTAGGTCTTCAGTATTAATCATATCAGGCCAACAGAGGAAGGTCAATTGTGATGCTGAAGCAGCTTTGAAGGATAAGCCTGCATACTTTGGCCTATAAAACTATCTCCATCATATACACTAGCACATGGATGGAAGTCACACCACCAGCAATTCATTGGTATATCAGGAGCCTCCTCTCTGAGACTTTATCATCAATTAGATCATTTAAACAAGAGTAAAGGCCTACAATACTCCTAGAAGAAATGTCCGAGATGATGTACTTATTTGCACAAATGGCTGGAAACCAGACCATGTGAACAGAGCTGGCACTTGAGGTCCCATCTTTCATTCTTTGTTTTGTTCATAAGTGGTCCCATTTAAATCAAAATGCAAGCTCTTGGAAGTGATACAGTCATCTAAAAAGCTTGACTAGAGTGTGGAATTCTGAAGACTGTCGGGACTGGAAGTATGCAACAGATAGTTGTTGATTGCCTACCAAATAGTCATTCCTCCAACTACTCCTTGGTTCAGAACCCCAATTCAACTGGGTATTGAGTGGCTGTGTGCACTAGGAAAGACAGGCCTTCTCTGAGCCAGGTTATCCTGTTCCCCTTGCCAATGAGTAGGTCAGAAAGGACATAAGTTGCAATTTTGGCCCATGAGACATGAGATTTCTACCATTTCTTCTAAAAACAGTTCCCTCACTCCTAAAATGAGACATGAAAAGCAATGAGCCCTCTTTCCTCCACTGGCATCTAGAAAATGTTGTCTGAGGACGGGACACTTTGAGTTGCACCAGCCATCTTGCAATTATGAAAGAGCAAATCTGGGAACAAATAGCAACATGTTGAAGATAGCAGAGAAAAAGATGTGGAAAAAAATCTAGCCCTTGATAATTCTGCTGAGCAAACTGGATTAACTTCCCATGGGCGTAGTCTTCCTCTAAGCTTCTTATAAGAGATGATAACTTTTCCTTATTGTTAAGTCACTTGACTTAAGTTTTCCATTGCTCACATCTGAATACCTTCTTTACAAGGTATTTCAAATACTGTCTTCTTATGAGACCAACTACTGAATCATGTACCCAGTTTTGGTCAAAGGGTACAGAGTTTCAGTTATACAAGATGAATAAGTTCTAGATTTACAGCTTGGTAATTATAGTTAACAGTACTGTATTATATACTTGAAATTTGCTTAGAAGGTAGATCTTAAGTGTTCTCATCACATTAAAAAAGAAAGAAAAGAAAATGGTAACTATCCAAAGTGATAGATATGTTAATTAGCTTGACTGAGGTGATTATTTTACAATGGATATGTATATCAAAACATCAAGTTATACATCATACATATGACAATTTTTGTCAATTATACCTGCATAAAACTGGAAAAATATATATGATCCCTGTAACTGTGACATAAAATGAAGCACTCTGGAGTTGCTAAAATAAGAAAGAGGATGAATGGTGACATGACTAAGAAATTCAAGTTCTGGTCCTCACCTTGGGACACTGGAATTACAGTGGATTCACAAAACCTCACAGCTTCATGGGAGACCCACAATAATAAACATATATACTGAATATTTTCACACTCTCTCTGTAAAGAATAAAAGCATACTTTATGATATGACTGTGGCATCATATCGATGTAAATGCCCAAGCTGAAGTGTTATGCTGCAGGGTTAGCTGGCCAGTATTGGGGAAATTTAGAAAGCAGATGAAATTTATATTTTGTTGGCTTCCACTTACTCCTTTAGCACCCCATTACCACATATCAATGGCTAATTCTCATGATTTAATAAGATGCAATCTTCCTTTTTTCTGATAAGGGCATAAGATATTATATCAATCTATTAAATTTCATTAAAAGTATTTATCAGTCTATTGGGTTCTGTTAAAAAAAACCTGACCGCACAAAGGAACAGTGCACAAACATTGCCGTCCTGAGGACAGAAAGTTAAGAAGATATTTGGGGCCTGGGATCTTTCTAGCATCCCTTACTTCATTCACCTCACCAGATAGCTCTCTGCTCAGTCAGCAGTGCTGCTGACCCTGGAGAATGTGTATACTCTGGCCCTGCCTGACCTTGACCCAGAGGAAGGATCCTCAAGGAACATTTGGACATTTATACAGTTCAAAAGGAAACTTCTATATGCTCTATACTGGGCCTTCTCCTTTTGACTAGGTAAAGTAGAAACACAATGAAATCAGCTATTGTGTAATGATTTTTAAAATTCCATTATGTGACTAATCAAATTGGGTCTACCTACTTTAAAATAATCAGCTCAACCATGTCTTAGCTTGTCTTCAAGGGTTTATATATACTACTAAGAAAAACAATAGTTATAGTTTTTATTTTTGATAATATGAAATATTTCAACTATTGGGGAAGTAAACACATTTTTCACTGGATTACCTAGGTAACTTCCTCACATGTCTGCCTCTCCCCACTCTGCCACTTTAGACATAGCCAGAGAGGAAGATAAGTATGCCGTTTTAGCAGAATAATGTTACTGTGATAAAGAATGTAAATATTGAATGGTCAAAAAAATTTTTTAAAGATTCATTTATTTATTTTAGAGAGAGAAAAAGAGCATGAGCAGGAGGGGCAGAAAGAGAGAGAATCCCAAGCAGACTCTGCTGAGTGCAGAGCCCATCATGAGGCTCAGTCTCACAACCCTGAGACCATGACCTAAGCCGAAACCAAGAGCTGCACTTTTAACCGACTGTGCTGCCATCGTGCCCCAAATGATAAAAATTTTTTAAGAATTCTAGACTGTGGAAGCATGTTCACAGGACTAGCAAAATAGAACATTTCTGGGTATTCCTGCGTGGCTAAAGAATATCTTGTAGAGTCCTAGCCTGGAGGTCACATGCTGACATGATACATTTCTAGAGTGTGGATCTGAAACATAAACTAAAATATTGGTTTTTATTTAGAGTCTTATGGCCCTATACAGAGCTGGTGGACTAGTGTGAAAAGGTTCTCATCAACCTCCAGATGCTTCAGGGAGGCATGATGATGTCCAGTAAAAAAGAGGTGGGAAATGATTCTTCTTTTTTTCATAAGATTTTCTAAACCTGAACTCGACCCAAATACTGAATGTTAAAAATTCAAAAGTTACTCAGCAACAAAAACAAGGGATTAAGAGCAGTGAGAAGACTCTTCCTTGCTGAGAGGAAACACTTCTACTTCTGATTCTGTCCCTGATTTCCTGAAGACCCTACAGGAAGTCACATTAATTCTCTGGGCTTGAGTTTCCTCCACTCTAAAATGAACAGGATGCTCTCTTGCCTGCTTCCCCCATCTATCACACTGCAATTGTGCTCAACAATCCTGGTCTAAATATAAAGAATTTACATGTAACTCTGTAAAACCATTTCACAATACCTTAAGGTCAAATCTAAAATTGTTGAGAGCAACGTAAGTAATTTTTCAAGAAAAATCTTAAATCCATCAGATCTTTAATACCCACTCTCTTACTATGATCCTCGCCCTGGCTTTTGAACCCGATCGTCTTCTAGTCTCTCTACCCCATTGAAGACAGCACCAAAATTCACCTATCAGCCCATGCCAGCAATAAGGAGGAATCCTTGGCACCTCTCCTTTCCTCATTTCCCATCTCTAAACTATCCCCAGTTCTCCCAAATAGCTCTCACTCATTGTCTGGGCTTGAATGTCTACTTCAGCACCCCTGAGGCTCTAATCAACTCTGATTTTTCCCCCAAACTAGTTACCATAGTGAAGCAGAAAAGATTCTTCATAAGTGTCAGTTCTGATCATGTCTCGAGTGCATGTGTGCACACATGCGTGCACACACACACACCCTCCAAAAACCCTTCAGTGATTATCTTTACTCTCGGTACAAACAAACAATGGAGGGTGCCTCCCTCTCTTTACTAATCAATGCCTCCTCCCTGACAATTCAAGGCAGAGCCCTCTTCCTCAAAGAAGACTTCTCTGGTTTTCCTGACCAGTCAGATCCCTTTATCATGATCTTCAGAGACTGTTCCTCTACTTTATACACTTGTCACTTTTGTAACTACCTGTATCTTTGTTTTTCATTTGTCATTCCCAAAAGACTGCAAGTTCCATGAAGACTCAGTGAGATCATATCCATTCTGTTCAGTTGTAGCTTTAGCAGCTAGTACAATGCTTGATATGTATTGAGTCTTCAATAAATACTAATGAAGTGCATGTTGGATGTCAACTTACAAAGGTGCACTTGCTAAAGCCTAAATGTTCTCAGAGTGATTCCTGGATCACTGTTCAGGGTCAATTATCAAATATTTACTGAATATTTATACAATGTTAAACAATATTCTAGGCAATAGGGATGTAGTGATCACCATAACATCTATCCTTTGCCTCATGGTATCTACATTCTAGGGTCCATTATAAATTGGCCATTGGATTTTATGGTACAGTTCACCAGTCAAGTTGCCCGGACTACAAGAATCCTGCCACTAACCAGCTGTATAATCTAGGACAAACTGCTTCAGTTTCCTCATCTATTACATGAAAAATTTATACAAGGTGTTCTCTAAGTTCTCTTCATCAATTAATCTGTTATTATTGCTTTCTAAATGATAAGGGTCTATAGGTGTTACTGATAAAAAGTAATGGCTTATCAAAAACAGTTATCCCCTCATTTATGACTCAAAGCTCTTAGTGAGTCACAAATGGGATCTATATCTAATGAGGTACTTCTCTTGGGTCTTTAGTGGCAATTATATGTCCTGAAACAAATAATCTTAAAAAAACAAAGAAATAACAACAACAAAAAAACTACCCTAAGAACTTCTTCTAAGGAAGATAAGCCTGCTCATTTGCCCTACTACACAAAGTGAAAAATAAAATTTTATATTTACTGTTTCCTTCTACCAAATTATAAAATTATATATTGTTTGGTGAGGGAAGACTTAGTCCTGGAAAGTACTCCAACAAGAATTTAGGAAAGATGTCAAGAATGGAAAGGAAAGGGGCGCCTGGGTGGCTCAGTGGGTTAAAGCCTCTGCCTTCGGCTCAGGTCATGATCTCAGGGCCCTGGGATCGAGCCCAGCATCGGGCTCTCTGCTCAGTGGGGAGCCTGCTTCCCCCTCTCTCTCTGCCTGCCTCTCTGCCTACTTGTGACCTCTCTCTCTGTCAAATAAATAAATAAAATCTTTAAAAAAAAAAAAAGAATGGAAAGGAAAATAATACCACCTAAAACTAGCTTGTGACACTCACTAATTGGAAAATGATTTTTAAATTTTTTTTCCTCTATGTCTTTTTTTCCAGCTTGAGGTATAATAGACAAAACTGTAATGTATTTAAAGTGTACAGTGTAATGATTTGATATATGCATGTGAAATAACTACCTCAATCAATTAACACATCCATCATCTCACATGCTTTTTTTTTTTTTGTAAACACATTTAAGATCTACTTAAGATTAGCAAATTTCAGGTATGTAATACAGCCCCTAGTCCCTGGTAACCACCATTGTACTATTTTTGTCTATAAGTTCAATTCTTTTTTTTTCTTTTTTTGATAGGATTTCATATATAAATGATATCATAGAGTATTTGTCTTTCTGTGTCTGGCTTATTTCACTTAGCATAATGCCCTCCAGTTTTATCCATGTTGCCACAAATAGCAGGATTTTCCACTTTTATGGGCCTGAATACTATTTCATTATAGATAGATACATAGAAAAACAGATAATCACATTTTTTTTATCTATTCATCTGTCTATAATCAGTTAGGTTGTTTCCATATTTTGGCTATTGTCAATAATGCTGCAATGAACATGGAAGTGTAGATATCTCTTCAGATAGTGATTTCCTTTCCTTTGGATTTATACCCAGAAGTGGGATTGCTAGATTCTATGGCAGTCGTGATGTAGGAAAAGACATTAGGGTTTGAAGCCGATGGCCAAGCAAGAACTCTTACGATGTCTTTGCTGCAAAAAGGTGGTTTTATTAAAGCATGGGGACAGGACCTGTGGGCAGAAAGAGCTGCACTGGGGTCATGAGGAGTGGCTCATTATACACTTTCAAGCTGGTAAAGGGTTAGAGATAGGGTAAATCTCTAAGGAACTTTAAAGTAAGGTTTCCAGGACCTTGAGGGGGCTAGCTATTGTTGGGAAAGTGTCATTTTTTACTGTCTAATAAACTTGAGTCATAAGAGCCTTCAGACATATATATGGTCATATGCTTGGGGGATGATTGCCAACATGTATCTTGGGAGGGGGTGATAAAGGAATTTTTCAAAGGAATTTTTATGTTAAAGTAGACTTACAGGAACCTGGGGGTTGGGCTAAGATTTGCCTTTTGCCCTTAGAATAGTATTAACATCAAGGAACCTGAGTCCCTAGAGGAACGTCACTCTGCCTGTTTCGAGGACTTGTCAATGTAATTGTATTGTAAAGTGTAAGTATTAAGGAGCAAGTAGTAAGAAAATTTAATAATTTTTCTTCTGCCTTTGTCTCCCACATCAGTTCTATTCTTAATGTTTTTAGGAATCTCCATAATGTTTTCCACAATGGCTATACCAATTGACATTCCCACCAACAATATACGAGGGTATCCTTTTCTCCACATCCTTGCTAACATTTTTCATTGCTTATCTTTTTGATAATAGACATCCTAACAGGTGTGAGGTGATATCTCATTGTTGTTTTGATTTGCATTTCCCTGGTGATTACTGATGCTGAGCATCTTCTTATAAATCTGTTGGTTACTTATATTTCTTATATTTTTTCTTTGGAAAAAATGCCTATTCAGGATATTTGCCCATTTTTAATTGAGTTATTTGGGGGTTTTTTGCTATTGAAATTTAAAAGTCCCTTATATATTTTGAATATTAACCCTTTATCAGATATATAGTTTGCAAATATTTTCTCCCATTCTCTAGGTTACCTTTTCATTTTATTGATTGTCTCCTTCGCTGTGCAGAGACCTTTCACTTGACATGGTCCCACTTGTTTACTTTTTATATTAACAATGATTTTTAGGATCTGACACCAAAAGCAAAGGCAACAAAGGCAAAAATAAATCATTGAGACTATATTATGCCTTTATATGTAAATCACTTTTGTGAGGCATTATGTTCAACCTTCTAATTTTTTAATATGAAGAAATAAGGGCCCAGAGGTAAAATAATTTGTCCAAGGTCACAGGTGGTCATTAATGCCTGTGCCTGGCATAAATTCCTCTACTTTGGGTATGAGGACAGCAAAGTTGCATAAACTCCCAGATATAAGTTACTTTTATACATTCTACCAGTTAGTCATTAATTTATTTGATAAACTCTTTTTTTGAAAATGCAAAATTATACTGAGAGGATTGAGGTTATCAATAAATTTTCCAGCCCTGCAGAACTCTATGGAGTTGATGAAAGGCAGAGGAAGAGACAGAAGTTACCAGAAGAGCAAACTAGAAGATGACAGGATAGCAGGGTGGAAACTTGGAAAGCAAAACACCACCACCATCCCATGGAAAGAAAAAATCACATATGTCATTTGAAGCCAAATATCACTCAACATTTTGTATATTTTCTTTAAGTTCTGTGTATATATTTTCATAGAGTTTTCATGATCAAGCAATTAAATGATTTTACTAGCCACTGAGTAGCAACATGGTACACTAAAATTGCTTTTTACTATAATAGAATGTATGTGTCAAAAATAATACTACAAATTTTCTGGCTTCTGTAGCGAAAGGTCACAAAATGTCAGTTCCCCCTTCATTATTGTTGGAGAGTTATAGTTGGGGATGGGAGGAGAGTAGAAAAAGAATATGTTTTATTTACATAAAAACAAACTTGAAAATAAATAATAAATTAAGCCATGAGCGTAACTGACCCAAGTTAACTTACTTCCCCTTTCTGAACAAGGCTGAGGGCATGTCATTCACAAACAAATACAAAAACCTACGTTTAAATAAACTGAAGAGCAGTTAAGGACAAATCTCTTCCTCCAAAATGTCATTGCATGAATGAATTACTGACAATTAATAAAAATATTCAGTTAACCAGAATAGCACATTAGCCAACCATGCTGATTAAGTTAAAGTTTTTATCTAATGTAACTTCAATTGCTTTAAAAACAAACTGTAAGCTTCCAGATCTAAAAGGAACCAGGACGCCTTAGAGGTATGACTGATTTTAGGATGGGGGCAGGAATATACGAGATGAACCTGGAGCACTTTGTAGTACTAGAAAATAAAGCACTCAAAAAAAAGAAAAAATCCCACAATGATGATGGTATATTAAAGGGACACATAACCCAAGTGAAAGAATCCCAATGTCCAAAGTTGGAACTATTTGAATAACAAAATTAAGTAGTAATGAATTATAACCCAAAGTATAAAATAAATACCCTTAAGCTGTAAGCCTATACTGATATAAAATAAATACCTGAATAAATTAATAAATGGGGAAATAGAATGGACAAATCTTGCATGTGTAAAAATTTCAAATAAATTACGTAGCTATTTTGCCCTAAATGGGAAGGGGAGCATAACTCCCTGCTCCTTAAACGTGGGCCGTCTCATGACCTCCTTCCAAATAGTAAGTACAGAATATGGGGGAGAGTAATTTTAAAGTGGAGAAATTTGACAAATGCTACTTCAGCCAGGTGGTCAAGGTCAACCTCAACAACTGATACTATGTACTCTGGATACAATACTATGAAAATAGCACTTTGCCTCTGTGATCTACCTTCTCAAAATCTATAATCCCAGTCTAATCATAACAAAATCACATAAATTCCAAGAGACAGGCACCCCACAATATATCTGCCCAGTGTTCCTCAAAAGTGTCAAGATCTTAAAAATAAGGAAAGTCTAAGAAACTGTGGCAGCTAAGAGGAACCTTGACTAAATAAATGCAATGCAGTATCCTTGATAGGATTCTAAGACAGATAAAAAGTATTAGATAAAAACTAGGAAATTTTTAAGAGTCTTTAGTTAATAATAATGTATCACTATTGGTTCATTAATTGTAACAAGTATATCGTATTAATGTAAGGTATTAAAAATAGGGAAAACTAAGTACAGGAGGATATACAGTAGAGTGAATTCCCTCTACTATATGTGTGATTTTTTTATAAATCTAAAACTATTCCATTAATAAAAAATAAAATAAACTATGAGATTCATAATAAGTCTTTCAATTAGCAAAAATGTCCTACTTAGTCTACTTCTCACTCCTAGCTCCTAACAAAATTAAGTGCCTTCCAGTAGGGGATGGTCTAGGCATCAGTGCCTCTCAACTCTGGTAGTGAATGTAAGTCACCTAATGTATTCAAATAATAATAAATGAAAATCTCTGCTAATGGGCATCAGCAATTTTTTAAACCAAAAGTCTAGTTTTGCCAACAGAAAAATCTCATATTACAAAATTATAAAATTGCACCTTTTGCCATCAGCATGAAATGTTTCTTTTTCATGGTCGAAAGCAAAGATGCTCCCTTTTTCTTTCTACCTTAAGAGACCTGGGAGATTCAGCAATGATTCTGGGAATACAAAGATAAGTAAAATAGTGACTACAACCAACTTATCAAATTTTAGAAACCGAAAGCAACAAATTACAGACTCTCCCAGGTCTTATTTCTTTTATTTTCTTAGAAAATCATTTCTTAGGCTATTGAAAATTCGTGTGTCTTAAAAAGAAAGATGAATTTGAAATAAAGAAAAAATGAAATTTTTTATCTTAAAATTTAAATTCAAGACATCTAAATTTTGAATGAGCACAGACAGAATCCCTGCTAGCTGTAGGAAAAGTGCTATCAAGACCATGTTTCTGAGAAGCAAAACACACACAACTTCCCAAGAGTATCCTGGACAGTAAATCACAAGACGAGCCCAAGCTCCCAGCAAAAGAACACAGGGTGTGCTGGTCTCCAGCTCCCAGCTTGGCCTGCCGAAGGAAACAAGGGCTCCCCAAATGCTTGGAGAGCCTTGCCCTGGCTCAGAGCCTTGCCCATTTTCAGGATGCTGTTTTAAGAATAGGAGCCCATCTTAGCCATTCAACTACAAATGTGTCAACTATATCCTAACTCATTGAACTCTCCTATATTCTGAAATTGGGAGGACACAAAGCACCAGAATACAAATATGAAGAAAGGAACTCATCCTTTCTTCCTCTCCTACTGCACTTTCTCACTCACCATGTGATCTGAAGAGGTCAAAGAGTATGCAAAGTCTGGGTGGGGGGATGGCAGGGTCTATCTCAACAACATGTGTTAGCTGAGGTTTTTTGTTTTGTTTCATTTTTGTTTTTTTAAGGAGGCCTCCATCAGAGCACTGGTTGCTTAAGACAGCTAGAGAAACCCTGAAAGGATCCATAGGCCTTTCCTATGTGCTTCTCTCATCCAATTAAAACTCTGGTTTGTGTACTGTGGTTAAAAGGAAATTACAGTCATTTTGATGTCAGAAAACATATGGGACAAGCGCCAGTACCAGCATGACAAGCTGAAAGTCAGTTTGTTTGAACTTCTTGCCTCAGTTTGTTCTTCTGCAAAGTAAACTAAGAATACTTAATATGCATAAGGATGAGATCCTAAAGATCAAATGGATAACCTATGACCTCACTTTATACAGTAGACAAAGAGCATACACTATTAATGATATTGGCTATTTTAAGTTGTACCAATAACTGACACCCTCACCTCTCACCGACCTTCAACCTCAGCTCACATGCATTCCAACCAAAAAAAGGTTACTTTCCACCTTCCTCCTGTGTGGTGGTATTTCTTTGCCATTATCCCCACCTCCTACATTCTTTAATAACCCACATCCCCCCTCTTCAGCACTCTGCTTGATACCTGTCCCCCTCAGGCAAGAAGTTATTTACCACCGGGATCCACCACCACCCTTTGCATGTGTAATCAAAGCTTCCATGGCCCACTAGTCCAAGAATCATAAATTCATTTTAGAGCTGAGAGAAACTGTGGAAACCACCTAGTCCAAAGTCTTAATTTTACAAATGAGGAACCCGAGGCTCCAATCATTTAACTGGCTTTCTAGTTGGCGGCAGAACGGAGACTAAAGCCCAGATCTCCATAGAATATTTACCAACCTTTGGATCCAAATTGACAGCATTAATCATGACAGTGTCAATGTTATTTACTAAATACATAAACAGAGTCCTTAAATACAAAATATGGATCCCCTAAAGTTTCATTGTCTAAGCAGTAGTTAAATCCTTTATAACAAAGGAGTATAATTGGTTCACCTAAAACAGGTGAATGAAGTAGAGGCTTGGAAATGTTTCTTGACATTTAGTATTTATTATATACATAGAAGGGGCTCAATATTGTTTGGCAAGTTGGTATGTGCACATATGAATGATACAGGGCTCACAATGGAAGAGTTTATCAAAACTTTCGTCAAAAGTATTCTACCAAAAAATGTGAAAGCTTGCTTCAGCATAGAAACGCATTCCTTCTCTAGAAATTTAGACCTTTTGAAATTAACTTTGCAGACTTCATGTGCTGTTTGGAGACATTATTCCATGAGTATAGAGGTAGAAAGCAAAAAAGGTACCAAGGAGTATATATTAAACCAATGCAGTTCCAATCAAAATTCCAGCTGGGTTTTGAAAAACAAGAGCAATGTAGATAGAATTACTCTACCAGACATTAAGACATAGTATATGCCATGATGACTAAGAGATTATGTTTCTGGTCCAGTTATTTTTTAAAAAATGATCAATGGAACAAAATGGAGAATTTATTTTTTTTTTCAGATTTTATTTATTTATTTGAGGGGAGAGAGAGAGACAGAGCAAGAGCATGAGCAGAAGGAGAGGAAAAGGGAGGAGGAGAAGCAGAATCTCCACTGAGCAGGGAGCCCAGTGTGGTGAAGCATGATCCCGGGGCCCTGGGATTTTAAGTGTTAAGACACTTAACAGGCTGAGCCAGCCAGGCACCCCACAAAATAGAGAGTTTAAAAACAGATCCATACTCGTAACATAATTGGGCTGTAATAGAAGTTATATCACACATACACAGAGAAAACATAAATCATGTAATCGATGATGTTGGGGAAATTAGCTCAAGATGAATATTCAGTTATATACCCATCTCATTCTATATACAAGAATAAATTAAGATGGGTTTAAAACTTTAGTATAAAACAAAGTATTAGAGGGAGAAAAATAGGAGAATAGCTTTATGACCCAGGGATCAGAAAAGATTTTTTGAGGATGTCCAGAAAAGTACTACCTATAAAGAGGAAAATGAGAAGGTCTGATTCCATCAAAATTAAAGATTTCTGCTCCACAAAATACACCACAAAGTTAAAAGACTGGTGATAAATGAGGAGAAGATATTGCCAATATATATAACCAAGAAAGTTTTAATACCCAGAGTATTTAAGAAACTCTTACGAGCCAGTAAAAACAAGAGGCCACCCAATAAAAAAAATTGATAAAGGAAATAAATGCTCAAATTTCTGACATACAAGCGGGATGGCTGATAGGAAGAGATGTTTGTCCGCATTTGTCGGTAACCAGAGAATTCTAAAACACAGGCATCAATTAAGAGCTACACTGACAAAAATAATCAGATAATAGCCCATGTCAGCAAGCATGAGGGGAAATAGGAACTTTCACATGTGCTGCTGACTTTGCAAATATGTATTACAGCCTTTTTGGTGTATAATCTAGCAATATGTAGTAAAATTGTGTTAGTGGATGCCTAGTAGAACAGGAATTTCTGGATATGTGCCTCCAGAGAATCAATAAGCACAGAGACATGCATAAAGATTGTATGACAACAAAATAAGGGGAAAATATCTTTAAAATGTGTTTTATGTATACATATTAATCAGGGGTCAAAAAATGATTAATTACTGAAGACAGAGCTGAAAAACAATGTTGAGGAAAGTTCAATCTGGCATATAGTACACTAATATTTAGGTCAAGTTCAGAGCATATGGAAAAATTATATTTTTCACTGATACTCATATGTAGAAGGAGAAGGCCCGCTAAGCATATGAGAATGAGTACCTTATGGAAGCCAGACAACTGATAATGCATTTGGGAGACAAGGTGGGGGAGGGGGAAGGAAGGGTCTGAGGCTGGAATAATTATTTTAATGGACACAAACCAGGGAGCAGCATTGGTCATATTAATACAATTTTGTGCACGAAGAAGACAAAACTGTTACAAATAATAAAGAGAACAGTTAAAAATGGGGTGGGGCGGAGAAAGGAAATTATCTGTCTTTAACTTATGGACAGTTAATGTAAAGAAAGGGGTTAACCTAAAAATTCACTGAAGTTAGAAATTTCTTTGGATGGGTGGCAACCCCCCTTGCTAGCCCTTCATAGTCAAGGGGTAATTGAGTGTTAATTCTGCTGACCTTATTTGCAGCAACGCCTCCATTCCTGGAGCATCCCTGGCTGTCAGGCAGCATGCTTTACATAGCTGTCGACTTAATGTTTTTCTTTTGACTGAATTTTTTTACCGGAGGCATTTCAATTCTGTAACTTCAGCAATCAATTTAGGCCCAAAGCAGCACAGGCCTCTGTCCCCTCCAAGCAGGTATTTGCATGTGAGCTAACAGCTTAAGCACCAGGGAAATGAGCTAAATCCAAACAGATGTAAGAAGTAGGGTTGTATGCTAAATCACTACACAGTCAGCTCATTTACCTGCCATGGAATTACACTTCGTGTGTGAAAGTGGGAGAGTGTGTGTGTGTGTGTGTGTGTGTGTGTGTGTGGTGGGAATATGATTGGTTCAATTTTTATACTATTTTTAAATCTAAGAAGCTATTTTTTAAAGATTTTATTTATTTATTTGACAGAGAGAGATCACAAGTAGGCAGAGAGGCAGGCAGAGAGAAAGGAGGAAGCAGGCTCCCCGCTGAGCAGAGAGCTCGATATGGGGCTCCATCCCAGGACCCTGAGATCATGACCTGAGCCGAAGGCAGAGGCTTAACCCACTGAGCCACTCAGGTGCCCTCTAATAAGCTATTTTTAATGGTGTTTGTTTTAATGATCCTAAGCCAATGTTTTAAGAATTACAAAATTCTAATAGCTTAAATATGTCATGAAAGGAAAAGTAGTTTGAAAAATAAGTGAAATTATACCAAGAAAATCAGAATTTTTTTTTTAGTCTTTAGACAACTCAATTTCTTCAAAATAGAACGCACAGAAGGTATGCGATAGGCATGTATTGACAAGATATGGAAGGTAACTTATATATAGAATTTATCATTATATATTTAAAATTCTTAACCTCTAAAATGACATAGAAGCCATTTTCCACTCATTACAAGGAATTTTGGATACAGGATGAGATATTTGGTGGGATTATGCAAGCAAATCAGTAGCATCATTTATTACACACAGATCTTTTAACCAAGGGAGAAATTGTCATATTTATTGCCATTATTTGTGAAAGAAGTAGCCAGAATCTCAGCTAGAAGTTTCCTATATCCTCCTAGCTATGTTACAGACTGAAAATCTAGTCGAAATAATCAAGCCTAATGTGACTGGCAATAAGGAATCTCGGATCCAGGTAGTTTTGATGGGTTTTTGGAAAAAGAACAGCTCATCTCTCAGCTGTACTGGAAAAGAGAAGACGATGTGATGCACTCTCAGCTAGCCCTCATGAATGGCAATCAATATTCTTTACCCGACCGAACACACTAAAGGAATTGAGTCCCTACTAAAAGTCACAATAAAATAATTTTACTTACTCCATTGGCTGGCAGGTCAGTACTGAGAAAAGAAGTAATTCCTTAGTAAAAAGCAACATGCCCATTTACGTAAGGCAAGAAAAGCCTAGAAGCATATAAAAAACTTAAATTTAGTGAAGAATAAGTTTGTCTGAAAACTGAAACTAACATGTTTCAGTCCACACTATTGGGATTAGTTACTGAAGATACAGAGAAATAAAGACAGGCATTCTTTTTTTTAAAAAAAAAAGATTTTATTTATTTATTTGACAGAGAGAGAGATCACAAGCAGGCAGAGAGGCAGGCAGAGGGAGAGGGCGAAGCAGGCTCCCCGCTGAGCAGATAGCCCGATGTGGGGCTCAATCCCAGGACCCTGAGATCATGACCTGAGCCGAAGGCAGAGGCTTTAACCCACTGAGCCACCCAGGCACCCCAAAACAGATATTCTGTAAGCCACAAAATATAGGGTTTCTATGCCATAAAACAATGGGCATTCTTAGCAGCAGTATTTGCCCCAATTTATATGAGGGTTAATAGGAAAAACTTTGTATAGGAGCAAACATGTTCATGGGTAAAAGACTGCCTTTAAAAATGAGTGGTGCCTCTTGCCCATAGAGCTCACAGCATCTATCAGAAGACATGACTACTGTCCCTGCATCTTACACACAGACCTTCCCTCTCTGTGAACCACCTGGACCACCAGCTGTAGGAAGGCAAGTCAGCCGTAGGTTTCTCCTTTCCCATTTTAGTAGTGCATCCATAATAGCAACTCAGAATTCCCAACGAAGATAAGATCATTTTGCATTTGAGGTTTTAACAAAGTTACTATGATGTAGACAGAGAGGGAGGGGGAGGATGAGATAGTTCTAAGTCAGCATTTCTCAAACTGTCAGGCATATGACTCAGCTAGGGATTTGCTGAAAAGCTAATTCTAGATTGGCAGTTCTGAGGTGGGACTGGAAATTGTCTAACCAGCTTCCAGCACTGATGGCCTGACACTTTGAGTAACTAAGTTTAAAGAAATAATGAAAAAAAGCAAAAGGGGATGATAAATGCCAAACTCTTCTAATGTGATTAAATGGTAAGGGAAGACACTGTAAAGTAAATACCTCCACACTTCCTGGCCTCAGGAGCAATGTGTTCCCTAGAGGTAATTAAAATCCATCCTGGGCAGTCCTGAACTCTTCATTTCCCACAGTCCTGCTCCTTTCTCCACGTGCCTAGGTCTGCGAGTGGTGTCATCAGCCTCCCAAAGCCTTGAGACAGAAAACTCACAATTATTCTCAACTTCTCTCAACCTCGCTTGATTTTCTTTCCTTTTCAAACAGCCTCCCATGCCTCCATGTTGTTACAAGCATTATAATTCTAAATCTCAGAAGTAATCTCTATTGTTTCCCTGTTAAAATCCCTACCACCTGACACAGTTTTCCACTTCCTAAAGGATAAAGAACGAAGCAAGGTTTCCAAGACCTTTCACAATTGGATCCCAGCATTTCCTTCTGGCCTAAATTACTATCTTTACCCCGCTCTACACTCTGCTCCATTTCAGGGATCTGCCCTCACTTGGATTCAGGTCCTGTTCACAGTCCCATAAATTCAGCCAGATCCCTCCTTGGCCTGGAGCAACCTCGTCCCAGCAGTCAATCTCCGGTACTCTTGGCCTGGAAACCACCTTATTCCACAAGATGCAGCTGAAAAAGTATTTTCTCCTCTACAGAGTCTCCCAGCTGTACTTCTTCCTGGCACACAGTAGGCAAACAAGCAATATTACCAAATAGTGCCGGAAAGTTGCAGTCTGGTTAAAGTGGCTTCCTCTGGGTTGCTCCAGCCACACAATTAGGATGCTAGCTCAGGTTTTGAAATGGGGAATTAAAAAAAAAAGAAGGGTGGAAATTCTCTTGTTCTACCAATTCTCATTCTAGCCCTAAAATTTTAAAAAGTCCTATAAATTAGAGCTTACATTTTTCTTGATCATCAAGAACAATGTCTGGAGCAAAGAGATTCTTTAAGGCATCCATATAAGCACCTAGACATAGAGGATCTGAGGTGATATGGCATCTTCTCAACATCAAAGTTGTCATTCTTTTATTGACCACTTTACTCTAAAATAGACCTCAGAGCAATTTAGAAGCTTGGACAAAGTTTCTAAAACTTTGCTTACCTGGCCCCAGCAAAGTGGTACATTAGGATGAAATGAACAAGAAAAAATAGGCACCACTGACGTTGGACTATCACCCTTGGTTTTTTAGATGCTAGTGAAGGTTCATTAAAGCCAGTGCTATCAGGTATTTCCGGGGCAACCACAGAAGGAAAATAATATCTAAAGAAATGAAATTCATAACCATTACTTTGAGTCCTTAACACGGTCTTAAGAGAAAGACAAAAGAAATCCATATTTTCCCATAGTTGTAACCATGTTAAAAAAATAAACAAATATCTTTGGTGTGTTGAAGGAAACAGTAAGAAATTTTCAGTCCACTATTGTATTTCCTGTCTCTCGTATTGGAAACAGTAAAAATGTCCATACATTTATTTATTCAATCAACAAGTACTTACTCAGTGCTGTGGTGGTTTTAAAACATGTCCATAAATAAATAAATAAATAAATAAATAAATAAATAAATAAATAAATAGTAAATAAAACATGTCCACAAAGTCATTGACACTTCCTCCTATCAAGGAAGCAAATTCCCCTCCCTTTGAATATGTTCTGGTGTGTGATACTGTTAACCAACAAAGGCAGTGGAAGTGATGCTGCTTGACTCCCAGGATATGTTAGAAAAAGGGCATACAGTTCTGCAACATTCTCCTGAGTTATATGCCTTTAAAGCTTGAGTTACCGTGGAAGAAGTCAAGCTGCCCTGAAACTGACATGCTGGAGAGACCACATGGAAAAACCAAATGGAGATAGAGAGATAAACCTAAAAGCATTGGCTATTCCAGTTTGAGTCTTCCTGGTCCAGACAATAGATGTGTGAGTGAAGAGGACTTTGAGATAAATCTAGCCCAGTCACCACCTGATTGCAATCACATGAGAGACTCCAAGCAAGAACCACCTCGCTGAGCCAAATCAACCTCAGGACCATGAATAGTAGTAGTAATAGTGATAATAATATAATAATAATAATAATTGTTATTATTTTATACCACTAAGTTTGGGTTATTTGTTACTCAGCAATAGATAACTGGAATAAGCACCTAATGTCCATCAGGCACTATGTTAGATACTGCAGTATCTGCCCCTTACAGAGTTTAAAACTTGCTGACTCGGTGCTCTACGTGAGTGTAAGAAACAACCCTGACCTCTCTAAATTTGCAGTCCACATAGCAACATAGAAAATAGTCATATAAACTGATAAGAATATAACCAATATAAGAAACCAATATAAGAAATTATAGATAAGTGCTATAGGTTTGAACAGCAAGCATAATTGAGTGAAAAAAGGGAACCCTTGGAACCTGCCCAATCAGAAAGCATCAACAAGGAATTAGGAGCTGAGCTGAAAGTCTGGGATTTGTATATGTAAAGGTGTTGGGGGAGGAGAGGGGCATTTTTCCTGAGTGTGGTGTGGTAGCATATGCTAGTTTGAGGGAGAATAGGAAGATCAACAGGAGGCAGATGACAGAGGGTCTTGAAAGTCATAGTGAGGGTTTAAAAGGACTAGATTCACTTTCTAGGCAAGTAGATAGTACTGAAGGTTTACAAGATATAGATATGCTGTGATGAAAAATGCAATTACCCTGACGGTGGAAGGAACACGGATTGATGTATTGGAATTTGCACAAGAAACAAAGAGACCAGGAAACTCTTGAAATAATTTTCAAACATAGTAAGAAGGGTCTTTTACTTTACGGCGTAACCCCCCTCCCATGGCAACCCTCACCCCAGCTCTTCCAAATGTCATTTTTTTGCCTCTCCCATCTGTTCCAGTTGTTTCATGGCCTATGGACTCATGGCATTCTCTTCTGATCCATGTTCCCATGTGCTGTGATCCAGTTACCTGAGCACTGCCAGCAGCTAGCAACTGAGTAGGTGGGCTGTTCCATCACCACGCCCACTGACAGCTGCTTCCTGGTAATCCAAGGAGTTCTTAGTGCCTGTTGTTTGTTTTGACTGTTTGATCCTCTGTGTTCCACACAATATCATTAGTTCACTGATGCCTGACAAGTTTTATCCTAAAGAGAATGATACATGTAAAGACATGTTCCAGTGTTCCCTTAAGTAGAAGCATTCCTGGTTTCTGGAAGAGATGATATGTAATAACAATCTTATAGTGCTTTCATCTTCAAAGTCTTATGCAAACATTATCTAATTAGCCCTCATTACATACCTGGAAGGCAGGGAAGCATCATTAAACCTGGATTTCAGGAGAGGACATGGAAGCTAGAAGTTAAATAGCAAATTCTCCACCAGACAGGCTCAACTTTGGTGGCAAAACTAGTGAGGAAGAGCCCTTAATTCTTACTCCCATGCTGAGGCCAAGGACGAAACTCAACACCGAGGTGTTTGATTTGTAGGCAATATTGCCTTGTAAAGTTTATCAAAGCACAGGGAAGCAGATTGTATTCACACAGGGAGGTGAGATTCTAGGGTGCAAGCTCTAGATTTTTACTGTCTAGTCATCTGACCTCTCTGCACTTTAAATACTGATCTGTCAAAGAAGCCCTGTTAGTCCGTGATTGCCATCACAAAAGAGCACTAAAACAATTCAGGAGAAGAGAGCTCAGAAAATGAGCCCTAATGAGGTACCAGGATATAGATCATTTTAGTAGCTGGGAAAAATAGATGAGTCCTCATAGGCCTTTTTTTTACAAAATTTCTACCACATTCTACCACATCCCCACCTACAGCAATGTCCCTCCTTACCTTTCTGAGCAATGACCTCAAGATCTCTCTCCTCCTTCCCCAACAAACCTGCCTCACAGTCACAGGAATGCAAAACAAGTTAAGGTTGAATGTATGTTATCCCAGGGAGGGGCTTTGCATTTTAAGAGGGGGTAAAAGTCCTTTTCAGCCAAACTGAAGTCCTGACTATGGTATTCTGGTCATGGGAAACTAATTTGTAGAGGAGGTATCTAGAGTGGTGGGACTCTGAAATCTTACCTCCTCCAGCCAATAACAATCACAGTAGCAGCCAACATTCTTTGAGTGATTACCATGAATCAAGCTCCGTTTTAAAAGGAAGTCTGATGTTGTGGTTAAGAACGATGTCCCTGGTGTTTCTACCCCTAAGGGATTGCTTTGTCTCTCTGTGCCTCAGTGCATTCATCTCTAAATGGGAATGAGAGTTTATCCCTAGTGTTATTGTGATGATGAAATAAATTAATGCACATAAAGATCACAGTACAGTGCCAGGCACAGCATGAGCACCAAACTGTAGTTGCCATTATTATAGGTACCTTATTTGTACTAACAAGTTTGTGATAGCACAATCTTATGAGGTAGGCAGTATCTCTAATCTCATTTGCTAAATTTTTTTTTTTAAAATTGAGGCACACAGTTGAACACATTTGTCTCAGTTGCGTAGCTGATCAGTAGTGGAGTTGGGATTCTCACCAGGGCAGCCTGGCTGCAAAGCCTAGACCTTGCCACCATGTGCACTGCCCAGGTCACAGTGTGCAGGGCCTCCTGGAAGGTAGGGCCCCGAAGCGGCAACACTGGGCTGGGGGTCACAAGCCTGGATTCAAGCTGTAATTCATCCACATCAGACTCACTCCCTATCTTGGTATTTTTATCTTTAAAACAGACATAATATCTACCATACAAGGTGACCATGAAGATCAAATAACTGGTGTAAGGAGATTTTGAAAATTCTAAAGTGCTCTCTTTTCAAATGTGAAGAATTGTTATCTACTGCAGGATGAGCTAAAGTGGGGCAACATAAACAAGAGGCTAAAGGAAGCCAAGCTCCGAAAGCCTCGGAAGGTCATTTATGCCACAGTGGATCCTTAGTTCTTGGAGATCAGCAGCCAGAGGAACCTGGCCAGAGCTAGGCTGGGGATGTGAGAGCCCAGGTACCCACAGTGGGAGGGGGATCCCGGGGCAGACCCCACACTACAAACTCTATTTCGATCCTGCCACGCAGCCCTCCCATCTACCTTCTAAACCAAGAGGCTGTCATGTTCCAAGCACTGTGGGAAACTGCCCTTCATTCCCTCCCAGAAGCCCCTCCAAGGCTGAGCACCCATAGCAAGAGGCTCTGGGTTCTGTGGAACCCAGAGGTTTCTGAGAAAGGTAAGATAAAAGGGCTACCAGCCCCCCATCCCTTCTGTTTTATGAGAGAGCCATGCTGCAGTGCCCAGGTGCTGTGGACCACTCTGGTCAGTGCCCTGTTAAGGGTCTGAAGAGAATGTACTACCCAGGACTTTGGAGAACTTCACCTCAATTTCTGGAGACCTGTTGATGTCCATGTATGTGGCCTTTTAAATTCTCAAAGACAAATGACCCAAACTGCTATACTGTGAAGGTTAGAGGTTGTGCATGCACATTTTCAAATTACTGATTTGTTTTCTCTTATGACAGCAAATCTGCTTTCACAGCTAATCAGAATGATCTCTTTTAAGTCACTACTTTCCTATGTTGTGCTTTGGTTAACAAGAGCCACCATCCCACAGCTGGTATAAGAACAAACAAAGAACAAAGGGCAGCCCTGAAAAGAAAGCATCCAGCCAACACTCCCAGTTCTGTCTTCCACCTGCAGTCTTGGCCCAGGTGCCAAACTGGCTAAGGTGACTAGGTCGGGATAATTACCCTGGCAGCTTCCGAGCTGCTCTGGAATCCATCGCACCATTAGGCTGCTCACTGGCTGCCACACCACTGGGCTCCTCTGAATGCTATTTCCTGTCCTCACAGTTTGATTTCAGTACAATTTGCACATACTTTACCACTTATGAATAATGCCCCCCCATTCAAATCTGTCACAGGATGCAGTATATTTTGGAAGCCACTTAATGGCAAAGGTGAGTGCTTTGCCCAAACTTGTATATATTTTCAGACTCCTACTTCCCACTGATTTTCTAAATGCCACCTCTGGTTCACAGTCTTTGCCTTGTTGTTGTCACAGTATTACCATTTAACATGTATCAGGTATGCTCTGTGTGCCCAGTGCTCTAACAAATAAATAGAAACATAATGTTCCTGCCAAGTTGATTTTCTATTTAACCAGAGTGAGCAAGAGAAGAAACAAACAGTAGGAGAAGATGTACCACTCACACTGAGGTTAGACCATGGTAAAACTGGGCCAGATGTCTTTGTTGTGCAGCCTTCTGATACCTCCCACAGACAGCTGCTTCTCCAAGGGAGACTATTGTGGGGTAAGCTTTAAGGAATTTTTTTCCTGAAATAAGGTTACCACTCTATATATAAATATATATATAAATAATATATATAATAAATATATATATAAATAAGGTTACCACTCTAAAACAGGATGCTGGTCCTGCTCCAGGCAGCCTCCCACATCCACCATGACCCTAACCCACAACCTCTGATCCCCTTTGGTCTGCCACCCCCATCCTGTCCTTCAACCAGGAGAGAAGGCAGATTTGAGAGTCCTTTATACACTCAAGGGGAATATTTACAACACCTCTTTTGTGAGAACGGACATTTTTTATATCTGGATCCTTACAGCCAAAAGTCAGCCAATTCCACCTTCTGGAATTTCTCCCCTTAATTGGCAATTGTGTGACATTGGTACTTTCGGCCACATTAACTCTTAAAGTTAATATTGATCCTACTTATGAAATAAATCTAAAAAACAGCCGGGGCTGGTACAGTTTATTATCAGACAAGATCTCACAAAAATAAGGTCTTACATAAACAGATTAAAAATCAGCATAGGGCAGGGGGATCTGAGAGCAACTGGCAGGTACTCCATGCCCGAAGCCACAAAGAAGAGTGTTGTCCAAAGCATTTCCCCACAAGGGTGGAGCCAGACACTCATGTCTGAGGGAAAGCCTCAGAACAGACCTTCCCGGATCTTGGCTAGAATTTTGGCCCAAGCCCCAGGGTTTATTCCTCCCTAGTCATTGAGTCGGGAGTTTTGAGTTGTTTTACATCAGGACTCAGTGGTGTTTCCTACTCACATGGACAAACTTCTTAGCAGAACATGAGAAGTAATTCATGAGGCCAGAGGCAAGCTGGGCCCAGGGTGTCTGCCTAAGAGAAAAGCAGATTATCTGGTTTCCTACCTTGGCTTATATCATTTGACAATTCTGGCCCACTTCCCCTACTGTAAGGGTCTCCAGACCCTGTCAGAATCCTTGATAACCTCTGCTCTGTGCACTTCTCCAGCTTCAGGCTAGGTATACTATATGTGGAGTCCCTGCAAGGAGGAGCAGTTGCTTCCTAAGAGCAATCCTATAACCAGCCAACCCAGTAGCACCTCCTTTGTGCCAGGAGTGGGTGCCAACTCCTAGCCATTTAAGCTTGATTCTCCTCAGAAGCTCTAATCAGCTCAGGCCCAGAACCTGCACTCTCCAGTTAGCCTTGGAGAAGGGACAAGTATGTGTGCCCTACCCAGTAGAGCCCTAGAGTTTGTAAATGTTTACAGGAACCTATGAAAGAGAGACTATTATTTTTAGGTTCATTTTAGAGTTTAAAAAAAATTCAGGCTTAGAAAGTCTAAGAAATTTCCCCCAAATTCATCCAGTTAGCATCCGGTTAGCATCCAGTTAGCCCCCCACTTTGTGGGGACAAGATTAGAACCCACTCTGCCTGGCTCTTATATCAAAATCAATTACCTTTTAGAGGTACGGTGGTTGTGAAACAGGGACCTTCTCCACCAGAATGGGAAGTCAGTCTCTTTTACAGACAATTTTAGATTCTCATTATATATCTTTTTATTTACTGACATGTTATTTGGTCGTGTTCTTAAGTCATTTTAAGTCTGTCTGCTTCATTTCCTCATTAGACTCTTAGATTCTCAATGATAAACACCATATTTTCTTTTACATAGTGTCCTTCCTTAACTAGGTCCTCTAAAATAGTCTTCAGCCAGATTAACAGGGCTTAGAATTTGATTGCTAGAATTTTGTTCCTTTTTTTTAAAAAAGATTTGTTTTATCTTGTTTTTATTTTAGAGGTAGGGAGGGGCAGAGGGAGAGAAAGAGAAAATCTTAAGCAGATTCCCCGATGAGCACAGATCCCAACATGGGGCTCTATCTCATACCCTGAGATCATGACCTGTGCTGAAATCAAGAGTTGGGAATTTAACTAACTGAGCCACTCAGGTGCCCCAGATGGCACTTTTTAATATATATATATATAACATTCCCATTGCAGCAACTGAAGCTTCACCAAGGGATATATTACTCCTGAGAGAAAAATTTATTCCTAATGATGCTTACACACTTACCACAAAGATATCTGTCTTAGTCCATTTGGGCTACTATAACAAAATACCATAAACTGAGTACCTTACAAACAACAGAAATCGATTTCTCACAGTTCTGGAGGCTGAAAGCCTGAGAACAGGGTGCCAGCAAGGTTGGGTGAGGGCCTTCTTGTGGGCTGCAGACTTCTTGTGGGCTGTACTCTCTCATGGCAGAAGGTGGCTAGAGAGCCCATTAGGGACTTCTTTATAAGGGCACTAATAACATTTGTGACCTAATCACCTCCCAAAGGCCTCATTTCCTGCTCAAATTGGACAACCTAGAAAAAAAAAATGGATAAATTCCTAGAAACATACACCTACCAAGACCAAATCATGAAGAAATAGAAAATCTGAACCGACCCATTTCTACTAAGGAACTCTAATCAATAATCAAAAACCTCCCAAAACACAGAAGCTTAGGACCAGATGGCTTCACTGGTGAATTCTATCAAATATTTAGAAGAAGAGTTCTAACCTCTTCAAACTCTTCCTAGAAGATAAGAGGGAACACTTTTAAACTCATTTTACAAGCCCAGCATTACCCTGATAACAAAACCAGACAACAGCACCATAAGAAATGAAAACTACAGACCAATATCCCTGATGAACATAGATGCAAAAATCCTCAAAAAATATTAGCAAACCAAATTCAATAATAATTTAAAAGGATCATATATCATGATTAAGTGGGATTAACCCGTGGAATGCAAGGATGGATCAACATCCACAAATTGATCAATGTGATACACCACAACAACAAATTGAAGGATAAAAGCCAGATCAGGAACAAGACAAGGGTGCATACTCACCATTGGCATCCAATATACCACTGGAAGCCCTAGTCAGACACATTCAGCAAGAAAAAGAAATAACAGAGGAAAAAGTATAATTGTCTTTGTTTGTAGATGATGTGATCTTTTACAGAGATAATCCTAAAAACTCCACCAAAAAACTGTTCAAACTAATCAGCAAATTCAGTGAAGTTGTAGTATACAAAATCAATATACAGAAATCAGTTGCTTTTCTATACATTAATAACAAACTACCAGAAATAAAAATTAAGAAAACAACCCCATTTACAATTGCATCAAAAAGAATAAAATACCTATGAATAAATTTAACCAAGGAGGTAAAAGACCTGTACGCTGAAAACTATAAGACATTTTTATTTAAAAAGGGAAAGAAATTTAAAAAGACACAAATAAATGGAATGGTATTCCATGCTCAAGGTTTGTAAGAATTAATACTGTTATAAAGTCCAAAGTAATGAAAGCAATCTACAGAATCTGTAGATTCATAACAATCTCTATCAAATTCTAATAACAGTTTCCACAGAAATAGAGCAAACAATACTAAAATTTGTGTGAAACCACACAATTCCCCAAATAGCCAAATCAGTTGAGAAAAAGAAGAAAACTCGAAGCATCATGCTTCCTGATTTCAAAGTATATCATAAAACTATAGTAATCAAACAGTCTGGTATTGGCACAACAATGAACACATAGGTTAATGGAATGGAATACAGACACCAGAGGTAAAACCACACATATATAGTCAATTAATTTGTGACAAAGGAGCCAAGAATATACAATGGGGAAATTTTAGTCTCTTTAATAAATGGTACTGGGAAAACTGGACATCCACATGCAAAAGAATAAAATTGGACCACTCTCTTACACCATACCCAAAAATCAACTCAAAATAGATTAAAGACTTGATCATAAGACCTGAAACCATAAAAATCCTGGAAGAAAGCATAGGGGGTAAGCTCCTTGACATCTACCTTGGTGATGATTTTTTCGATTTGCCACAAAAAGCAAAGGCAACAGAAGCAAATGTGGGACTGTATCGAACTAAAATTTTCTGCACAGCAAAGAAAACCATCAGTAAATGGAGAAGACAACCTATCAAATGGGAGAAAATATTTGCAAATTATGTTTCTGATTAGGGGTTAATATCCAAAATACGTAAAGAACTCATACAACTTACTAGAGGAAAAAATCCAATTAAAAAATGGGCAGAAGATTTGAATAGACACATGAAAGGTACTCAACATCATTAATCATCGGGGAAATGTAAATCAAAACCACAGTAAGATGTACTTCATTCATATGTAAGAATGGCTATTATCAAAAAGACAAGAAATAGCAAGTATTGGTGAGGATAATGAGAAATGGGAACCCTTGTGCGCTGTTGGTAGAAATGTAAATTGGTACAGTCACTATGAAAAACAGTATGGATATTCCTCAAAAAACTAAAATTAGAACTGCTATATGATCCAGCAATTCTATATCTGGGTATTTATCCAAGAAAACAAAAACACTAACTCAAAAAGTATCTGTACCCCAGTGTTCATTTCAGCATTATTTACAATAGCCAAGATCTGGAAGTAAACTAAGTGTTCACTCATGAACAAATAGATAAAGAATGTATGGTATGTATGTGTGTGTATGTACAACATGGATATATATGTATATATATATATATGTACAACATGGATGGACCTTGAGTGCATTATACTAAGTGAAATAAGTCAGACAGACAAAGACAAATATTGTGATCTCACTTATATATAGAATCTAATAATAAAATGAACTCATAGGTACAGAGAACACACTGGCTGATTGCCAGAGGTAGAGGGTGGGGGTGAGTGAAATGGGTATAGGTGGTCAAAAGGTACAAATGTCCAGTTATAAGATAAGTAAGTCTTGGGGATGTAATGTTCAACAATACTGTATAGCACATTTGAAAGTAGCTAAGGGGGCACCTGGGTGGCTCAGCTGGTTAAGCAACTGCCTTCGGCTCAGGTCATGATCCCGGATCCTGGGATCCCAGAGCATTGGGCTCCCAGCTCCACGGGGAGTCTGCTTCTCCCTCTGACCTTCTTCCCTCTCATGCTTTCTGTCATTCTCTCTCTCTCTCAAATGGATAAATAAAATCTTAAAAAAAAAAAAAAGAAAGTAGCCAAGAAAGTAGATCTTAAAAATTTTTATCATAGGAAAATAAATTATGATTATGTGTGGTGATAAATATTAACTGGATTTATTGTGGTAGTCACTTTTGAGAAATGTATATACATATTCGATATATATGTGTGTATATATATATCAAATTATTTTGTGCACCTAAAACTAATGCAATGTTATATGTCAATTATACATCAATCAAAATAATGTGCCTTCAGCAAAGGCACATAGAGTGCCCTCCAAAAATTCGAAACACAGATTCTGAAGATAGACTTTGATGTACCACATATCATCTAGAAGAGTGTAGATATGCCATTATAATGTTAGGGTAAGGTTTTATATTTTTAATATAACATCAATAAATTAAAAGAAATCATGATCCCATAGAGTACTGATCAAAATCTTCAAGCCCTTAATTTACCAAAGAAGTCATTTCATAAGAATTATACTCCTGTTGACTTACTTTGGTCACTCAGAAATAGAAATTCTTGAAAGATACTATTTTAATTGAAGGCAAAGGATATTATCCCTAAAGTTAAAGTGAAATTAAAAAAAAAAAAAATGTAAAGTAAAAATGCATGTAGACCGAAAAGACTATTGTCCCAATTTGAAATAGACTTTCTGTATACAGAAAGGACCTAGAAATATTTTTCTATGGATCAAAAGGAAAGTTGTTAATGAGTCCAGGTAAATCCCAACATGAGAATACTGAGTAAAGCCTAATTTGACCATGAGTTTCTGGATATTGTCTACAGGGAAAAATTTAGAGAAATTGCACATCATGTGAATACATAAGATCAGGAAGATCATCAATGCAAGGCCAATAAATCAGCTATAATTTTTATAGAAACACTATACTAGGCATGCTAGAAAAATACTATAGAAAAATACTATACTAAAAAAATAGTTTACCAGCAGATCTACACCAATATAATAATAACTTTTTCTTCACCTGAGTGTCTTTATATATATATATATATATATATATATATATATATATATATTATTCATATATAATTCACATTTACTTTGAAAACATAAAAATTAACAGACACAAATTTAAGAAGTAAACTTCTCCATATCAAAGTCTGCTTTTGAATAATTCAAAAGTCTTACAAATATGATTACATGTAGACATTTTTTAATGTGCACTCCTTGGTTTATTTCACTCTGTTTTCAAGTACCTAGTTTCCTACAATAACTAAATCCTTGAATTAGAGAGTGACATTACTTTCCAAAAGTCTGGTGACTTGGTACTTCCTCTTCCTCAATCATCACGTAGTGAAAGTGAAAAGGAAACAAAGCTGACCTGAATATTCCTGCCACTTATTTTTCACAACCCCCTCTCTTGCTTAAATGTGGCTCTGGAGAATAGGGGTGGGGGGAAGCAAATCTGTTCCCCAGCATGTAATGGGCTTCTCTTACCTCCTCTATTTCTGAAGCAGAGTGGTTAATGAGTCAGTTTGGAGTTTGGGTATAACTTTTTGTATAAGATTTGACAGTAATTTTGATCTTTAAAAACAAGCAAGAAAAGGACAATATTTTGACCACTACTTGTAGGTTTGCTTTTCTTCTTTGGACTATATTAAAAAAAAAAAAAAAAAAAGTAATGCTTCTTCATTGTGGCTGAAAGTGCTCATTATCTTTATCATCAGAAAGCATTCATTAATTTCTAATTGGGCCAGGTGCTTCAATTAGAGATGGTACCATTAAATTTGGAGTTATAGAAAGCTTCTCATTGTACTCATAACGGAAAGATGCATGTGTCTGAGAGGGGTTTGGCTTCACATATTTGAAAGTATGTTCAATCCCAAGGGATTTGTTTTGTGTGAGTCTCTAGATAGCAAGATGTAAGATGAAAGGGGAAAAGAGGGGGATGGTATATTCATTCACTTGCTTGCAAACAGACACTGGTGTCTATCACTAAAATATAGATATGCACATATCTATATTCCCCTGAAATAAGTCCCTATAATAAAGGCATCTGCCCCTAGAGAGTAGCATATTTAATTAGAATGGATTTATGTACGGCTTGGCTCGCCAGGATAGCCTCAAGAGATGAACATCTTGTTATGGGAAAGCCCAAGAGGTGTAGCCGCCAATCTTCCTCCAGCAGACTCGGCACGAGATGAACACTAAGCACAGGGAGTTCTGCTTGTAATAAAGACACAGGGCCAGAGTCACTGGCTTCTGCTCATTTTGCAAGAATGGCCTCTCAGAATCCAGATTTCCCTCCTTTGCCACATTAGGTAAACCTGCTTCTGTGTCAAAGCTGAAACTTCAAGAACCTATCCCTTGGCCCTTGGCAGCTGTAATTGGCAAGAAAGAAGGACCTTACCTATACCCAAGTTCGTATCATGAAGGATTCCTAAATATCAAGCACCTAATCCCTTCAATGCAAATATTTCACTCTTTCGTCTATAACTAAAAAGGCACTCTTGATAATAGCTCAGGTAGGTCCTTTTTTTTTTCCATTAATCCCTCAAAAAACAGTAATTTCCTTTAAAACAAAATTTTACCTTGTAGATTATCACATAAAAAGAAAAATGTAATGATTTCAAAAGGATGGTATTTTTTATAATTTCCATTTTTAAAACTAAAATAATGGGTAAACATACTACTAAAATATTAAATAATGGAATGTCAAAATAGCTTATGTTTGCACAGCTCCTTTCAGCTGACAAAAACCTGATGAATCTTTGCAACTTTTTGAGTAGGGCAAGGAGGATATTATTATCACTCACACTCCTCCAGCAAATCATATTGGTCTCTGTTGAGTTCAAAACTATGAAATAGAGACTGCTGTATGAAACTCTAAGAATTTCAAGTCGAATTGTAGATTGTGTTAAACTAAAATGTGATGGAAACTTCCATTTATACATGCATCTATCATCCCAAAGTGCTCTGGTCATTTCTATTGGCTGACTAGCAACTTCTAATCCAAAATGAATATAATCATTACTAGTGTTCATTTAAAAGTGACCACATGGCCATGTGAAAATAATAGCTTGGGGTCTTGGGTTACCCATCTTGTCCAGCCTGTGTCACGCATAACAACCCTTTGATATCTGACCAATTTAACTGAACCATTTCATTTTTTTAAAGATTTTATTTATTTATTTGAGAGAGAGAGAAAGAACATGAGCAGAGGGAGTGGCAGAGGAAGAAGCAGACTCCCCACTGAGCAGGGAGCCCGATGTGGGGCTCAATCCCCAGACCCTGCAATCATACCTGAGCTGAAAGCAGATGGTTAACTGACTGAGCCACTCAGGTGCCCCTAACTGAAACATTTCATATCAAAAAAGGTTTACCAAAATGATTCCTGTCTCTTACCGTGCACATACACTCAGCTACCCTGCTGATCATTAGCAATTCCAGTGAGGCTGCAGAAAATTGCCTTATCAGAAGACTCACCAAATAAACCACAGACTAGTTAGCAAACTGAAACAGGAAAAAACAAACAAACAAACAAAAAACTTTCCAGGGTTTAGCAAAAAAACACAGGCGAAGAACAGAGGCTGAAATAATGAATAGGCAGCTCAAGATGAGCGGGTAGAAAGAGTAGCAAACGCCCTCCCAGGGTTCATTATGCCTCTTGAGCTGCTGGTAGTAAAGTTAATTTTTAAATGCTTTGAGGTGACTAAGAAGCTGGGCATCACTCTAAATGTAAATAAGTCCCGTTTCATTTCCTCGAAGCTGACTCTGATTGGGGCAGTCACCAGCTAGTTAGCCTGCTGATAAATTTAAGATCCATAGTCTAGTTCATAATTAACCCTGTCTTCTTATGAAGTCAAAGCTTAGCAAACTCATTTGTAAATACAAGCACACCCAGAGACCTCGTTCTCAACAGTTTCACTGGGGAAAAGTTGGTTTGTCACAGAAAGCCATATTAAGATTTGAAAGCCTTCTTGTGTTGATGATGGAGTGCTGACCAAATATTTGGTAGAAGGTGGTGTCATGTCCTTCAACCAACAAATCTGAAAAGTAATTGGAGAGATCATCCTAGCAATTGAATTTTGGTCCTCTTGTGATAACAAGAGTCCTGTCCCTTCGACTTACAGGTTCTGGAAGGAGCCCAATGAATTATTTATTTCCCATTCACTTGCTCTTTCTCCCTGCGTAGGCTCTATTCATTCCTCTATCTTATCGTAATAAGCCAGGTCACCGCTGAACTGAACTTAAATCACGACTGCTTGGCATTGCCTGTTTTACGGGCCTGGATGGCCTACTTTATATTGTTTGTACTTCACTGAAGTCGGTGTGCGGGTGTAAGATTGTATAACTTCTTTACCCCAGGGACCCTCATAAAAATGAGAGGGTTGGCTCATAAAACTGTCCCACTGTGCAAAACTGTAAATAGCTTCCTTAGAGGCAGGATGAATCCAAGGCTGCAAAAAGTACAAACCATCAGTGCCAGAGAACAGAACCGCCCCCTCTAGAGTTTATACCTCCACAATCCAGTGGGGTCCTGTTTGTCCTGGGAATTGCAATGCCAATTGTTTTATCCATGTTTTGCAACTCAACACCATTTCCTCACTTGTACTTCCCTTCTGTTTCCTCTTTGCCACTGTTTGCAGACACAGGAAAAGGCCAGTGGGCTCACATGAGGACAAGGCCCCTGCTGGAGCACGGTCATGTTGACAGGCCAAGTGATGATCTGTCATCATCACTGTGTTTACATGAGGGATTAAATAAATAAACAGTCTCTGTACAGCTGCTGTTTTTACTATCTGCTTTCAAGATTCAGAATGACATTCCAGAATAGCTAGACTCTGACCCTAGTATACTGAGCAGACGCAAATGGGGGAATTATTTAGATGCATATACTGTTTGTAATTTTTCCACCACCAGCACACTGGGACATACCAAATATCTGCTTCAGACAGAATAATTTCTTAGGAAGCACTGAGGGCATAATAGAATCCAAGACAATTTCACAGGTAGAGATGTGGCAGCTGAGAAAGCTGGCTCTTCCTTTTATGGGTATTGTGAATCTGAGCTGCAAATTAATTGCAAGTGTACATTTCACCTTTCCTAAAGCAACTCTACCACAGAGGGAAGGTACAAAAAGGTAGTATAGCCTAGAGCAGTGGTTCTCAAAGTAGGGTCCCCATTAACATCATCTGGAAACTCATTAGAAATGCAAATGCTCATACCTATGCATCAGAGATTTTAGGAGGGAAATCTGGAAATCTGTGTTTTTAAAAGCCCTTCAGGCAATTTTGATACAGCTGAAGTTTGAGAACCACTGGCCTAGAAAGAGGATAGCATATAGCAAAGCTGGGGTCTATCATCAAACTACTGTGTGCAAAGCGCCGGCTCTGCTGACCTTGGATTAGCTATTCATATTCTTTCAATCTCAATTTCCATCTGCAAAACAGGCAGTAATAATTATGCTGTCAGGACCATTTAGTGAATATATTTGGTCTACTGACAGTATAGGGCCTGCTAATAGAAAATACTCAATAAACAGTAGTTAACACTGTTTTTATTCTTTTGAAAACACTAGGATTGGAACAAAGTGTATGCTCAACAAATGAAACGAACAAATGAATCCATGAATGAATGACAGGATTACAGATAGTCTGTGTTGAGAAGGAAAATACTAATGGAAATATATAACTAGACCTTTGCGTTTTAAAACACATTAGCAAAATAAATGTACTCTTCTCTGAGACCTTGTGAATATCACATTGCATCTAACAAATGGAAAGGGTAGGGAGGGAGGGAGGGACAGAAAAGGAGAGGGAATGCAGAAGGTAAGAATTAAAATTAGTTGCTTTCTTGAATTGCATTGTAAGTGCAAACTGTGGCTCTGAGCATTCATTTCTCCAAGTAAGATACCCTAGAGCTGTGAGACCCAATGCCTTTAGGGTCTTTACTCTCTTTTCCTTTACCCTTCTCCCTGCAGTTCAAAGCACATTCTTCCTACAAAAGAGGTACCTAAAGTTTCCCCTAATTCTGATGCTTGCAGAGTAGGAATGCTGGAAAGTACAGGGTAATGGGGTAAAAGGAGGTGGAGCCCAGGGGCTCTTGAGGGGCACTAAGACTTCTACTCATGACCATCACAGTATCTCTTCATTGGATCCTAGTGGGCATCTGATCATGGGATCATAGGGACCATCTGATCATAGCTTCAGAAAACAGCATGGCCACACCTAACCCAGTTTGAAAGCTAGATCAGCTGAGGAAATGAAAGCTACTAGCTGGAAGTCTCTGTAAAAACCAGCTGAATCAGATAATGCTGCTGCCTTCACCTTGTTTATGAGAAAAATCTGTAGCGACTCGCTAAATTAAGAAAGCCTTTTTTTTAACCCCTAGAAATAAAGTCATGAATTAACATCTAGACCCAAATGGAGACTATATGTCTCTCATTCAAGCCAATAGTATACTTCCTGTGCTGGACACAACTACCAAATTCTAGAGGGTACGAGGAAGCAAAGAGGTGGCTGCAGAAGGGACAAGCGGATCTTTGAAGGAGTTCAGCTGGGCATTTCTTCATTTTTCTACCCAAAGCAGGTCTACTCAGATCAAAGAACAACAAAAAAGAGCTTGTATAATTGTGAGGTAAAGAATCTTCTTGTAGGTCAAAAGCATTACACTCTGAAGGAAGATCAACGGGCTTGACCCAAAGCTTCAGTAGTATCTTTGCAACAATGTCTTACAGCAATGGTCTGTGACCACTGACCCAAATCTTCCCTGAGTCCAGTTTCTTCAAAGAAAGCACCATCACAGCGACAATCTAATCTTATCAGACTTTCTTCATTAAGGATGTGACTGTGAGTCAGGGTATAAACTACCTTGAGTTAGAGTAGTTGTATGCCTCTAGAATCGACACAGGATTCAGTCTGTCCTCAGTGGGAGGTGTTTTATGGAGTTCCTCCCATCTGGTTACTGCCATCTTCCAGCCTCTGAAACTATTTGACCTGACAACTCTTCTCAGTGGAAGACATTTCTGCTCTTTTCTATCAAAAGTAATGTTTCTTCATCTGGCCCCAGTGAGCAGTTTTTATCCCACCCCCAACCCCTCCTCACCATCCAGACCATTTTCCCATTAGAAAGTGAAGTCCAGCCCAGAGCTTCTAATATCCCTAACATTGAGGGAGCTGATAGTGCTCAGTAAATGGCCAGGGGGTTGTTTTGTCCCCAAAGCACAAATTGCTTCTACCGAAGGAAAACCTTTTTCTCTGTTCTTAAATCACTTCCTTCTTATGTCCAATCCCTTCCCCCACTTTCTGGTCTTAACTATTTTTTTATCCAGAATCACTGGGTCTGTTCTACATAGAAAGTCGCCCTCTGCTTCCACACAAAAACTATCAGATAGAAAAGAGAGTGCAATGAGAACCAAGAGAGGTGACAAGCTTCTCTTCTAATGGTATCATCTAATAACAAGAAAGCAGATTCTCTAAAGCCAAAATGAATAAATACATAAATAAGTCACAAGTATCCATTTTCAACTTAAATTCAGCCCTCTGTGACAAAAATCTTGCATGAGAGCTCCTGACATAACATACCTGTGTTTGCCTTTGCTTTCCTTCTCCTTTTGCAAATGACCATGGGCAACAGAAAGGAGTCTAGTATGTGATAAATTCATTTCCCATAGATCTTACTTATATTCAGAATGTAATCCACATATCTGGCAATGAAGACTCAATAATTTTATTCAAGCAATAGAGCTAATTAACGAAGGGGTACTTACTGAGACCTTACAGAAAGAAGTTCACTGAAACCTCCCTTCTTCTCATGGTCTCTTGAGTTATTACTTAACATCTCATTAAGTACAGTAAAAATTGAGGAATATAAAAGTTGCCCCAGTGAGGGAACGTTATCAGGTTATAAGAACCCTCATCTCTATGAAAATAACACCCTCAGTGCCTTCTCTAATCATTGTCATTTATAAGCAGCCAAATAGTAATTCATGGCTGTGTGAATAAAACACACAGTGAATAAAAACACCAGCTCAGGAGTCAGAGATGTGTTCCAATCTTGGCTCCGCTGGTTAATCTGTGGTTCTTCATCTCTGAGCCTTAGTTGCCTAAACCAGAAAATGGGAAAACAGCATGATTTCCCTCAAAGGGTTTTATGAGGATTAAAGCACAAGTTATGCACTCCGTGAAATTAGTGACACCTAGCAAGAATTTAGATGTCACTTACTATGTCTACAGTTTTACAAAGCTTGCACTTATGCTGCCCATTTGATCCTGACAGCATCAATAAGAGGCAGGCAAGGCAAGTATTATTGTTACCACCATTTCACAAATTAAAATGAAAATTAGATCAGATTGAAGAACTGACCTGCATTTGCTCACATAGCAGGTGGCAGAGCCTGCACTTCAAGCCAGGGTCCCTGACTCCACAATGCATGCTCAGTCTTACAGCACTGTTTTAGACTTCAGCGTTAATCTAAATTTCCTTCATGACTCACATAAAGTTATTTTACTTGATTCTAACAGCAATCACATGGAACAGCTGGGGTAGACATTATATTTTGCAATTTGTCAAACGGGAAAACAAGTTAGGACACCAAGGTTTTTGAGTCCTGGCAGAGCAGCACAGAGAGTGCTGCCCCTTCACCTAGTGAAGCGCTCCGAAAGAAGAAACGAACTCCTGCTTCAACTAAAACGGAATCTAGTTTTCCAATTACCGCTTTAAAACTTGCAAAAATTAACGACTTTCAATTTACAAAAGGCACTTTCAGCAAATCAAGTGCAGTTAACGTTTCAGAACTTTTTAAAGGGCAATTTATAATCAAAGGTGGGAAAGATAAACTATCTCATAAACATATGTCACCGGGATTCCACCTAATCTCAGGCTCTCACTTGGCAGACTCTGGAGTTGAGGGCTGAGGTGAGTGCGGCACGCAGACGGAGGGCAGGCGGTGCGTGTCCTCTGGTCACCTGGCTTCTGGAGCCACCTGGGCTGGGGGAGCACCATAGGGGTGGGGGGAGGCCTCTCCAGCCCCTGGAGCTGGAGTTTTCCCAGGAGAGGCTGCCTGCTCAGGTGTCTCAGGATAGCCATTTTCATTGCTCCTGAACGGGAGCAGGGCAATCGTTCATTGAACGCAGCCCAAGGAGAGGAGACGCTGTGGCGCTGCAGGAGCGCTGGTAATTTTGTAACCAGCAAATGAAAGGGCAGAGAAGAATCACCAGGAAACCTTTCATTCCGAGGTATCTCTAATTTGTGCAATTACGTAAATGCATTATGCAGTTCTCCTTAGATTCTGTACTGCCAGGGTAACGGATATTAAAGCTGCCTGACAAGGCTCACTTGGTCTGTTTGCTATTTATTTAGTTGGAAGACAGAGGGAGGAGAGAGCTTTAGTCAATTCAAATATTTAATAGTTTTAGAATCTTTTATTTCTGCTCCATGTTTTAAGTCTTAGACTGAAGCAGAAGACTGAGACTTTAGTTCTGCACTACTATCCAGTTTTATAAAATTGTTATACAGACCGACAGTCCCTAAATAGAAGTATTTCTCTACAACAAGCAAGATCAAAGAAGGCAAGTGCATGATTTGACAATAATGGAGAAGAGGAGAGGATTGTACATCCATTGTACATCCACTGGGGGTTTGGTTGGGTTGGTAGTGCATTACCCAGCCAGAACCCTATCAACTAGGGCTTGGCCACTATGAAGATAAGATGTCAAATTGAAATTAAAATATAGGATAATAATAGTCTTTGTAATCATTTTGCAATGACAATTACTAGTTTTTAAAAACTTCTTGGCTTGAGATTTTGCTTTGTGTTCCAGAAATGTTGGAACTAGATTTGATGGTTGGGTAAAGTAACATCTCACCTCTGGCAAAAAGAGAGCCGTTTGTTTTATACACAATTTCTGAACAGGTTTTCTGATTTCATTCCCTAATGTGTGAGCCTAAGTATAGTTGGAGTTCAGAGAAGGGACACAAAGAGTAGTCAGGTGTTGGGGGGGGCGGAGTCAGGTGTGGGGAGGAAGAGCTCTCCAGAGGTGGCAGGGACTGGGAAGCCTGGATGGTGGTGATGGACCATGGTCAAGGTATCAGCCTGTGAGTGAGGATAGTAAAAGACCGAGGTGGGATATCAGATTGGGGCAATTTGATGACTGGGTGGGGGAGACAATTAAAAACCTGGCAGTAGGTATGAGAAACTTGTAGTTATTGCCTCAAAACATCCCTATAAAGTGCTTTTTTTTTTTAAATCTCCATTTAATAAGTGAGGAAATAGGCTCAGAAAAGTAAAGGGTTTGCTCAATGTCATGCAGCGACTATACAGTAGAACAAGTCTTACCTACCAGGCCTAAGTCCAGTGCTCTTCTGGATGTTGATAAAGGCTGCTGCATAGAATGAAATAAATATTCCAGGCTGTTTGGACACAAGGTTGACACCCAATTCCCATTTCCCCCTCTTTTTCCTATCAGATTATATTCTGTTGATATGCTGGTTAGTCTACATTTGTACCTCCAGAAGCAGTCTCCTTCCTTTCTCACCCTATGATCTGCATCACATGGCCTTCCTTGCCCTTTGGCTTCTGTTTGGGGTCAGCTTTAGGAAGCCAGCAGTTGGCTTCTTCCCTTGACCAAGGCTTCTGTCTGCTGGACTCTCCACAGCTACAACTCTCCTTGTGTTTCAGAAACACTGTTCCCTCCCCCTGCACCTCAGGCTCAGGAGTGGCTCCCAAAATTACTAGCCCCCAGGAACTTTACCATTCTTTACTGGCCCCCTTAGCCCTGACCCTTCTCAGTACTTTGCTGTCTACTTAATTCTTTTGGAATCAGGTATGCCGTCTGATTCCTGCAGAGACTTCTGCCTTATCCCCATTTCCAAAGGGTAAGTCTAAGCCAGTCAACATACAGCATTCCGTTGACCACTGTTCTTGGTCCAGGGATTGCCAAGAGACTCAATCTGAGCCAATCAGTCTGAAGAGAATGATGCATATTGCATGTTTAAGGGGGCTCACTCTGTCTGTATCTGTTTCTCATTCTCTCTCTCTCTCTCCTTTATTGAATATGCAATTTCCATTGCCAGGAGCCCCCTCACACAGCACCATAATGAAGGTGATCCTGAGGGCAGAGTAGAAGGACAGAGCAAGCCTGGGTTCTTCATGCCATTAGTCAACTACTGATGATACTGCATCTTGAGCCAGTTCTACCTTTGGACTCCCAGTTATTTGTTTAAGTCCATTTAGGCCAAGTGTTTCAGTCACTTGTAGCCAAAAGCATTCCTGAACATATTAAGGGGGAAGAGAATGAAAACAAAGAAACATAAGAGACTATTACATTTGTCCAAACCATAAAAAGAAAAACCAAAGGACCAAAAAAAAAAAAAAAGAGAGAGAGAGCCTAAAGTAGGACAACTGTCAGTGACAATGGGAGTGAGGGGAAGAGACAAATGCTTAGTAGATATCTTTTCTGTATGTTGCATGTATGGTAAATACAGACAACCAAGCCACTGATCCAGATAAAAGCCAAAACAATGGGTAGAAATCATCACATTGTCTAAATACCCAGATAAACCATGCTGAAATTTGTTTCAGAGATCAAATGTGAACATGCTATGAATAATACAAGGAATTATCTTTAAGATAGCTTTATGATTTCAGGCCATTCTAAAATACTGTTTCAATTTTGTCAGATATATTATTGTCAGAGTTAGAGACATGTGGTCTTCTGTCAGTTCTAATTTATTATTGAATATTCTAATGGTACATGATGTTGGATTCATTATTTATATGTCATGTGTAATATGATTTCCTGTAAATAACGGCCACACATTTTACATCTTAAATCCTCTAAGGGTGCATTTTTAAAAATAAAACTTGTGCTAAACCTTTTAAAATTTTTGTTAAAATGAGGAATTCTCTCAGAAAGCAAATAATCACGTTCTTGATATTTGTGCTCAGATTTATAAATTCCTGTTTTCACCCACAAAACATTCTTAAAACAGAGCATACCTTTACAAACTCATTCTCTAGAAGTTATATTACTCAATCAACAAAGATTTATTGTTTATGTGATATCTTAAGATACTCTAAAGGTCAAAAATGCCTCAAATACTTTTTCAACAGTCTAGTTAAAGGAATACAACAAATAAGCTTTACCAGATACCAAAAAACTTAAGTGAAAATACATTAAAAGATGTATAGAGCATAAGATCTCTGGGAGTTCAAAGTAGGCAGAGATCCTATGAGATCAAAATAATCAAATATAGCAGATATGGATTGACTTCCCCAACTGTTTCCAAATGCCTCCTGGAACACCAAGCCAAAGTTACAATCTACAATGCTCAGACTCCTTTGCAGCTGCACCAACATGAGAAGTCTGTCACATTGAAGAAGTAATCACACATATAGCTGGACTATTCTTGCTAATGCAGTGGCATAAGTGTGGGCTTCTGGAGTAACACTGGTTGAAGTTCTCATGCCCTTTTCCCAGTATCATGGGTACAAAGTGGCATGAAGCTATGGCAATGGGATTTTCACTACATTCTTATATCTCCTGACTGCTGTGGCTACCAGATGCTGTGTAGCATCCAAACCTGGTTTTCATACCCACCCTGGAGATTCTATAAGCTATTGAACACATGTCAATAAATCTCTCTGCTTAAGCTAGCTAGAAGGAATCTAAGAACCCTGTTACATAAAGTCAGAGAAGAGTACAAAAACAAGAAATTTAAGCTAAACATTTGAAAACTGGATAGGATCTGAATATTGAAAAGTAGATAAGAGGAAATTCCAGGTGACAAGAGACAAAAAAGAAATGGGGAGAAAAGACATGTAGAAAACAGAGTAGTCAATGACACTCGAGTAGTGAGTTCATATTGAAAAGTTGCAGAATTAAGATGGAAGGAGAGGTCAAGCTCAGATTACTCCTGGATTACCTGACAAACTAACATGGGCTACTGGCTCTTACCCTAGGTCCAACATAAATGGTACTAAAGAAAGGTAGATAATGTACAGCCATCAAACTAGAAAACAAAATTGATCTAAGACTGGAAAGTATTAAATGAGGTAATAATAGACAATAAGTAAAAAACATAAGTAAGAGAGAGCTCCTAATCAAACTCTAATTATAACCCAGAGGGACAAGAGCATAAAAGTTAGAAACATGAAGCCAGAACCAGATTCCCTGAGCTTGTATCCCAACTTCTGGCTGTACCATTTCCTTGTTGTGTAAACCCGAACTATTAGGCTAAGTTCCTTAGCCTAAGTGTGCCTCAGTTTCCTCATTAATAAAAATATATTTCATCTACCTCATAAGGTTAAGGATTAAGTGTATGAGGATTAAGTGGGCTACTATATATCAAGTTCTTGGAACCATGTCTGGGATGCAGTAATCGCTACATAATTGTTATTATAATTAATACATAAATATAAAAAATACATAAATTATTACACTAAAATTCAGCCCACCAATTAAAAGAACTTGTTGCTCAGATCAAAGAGACAAAACAACCATTTTTTCCATTTAAAACTTAAGAATACAATGGTCGAAATTAGTGCAGCCACTCTGGAAAACACTATGGAGGTTCCTCAAAAAGTTTAAAATAGAACTAGCTTTCGATCCAGCAATTGCACTACTTGGTACTTACCCAAAGAATACAAAAATACTAATTCAAAGGAATACATGAGCCCTGATGTTTGTAGCAGCATTACTTACAAGAGCCAAATTAGAGAAATAGCCCAAGTGTCCATCAACCGATGAATGCATAAAGAAGAAGTGGGATATATAAACAATGGGATATTACTCAACCATAAAAAAGAATGAAATCTTACCATTTGCAATGAGTGTTATGTTAAGAGAGTATTATGCTAAGCGAAATAAGTCAATTAGAGAAAGACAAATACCACAAAATTTCACTCATAAGTGAAACAAATGAGCAAAAGGGAAAAAAAGAAACAAATGAGCAAAAGGGAAAAAAAGAGAGAGAGAGGCAAAACAACAACAGACTCTTAACTATAGAGAACAAACTGATGGTCACCAGAGGGGAGGTGGGAGGGGCAGAGAAATGGATAATGCGGATTAAGGAATGCACTTGTTGTGATGAGCACCCGGTGTATGGAGGTGCTGAATCACTATATTGTACACCTGAAACTAATATTATACTGTATGTTAACTAACCAGAATTATTTTTTTTTTTTTGAGAGACAGTGAGCACACATGCAAGCCAGGGGAGGGGCAGAGGGAGAGGGAGAGAGAGAAAATCTTAAGCAGGCTCCATGCCCAGCATGGAGCTCAATGGAGAACTTGATCTCAAGACCTTGAGATCATGACCTGAACTGAAATCAAGAGTCAGATGCTTAACTGACTGAGCCACCCAGGCATCCCATTAACTAGCTGGAATTTAAATAAGAAACTTAAAAGTAAGTAAATAAATATATAAAGATTGAAATATAGAGATAAAAAATAAAAATAGATCATCAACCTATGCATCTGACATTATAGCTTATCAAAGAGATTTAACACAGTGCTTTTAGTGATAAATCAAACTGTCAAAAATTAGCATACATAGAATATCTAAACAACATGATTTATAAGTTTGAAATATTAAATATATGAAGAATCTTGTACCTACCAAACATAAAAATATGATTTTTTAAACATACATATATTTATAAAAATTGACCAGTAATGAAGAGACTACATAGTAATCCTCAATAAATTATAGAGAGAACCTGTATGGACTGTTTATCACAACAAAGTAGAAGTGGAAATCATTAACAATAATGTTAGCTAAAAAAAAATAAAAGCCATCTGTCTAGAAACAAAAATGCCACTAAATATATCTTATTGGAAGAAGAAATTATGTGAAATTTTGAAATATTTAAAACTGAATAATAAAAATGCTTCATGACAATATGTATGTGATAAAACAAATGTAATACTCAGAATGAAATGTGTAATTCCAAATATATTTACCAGAAAATAAGAGATAAAAAAATAAATCACCAAAGTGTACTAAGAGTACATGTAAATAGAGGGCTTATTTGTACTAACAGCTTTTCTCTGTAGTTTTAATTCGATGCAGGGAGATTTAAAGAGACATAAAACCTTCTTAATGTCTCCTTATTGAAGATCTTAATTTATGTTCTTCTAGGGACTGAAAGAATCATGTTCCTAGAGTATTTATTTTCTATCATTCTATCAAGGCCTGGTGATATGACTAATTCTGCCCACACCCTGCTCCTTATCTAGCAACAAGGCACCAGCTGCAAGATTCAGTACCAGCTCCTCAGCTTCCACTTGCCAAGATCCTTAGGATTTTTGCCCTAAGGCGTTTGTGCCAGAAACCTTGATAAAATCACCTGACTGCCTTCTTCCCAGGCAGCCGCAGACATGCATCACTTACACAAACTTGTCTCCCGGTCAAACTATTCTCCCGGTCTTTTTATTTCCCCTGGTTCTTTTCCAAATATTGATTTGGAAATATTAGTGATTAATACAATAAATTATCTAGTTACCACTTGTGTGACATTTCCTCCTTTCCTCAAAAGTTAAAAAATATATAAAGTACGACTAAATGCTCTGAAGATAGATGTGTATATATTTATATATACATATGTACATTAGAGACATATATACATTGGAGAGAGAGTACACTTAGTCCTTTTTTGCTTTAAGTTCTAAGGGCACAGGAAAAAAAAAAAAAAACCCAAGATGACAAATATATCCCTACCCCGGGACTTTACAATCTTGTTGGGGGCAAAAAAAAAAAAAAAAAAAAAATGTATATCATATAGTAGGATGATGCTGAGGAGAAAAGTAGAGCAAGTGATGGAATGAGAGTACCAAAGAGTGTGAAAGAGATGGGCGGCAATGATTAAAGAACAGATTTAGAGCTTAACTCTGACTCCAGTCAGGAGAAAAGACAGTAGACTCATTCTCTAAACAGCCAACACCAGAACATCCATCACTGTACAGTCCTCCTTTCCTTCATCCTTACTCCCACCAAGGGACCCACCGATTTCTTTAGTTTTCTTTTTTTTTTTTTTATTTCTAATGTCTATACAACCCATTTCTCCTCCTCATTCCCCAAATGTGGATGCTTTTGTCCTCTTTCCTCTCCCCAAGACCCTACTCATACCTCTGCCCTTCCAGGAGTATCCCAGGAGCATTGGCCTGGGCCTGTCTCCCTGGTGTCTGCATTCCATCTTATTATGAGCAATATTTTGGGGCACTTAGCACCACTGCTGTGAACTCTTGCTATGAATTCTTGGTTGTTTGAGTGCAAATGAAAATCTCAGTTAATAATGCTTTAAGTGTGAAACTTCCTCCATATCAAAGTACATGAATGAGAAGAAAAAAACAAATTGTAAACTATTAAAGCTATGCCACAAAGGTTCACAGAGCCTCCTGGAAAATTAGGAATTTCAGAGATGGCTTCTGAAGCCTCAGCTTCCTCTTCTGTAGAATAGGAGTGAATAATCCCTACTTCCATAGTATTGTTAGGATTGAGCAGAATTAAGTTCTCAGCATGTGCCTAGTACATAGTAAACCAATCAATGTTTCTTTTGTCATTATCATTTCAGATATGAGGCTTCTCTTCTTTTACCTCTTGGTAATCCTTCTCCCTGTGTTCACATTCCCAGAGTTACCCTAAATTCCCTCCCGCCACCACTCCCTATGTTAAATGTTAAAAAGCAAGTCTGCTATCACTCATTTGTACATGACCAGAAATATGATTCTAATTTAGTGGGAACAAATGTCAGTGTGTCACCTCAACCACTATTTGCATTTTAAAATTTCAGTCTAATTTCAGAAGATCTACTTCACAGAGTAAGTTGGGAGAAATATGGGCAGTTAAGGGGGTTCAGAGTAAGCTTTCAGAATCTCTCTTTCCTGCTTCCTTAATGTGGATAATTAAGAGTTCACCCATTTGCAGCTGTGGAAAGCTGCCCTTGTGGTCAGAGGCATTTTCCAGAATCTAACATTCAGCCCCCTGAGAGTCCCTTCTCACTTCTCCCCTCCTGTCATGAATCAGCTGAATATTTCAACCACAGTATGCCCAGGAGAGAGGTCTGAACACTGTAGGAGAACGCCTTCCCTTTTGAAAATACAAGACATACTATTTGCTTCTTTTCTCAGGAAGAACCCAGCTACAGAAATACCTGTGTGTGATGCTATTATAAATGGTATCTCAGGCTTCTTTGAACTTGGGTTTCTCACCATAAATGAATATTCAGTATCAAGTTTATCAAACTCCCCTTTTTGATGTGCATTTGAGAAGCTCGAACCCAAGACCCAGGAGCTGACAATTCCCAGGAAGAAACTGCTAAATGAGTGTCTTCTAAATCTGCTCACGCAGCCAGAGCCAGGATGGAGCTCCAGGTATGCCATCAATGGGAAGCCAAACCTTGTTCTGACTCCACATTTTTACAATAATAGTAAGATGATAAAATACATTTAGGATTCATTACCTAATAGGGCCTGGTCTCCCCTCTCCAAATACAAGTTATTTAGGGAAGAATGAGTTTCCTGTGTGTCCCATCAACACTTAGCACCTTATATATGACATCAACTTTGTCACCATTGGTTAATCAATATACCCAAATATAAAAGCAATGTTTTTCCACACTCCACATCCCATCAGACATTGTTTGAGGATGGGCCCCTAATGGGAGGGGGCAATCTCCTGGTGTCGGCAACTCTTTAGTCTTGGTATCATGCACACGATGAAAAGAAATTGTACAATATCATCCCATGGCCGACTGGAAGGAATTTCAATGTTAGCAACAACAACCAAAAAAAGAGTACAATAAGGTTCTGAGACTAATATATAGTGTCTTTTGTTGAAAGGGACAAGACTCATGAAAAGTTTCTACCATTTGTGCAAGCTTTGCCTTATAAATCACTGATGGGAAACATGAGATTGTAAATTACTTCAATCTGGTGGGGCCAGTTTTCAGTGCTGCCAATTACTAGAGACTCTGGATTGACAATGTTGAGACATGTGTGAGCAAGTTAACCCTCTGTGGACCTGCCAACGATGAAACCAATCCTGAGGGAAGAGCCACCAAGAAATGGGATTATTAGCTACATGGGCGAGAAAAGAAAATGCTTAGTGAAGAAAAAAAAAATTATTTTAGAAAAATCACCTGAGCAACAAAATTTCATGCTTTCTTTTAGCAGCTTTAAAGATAGACTCAATAAGCACCAAGCAGCCAAGCAGCTGAAGCCTTGTTATTCTCAGCTGCATCTAATCGCACACCTGTTCACACTCATTAACCCTTAGTGTCTGATAGCATTTCCATAATTTCCATGGAAGCTGGCATTTTCTCCTCACCTCAGTAATGAACTGTGCAGGGTGTGCAGCTGAAGAGAAAACCAGTGAGTGTCTGGGGATGATGAGCCCGTCCAGAGTCCAGACAGTCCTAACTACACAGGAGGTGGGTGCCCTGGTCCATGGGACACCCAGGCAAAGAAAGACCCTTTCTGTCCAGGGACCCCAGGAGACTGCAGTTTAGCGCCACTTCTTGCTGAGCCAAGGGCGAGAGCTTTTTCCTCACCTAATAAAATGCATTCTCATTACAGGCTTGACATTATTTACAGATAAATGACATTCCCATTATTTAATTTTCTCCCTGGAAGCCTAACCCATACTGACAGTAATTGTGTTTAGCAGGGTGTCCACATTAACTGGGACCTGACAGTTTCAAATGACCTGCACAGTCTAATAAATTCTTGTACCCAAATTATGGGAATTAAACACAAAGTCTCAAAGATACTGGTAGCCACAAGGGGTGATATTGAGGAGGGAGGCACAGATGCAGTAAAAGTAATTTCTATAATGCACTTCTTGCAATTACCCTGACTCAGTCACTCAATATTTTTAAGCACTGATTTTGCTCTAATGCTGCACTTGCTTATATATTTCTTTGTCAGTGTTCTTACAGCCCACTTAGTGTTAGCTTCTGGAGAAGGCCTGCCTTCTGTGTGAATGTCAGGAAAACTCTGGACACCAGCTAGGGCTCAGAAAATTCTTCAGTGCCTGATGTCAGAAACACCCTCCACTGGGGCTCAGTGCCATGACTGTCTCTGTTCTCTCTCCCTCTTCTTATTCTCTTCCTACCTGTAAGAGAGAAAAGCAATGCCTCCAAGAGAAGCCGATTTTCGTCACCAGTGGGGAAAGCTTTGCCAGGACTGAAACATAATTTTGAGAAATCCTGCTCTCCACTTTTGGCTGAGAACCAAAATGTGCCTCTTCCCTGAATCCCCAGCTGAGCAGCACTTGGGAAGGAGACACCTGGAAGGGAAAGGTTGCATTCCCAACCAGCTGACCTGGGAAACGGTGCCTCAACCAGCCCACAAAGCTCCCTTACCCTCATAGGGCACATGCTGTTTTTAATTCCCTGTCTTAGATGTGTCGACTTATCTATCTGTCTTGGGGACTGTCCTGGGAAGCAGAGGGCTTTCTCTGCTCACATCACATCCTCAGATTTTGCACAGGGCTGGCACAGAGTAAGCATTTAAGATATGTCTTTTCAATAAACAAACAAATGTGTTGGTCTATGGACTCCCTTCCTCCATGTTCTTCTGTCCCTCAGGCTTCACTTTGGCCCTTTATGATTCCCTTTACCCTTCATCCTCACCTGGCAATCTGATTTTACCTGAACGAAAATGCTGGGGAAGGAGCAGAGAGCACTTTGAGAGCTTCTTATAGAAACTCTTCATGTTGGTGTCAATAGACACAAATTCAAGGGTAGTTCAAGTTCCATGCTTTGGTGGTCCAATTATTTACTTTTAAATTATTATTACTATTACAATTATTATTGCTATTAAACTAGTTTCCCAGATTTCATGAGGAAAAGAATTAGATTTCCTATCACTCCACTAAATGCTCCCAAGTTTAACTCATGAGAGCCAGTTCAAAATGAGAGATTGATCTGAAAGACCTGGTAAATATTTGGGATGTTGTAGTAAATTAGAGGGGACATGGTAATGCCAACTTTTTACACTAAAATTTCCCCCCAAACTTCATCATTTCTCAGCTTCTATAAACAGATGCAAATGGTTTTGGGTCCTTCATTGCCATAATTTAATTTTACATAGGATTCACCTACCTCTACATTTTACTCCTCCTCAAATGCAGCAGCTGTGGCTGCTTTGAAGCCCCTGAATAGAGATGGAGCTCGTACAGCATTAGCTTCCTTAGGAGTACATTGAAGAGCAAATTGTGTAGCATATTGAAAGAGTGAGAAATTGTCCATTACAGACTTCTCAAATAAGGAGCTTCTACAAAGAGCAAGAATGGGAGAAGGAGCCTCTAGGAAGTTTCTCCTCTGTGCTTGTGAGCTACCGCTGCCTTCAGTGGCATTTCAGAAGCCCACTTGATCTTAGTGGAGGAAGCTTGGAGGTGGTGTGGGAAAAGGGGCTGGGAGGCTGAGAAGAATCTCACAACCCTCCCGACCCCAGAGAAGAGACCAGACCCAGCAGCCATCCAGGGTCCCTCCACAGTGTGAGCCATGCCAAGGTCCTCTTCCTGAACACACACCCTGGACTCTACTGGCAACTGTGAGCACTGTGGAATGGGCTGTGGGGGAGAAAAACAGTGAAGAGGAAAGATGTGGAAGGGATATTTAAAAATAAAAGTGAAGAATTAAAAAGGAACAATGAAATAAGAGCAAAATGAGAGGGATAAAACCTGGGAAAGCTCTGATAGGAATCTGCAATACCAACATAGAGACAACTGGAGGGAGACACTGCTTCGTCTCATTCAGCAAAAAACTCCTGTGGTTTCTAGCAGCTAGATATAAGTTGCATCAGCAAGCTTCTCTTGTTTGCACTGCTATCCCCCAAGTCAACTCACGTGGACTATAGCCATATATAGCCATATAACCTGCCTCCCTACTTTCCAGCTGTGGCCCTCAAACTGTTTTACATGGCAAGCCTTCTGGTTGTCTAATAATTCTATCTAGAATTATACATAATTCTATCCAGGTATTCCCTAATTAAGACCCATCAATGGGACACAACTCCCCCAATCCAAACCCAGATCCGAAATAATAATATAGAAAAATAGAAAACTAAAATCATTAATGAGGCTCTAAAAACAGGATAAATCTCTGCATGATCCAGAAACAGAAGAGAAACACAAGTCAGTGTGCTGTGAGCCTGCTGGATGCCCATTCTGGAAAGAGGCTGTAGCAGTCTGAAGTTTGGGTCCAGTAGAAGGGTAAAAAGGATAAAATTACTCTACTCAAGAATGGGGATCTAGGCTGGCATTACTTAACAGCTCCCACTCCTACTCCCAGTGCCCTCAAAAAAGAAGAAACTAAAGAAACTAAAAGGTGTTGTTAACCATCCCCTGGGTGCTAGAATTTTTAGTAAGCTACAAGCCCAGGAAGAAAAAAGAAGATAGAAATGTAGCCCCCAGTCAAGTCAGGAAGTGAGTCATGATACTGTCCCCAATACTACTGTGGGACTAGAACCCTGTAAGGCCAGGTTTAGGGCAGGGAGTCCTGAGCAACTGGGCAAAGGGAACCACAAAACCACTGGCCTAGGAGGGGTAAGCACAAAAGGAAACAGAAAGAAGAAAAACAAAAACAAAAGCCTCCCACAAAAAATAAGCTTGCAAAGCAAAATTCCAAAACAGAGGAAGAAATCTAATACTGAGTTAGACAGCCAACAAAATCAACATGCAAAACATGAATATGCCCCATAGGAAATTAAGTTTGTGGAAACATGTGCCAAACTTTAAAATAGATGTTTGGGTTATCCAATGAGATAAATGAATAACTTCCATTTTAAAAGAATGGAAAAGTTTTAAATAAAAACAGAAATAAATGAACAATATAAAAGCATTGAGTTAAAAAACTAAATAAATGAGATATGTTCAGCCCTGACCCAGAGAAGGAGTGCATTGCAAGGAATGTTCCCTGAATGCACCACAAAGAGATTATATGCAATTAAGATACACAGAGAATGGACTGAGAGCTCTAAATGCCCAACAGGAGTTCTCAGACAAGGAAATGCAACCACTATTCAAAATTTAAAATTGTCCATTTTTGAAGAAAATCTTCAGGTAGAAAGTACATTCCCAGTACCAATCTGGATAAATAATAATAAAGCCATTCCTAGAACCATCATAGTAAAACTGAACATGAGAATAAAAAGAAAATGTTTACAGCTACAAGAGAGAAGACAGATAATCTACAAAGGAGCTACAGTTAAAATTACACCAGAACTTCTCATCATTGACAATAGTTGAAGAAGACAATGGAATCATATTTTCAACTTGAGAAAAATTAGTAACTCTCAACCTCAATTTCATGCCCAGATAAACCATAATTCAAGATTCAAAGGGTGAAAAATATGTATTCAGACATAGAAAAGACTTAAGTACCTATAGACCCTCACTCAAAAAATACTAAAAGATTATTTCAGGAAAAAGTAAAAAAGGAACTCAGAATACATAGATAATTTAAAAATGAAAGGTAACCAGAGAGAAAGATAAAATGTTTTGGTAATCTAACTATTAACTGGAAAAAAAAAACCTTTTTTCAAAAGGAAACTAGAAACAAAGATAAGATGCATGGAATATTCTATAGATGGTTGATATGTGCAAAGGACAATGTCACATTTAGGGGCAGGCTAGAAATACTGTGTTAGAAAAAGGTATAATTAAAGATGTTGGTCTAAAAATTAAGAATAACTGACTTAAGAATGGAAACAAAATGTATAGCTTCTGAGATGGAGCTTGGGAAGATGATGAAGTAGGAGGACCCTGACCTCACCCCAACCCACATTTATAGCTAGATATCATCCACATCCAAGTCAATAAACTGGAGAGTGATCCAAAGACTATCAGAACAAACCCCACAACTAAATATAAGGAAGAAACTACATCTAAAATGTTAGGAAGGTCTGAAAGGCAGGAAGAGGCTACCCATAGGAGGGATAAGGCTACATGCTTTGAAAGGACAGAGAAACAAACCCTCACACCAGGGACAAACAGACCCTCATACCCTCACATAGGGAAGACTAATCCCTATAGCATTCAGCTTTAAAAATCAGAGGGGCTGAATTCTGTGAGTTTTTAAAACCAGTTGGACTTGGAGCCTGGAGCTTTAAAAGTTAGCCGACTCAGTACTACATAAACCAGGTGGGTGATAGCCAGGTCTCTGCCTTTAAAGAGACAGCAGACTGCACAGAGAGGCAACATAAAAATGGCAGTTTACACGAAGCCAGGGGCAAACAGGAGACAGATCTGTTCATACTGATTTCAGAGCATGTTGGAGGATGTTTCTGAAAATGAGGGAGCTGACAGGAGTCATTTTCCTCCTCAGCCCCCTGTCATAAACACAATCCACCTGTGGTAGGTGGCACTGCAGCGACACTTGCTACCTAACCTGCTAGCAGTGCACCATGCCTGTGAGTTCTCCTGTCCACTCCAAGCCTGCCAGCCTCAGACCTAGGCTCAAAGCAAATTTTGTTAAAGCTACATGTGCACCCCATGCAGCACCAGGTACACAGCTGTCAATAGGCACAACACCAGCCTCCACGCAGTGACCAGTCACCTGCCCTCAGCCATTGTCACACACTGGGCCCAGCCTCACTCTGTTACCCACTAGGCACCACACCCAACTTCCTGCCCCTGTCTGCACCTGCATGCAGCCCCCAGCCATATCACTTTGGGGAATCTGTTATATTATAAGACTAGTGGCCTATTACAAATTTTGCTAACAATGCCATCCTGCTTCCAAGTTCCCTGGCAGGCATGCCATCCCAAAACTTGCCTGCCTGGTCCCACTAACATCACAGAGAGAAAGCACAGCCCACAACAGGCAGAAAGTCAGTGCAAATGACTACACTGAAAGGAAAAGTAACTCAGATACAACAGCAGGGTGTAAGCAACAACACACACAGGATACTCTCCTGAAGTGTCAGGTTCTGGTGAATAGGGGACACGAACTGCAGTGCACTCCGGGACCTCTTCTTCCTAAGGTCACTACTTTCAAGAACAGAAAACATAGCTGACTTTCCTAACTCACAAAAACACACAGAAAGGCAGACAAATGAGGAGACAGAGAAATTTATCCCAAATGAAAGAACAACACACAAGCTGAACAGAAGAGAGAAAAAAAGAATTATGCAAAATGAGAATAGACAGGGAAGTCAGTGACCCCATCAAATGTAATAACATTCATATTGAAGGAGACCCAGAAGAAGAAGACAGAAAAAAGAGGACAATTTATTTGAAGAAATAATAGCTGAAAACTTCCCTAATCTGGGGAAAGAAACAAATATCCTTATCCAGGAAGCACAAAGAACTCCCATAAAAATCAACAAAAGCAGACCCACATCAAGACATACTGTAATTAAACTGGTAAAATATAGTGACAAACAAAAATTTTAAAAGCCGACAGACAAAAGAAGAAAGTAACTTACAAGGGAAAACGCATAAGGCTAGCAGGAGATTTTTTAATAGAAATTTTGCAAGCCAGAAGAAAGTGGCATGATATACCCAACATGCTGAAAGGAAAAAAATTTGCAGCCAAGAATATTCTACCCAGCAAGGCTATCATTCAAACTAGAAGGAGAGATAAAGAGTTTCCCAGACAAAAGTTAAAGGAGTTCATCACCACTAAACCAGCCCTGCAAAAAAGAGTCCTCTTTAAGATTCTGAGTGGAAAAGAAAGACCAAATGTGACAGCATAAAGGTAGAAATCACAAAATCATTAAAAATGAATACTGCTGTAAAAAATCAGTCAAGGAATTCGCACACAAAAAAGGATATAAAATATAATAGCATATACCTAAAACGTGGGGAGGAAAGGAATAAAGAATGGGCTCAAACTTAAATGACTGCTATATGTAGAGGAGGTTATATACAAACCTAATGGTAGCCATATATCAAAACCACTCATAAATATGCAGAGAATAAAGAGAAAGAAATACAAATATATCACTAAAGAAAATCAGCAAACCGTGAAAGAGGGAAAGACTTAAAAGAGCGGTGTTTGAAATAGAGTGGTGAGAGTATTTTCTTACTCTTTTTTTTCTTTTCTTTCTTTCTTTCTTTTTTTTTTTTTTTTAAGAATATTTTCCATAGTGATTTGGAAGGCAGGGAAATGAACATTTACTGTGGAAGGGGAAGCAGACTAAACTTTGGGGAGTGCAAGAATAAAAGAAAACGGGTGATGTCACAGCTGACCTTACCAAGATATCCCCAAGGTGTTATCCTGCAGGGGACACTGGAAGACCCTATAGTAATTTGCCCCCCAATCACCCCCTCAACATTTTATTTCCTATTTTCAGTTATTATTCAAGGGCTATTAGGTGAACCTTTTTTGCGACTCGGTGAAAACTTTTACTAAAAGTAGATTACATTACCATTCATTCAGTTAGTCTAGATAATAGTGAGTTTCAGAAGTTGCATAATATAAAATGTGAAAACTAGAGGACTGTGATTGGGACTAACTTGTGATTTGCATAGTCTTCTTTTTCTTCTCTTTCATACTCCTCTTTGTTGCTTTTACTTGAGTTAGCATTAAAATAAGAATATTTCTTCAACTAAGAAGAGAGGAAAATCTATTCGAATGTAACTTTAGGACAGCTACTTTTGTGAAAGCTCTTTTTTTCCATATTTTAAAAATTTTTTAATTTTTTTGTTTGATTTTTATCTGTTTGGCTTTTCTTTTTTAAAAAAAATTCAAGTAGCCAACATATAGTACATCATTAGCTTTTGATATAATGTTCAATGATTCATTAGTTGCATATAGCACCCAGTGCTTACCACATCATGTGCTTTCCTTCATGCCCATCACCCAGTTATCCCATCCCTTTCCGCAAACCTGTTTTTTTCCCTGGAGTCAAGAGTCTCTCATGGTTCATCTCCCTCTCTGTCTTCCCATTCAGTTTTCCTTCCCTATTCCTATTATCCTCTGCACTATTCCTTATATTCCACATATGAGTGAAATCATATAATAGCTATCTTTCTCTGCTTGACTTATTTCACTTAGCATAGTACCCTCCAGTTCCATCCATGCCGACGCAAATGGTAGGTATTCATCCTTTCTGAATGTTGAGTAATATTCCATTGTATATATGAACCACATCTTCTTTATCCATCCATCTGTTGAAGGGCATCTCGGTTCCTTCCACAATTTGACGATTGTGGACATGTGCCCCTTCTTTTCACTACATCTGTATCTTTGGAATAAATACCTAGTAGTGCAATTGCTGGGTCATAGAGTAGCTCTACTCTTAAATCTTGAGGAACCTCCATACTGTTTTCCATAGTGGCTGTACCAGCTTGCATTCCCACCAACAATGTAAGACAATGAACATAATAGAACACATTACTAAAAGAAAAGAAAAGAACCATATGATCCTCCCAACTGATGCAGAAAAAGCATTTGACAAAATATGCATCCTTTCCTGATGAAAACTCTTTAAAATATAGAAATAGAGGGAACATACCTCTATATCATAAAAGCCATCTATGAAAAGCTCACAGCAAATATCATTCTTAATGGGGAAAAACTAAGAGCTTTTCCCTTAAGGTCAGTAAAATGACAGGGATGCCCACTCTCACCACTTTTGTTCAACATAGTACTAGAAATCCCAGCTTCAGAAATCAGACAACAAAAAGAAATAAAATGCATTCAAATTGGCAAAGAAGAAGTCAAACTCTCTTCACAGATGACATGATGCTTTATGTGGAAAACCCAAAAGACTCCACCTCAAAATTACTAGAACTCATATTCATATGAGTTGCCATATTCAGCAACATGGCACGATACAAAATCAATGCACAGAAATTAGTTACATTTCTATATACTAACAACATAACTGAAGAAAGAGAAAATAAGGAATCAATTCCATTTACAATAGCACCAAAAGCCATAACATATCTAGGAATAAACCTAACCAAAGAGGTTAAGTATCTACACTCTAGAAACTACAGAACACTTATGAAAGAAATTAAGGAAGACACAAAGATGGAAAAACATTCCATGCTCATGGATTGGAAGACTAAACATTGTGAAAATGTCTACACTGCCCATAGCAATCTACACTTTCAAATCAATCCCTATCAAAATACCATCTACATTTTTCATAGAGCTGGAACAAACAATCCTAAAATTTGTATGGAACCAGAAAAGACCCTGAATCACCAAGGGATTGTTGAAAAAGAAAATCAAAGCTGGGGACCTCACAATGCCTGACTTCAAGCTATATTACAAAACTGTGATCGTGAAGACAGTATTGGCAAAAAAGCAGACACATTGACCAGTGGAACAAAATAGAGACCCCAGAAATGGACCCTCAACTCTATGGTCAACTAATCTTCTACAAATCTGGAAAAAATATCCAATGGAAAAAAGACAGTCTCTTCAATAAATGGTGCTGGGAAAATTGGACAGCAATATACAGAAGAATGAAACTGGACCATTCTCTTACACCAGCCATTCCATTTCTCTATACCAGTAATGAAGCACCAGAAAGTGAAATTAAGAAAACAATCCTATTTACAATTGCAGAAAAAATAATAAGATATGTAGGAATAAACCTAACCAAAGAAGTGAAAGACTTGTACTCTGAAAACTATAAAACACTGATGAAAGAAATTGAAGATGACACAAAGAAATGGAGGAACATTCCCTGCACTTGGATTGGAAGAACAAATATTGCTCAAGTGTCTATACTACTCAAATCAATCTACACACTTAATGCAATGCTTATCAAAATATCAACAGCATTTTTCACAGAACTGGAAAAAACAATCCTAAAATTATTTGAAATCACAAAAGACCCTGAATTGCTAAAGCAATCTTGAAAAAGAAAAGTGCAGCTGAAGGCATCACAATTCCAGCCTTCACGTTATATTACAAAGCTGTACTAACCAACAGAATGGTACTGGCCCAAAAATAGACACATAGATCAAGAAACAGAATAGAAAACCCAGAAATAAACCCACAACTATATGGTCAAGTAATCTCAACAAAGCAGGGAGGAATATCCAATGGGAAAAGGACTGTCTCTTCAACAAATGGATAGCCACAAGCAAAAGAAGGAAACTGGACCACTTTCTTGTACCATACAAAAAAATAAATTCAAAATGGATTAAAAACCTAAATATTAGGGGCGCCTGGGTGGCTCAGTGGGTTAAAGCCTCTGCCTTTGGCTCAAGTCATGATCTCAGGGTCCTGGGATCAAGCCCCACATAGGCTCTCTGCTCAGCAGGGAGCCTGCTTCCCCCTCTCTCTCTGCCTGCCTCTCTGCCTACTTGTGATCTCTCTCTCTGTCAAATAAATAAATAAAATATTTAAAAAAAAAAACCCTAAATATTAGACTTGAAATCATAAAAATCCTAGAAGAGAACACAAGCTGTAACCACATTGACATTAGCCACAGAAAAGTTTTTCTCCCTCCTGAAGCAAGGGAAACAAAAGCAAATATAAACTACATCAAAATAAAAGCATGTGAATGGTGAAGGAAACAATCAACAAAACTAAAAGGCAACCCACAGAATGGGTGAAGATATTTGCAAATAGCATATCTGATAAAGGGTTAGTATACAAAATATATAAAGAACATATACAACTCAACACCCCAAAAATAAATTATCCAGTTAAAAAATGGGCAGAAGACATGAACAGTCATCTCTTCAAAGAAGACATACAGGTGGCCAACAGACACATGAGAAGATGTTCATCATCACTTGCCAACAGGGAATTGAAAATCAAAGCTACAATGAGACATCACCTCATACCTGTGAAGCTAAAATCAACAACACAAGAAAAAAGTGTTGATGAGAATGTGGAGAAAAAGGAACCCTCTCACACAGTTGATGGGAATGCAAACTAGTGCAGTCAATGTGGAAAACAGTGTGGAGATTCCTCAGATCCATCAATCTGACCCTGTGATCATAGGGAAAATCACACTGCTTGGTATTTACCCAAAGAATACAAATAATAATGATAATAATAATAATAATAATTCAAAGGGATGCATGCACCCCTATATTTATAACAGCATTATTTACAATAGACAAGCTGGGAAAATAGCCCAAGTGTCCATCAATTGATGAATGAATAAAGAAGATATGAGATACATATCTCATATCTTATATATATCTCATATATATATCTATATATCTCATATATATCTCATATCTTATATACATATCATATATATGATACATATACATATCATATGTATATGATATATCATACATATACATATCATATATATGATACATATCATATATATATATCACAGAGTATTATGCAGCCATAAAAATGAATGAAATCTTGCTATTTGCAATGACATGGATGGAGCTATGGAGTATAATGCTAGCAAAATAAGTCAGAGAAAGACAAATATATGATTTCACTCATATGTGGAATTTAAGAAATACACGAGCAAAGAGAAAGAGAGAGAGAAACCAAAAAACAGACTCTTAACTTTAGAAAACAAGCTGATGGTTACCAGAGGGGAGGTGGGTGGAGATAGGTGATGGGGATTAAGGAGTGCACTTGTGATGAGCACAGGCTTATGTATGGAACTGTTGAATTGCTATACTGTACACCAGAAACTAATATAACACTATATATTAACTGACTGAAATTAAAATAAAAACTTAAATTTAAACAAATAAGAAAATAAAATAAAATAAAAATTTAAAGAAATGTGTAGCTTCCAAATCTATAAAGATTTAAAAAGGGGAATCTGTAAAACCTTATCAATGTGATAGAAAGCAGGAAAAGAAGCTGATAAAGAGTGACAGTCTAAAAAAATTAAACATAGGTTGGTAAAACTATATCAGTAATAATAGTAAATGGGAAAGATTCACACATCTATTAAGAGATTATCTGATTTGCTTAAGAAAATAACTCCCACCATATGCTACTTTCAAGAGAGAAAGAAAGAAACTGCAAGTTTAAAATAAAGAGATAAATAGCATGGCATGCAAATATATTGTTTAAAAACAAACTTATTACAACAATTTTGGTACTAGGGAAAAATAATTAAGAAAAAATTGATAAGGATGTCTAGACATAGAATAGAAAGGAATAGAACTATATACAATTCTGCACCCAAAGAACTGGCTACAGACATTTTTTTACATCAATTATTTTCTGATTATGATATTTTAAGTCACAAAAGAAGTCTCAATGAAAATCAAAGATAGAGTAGCCTATAAACTACATTTTCTGACCAAAATGCAATTAAATTATATACGAAAATTAGAAGATGACACTAAGAAAAGGTATAATTAGAAAGTTTAAAGTGCACACAACAGCAACTCAGAGGTGAAATAAGAATTCACAGTAGAAATCAGCAGTGTTTAGAACTGAACAAAAATGAACTAACTCCATAAAAAACTTATGAGATGAAGCCATAAGAGTATTTAATTATAAAATTAAGGTATTAAACATATTAATTTTAAAAACAAGTAGATCAAATATATATGAATCAAGCATTCAATCTAGATGCTTGGTGGAGAAGAATACATCCAAGAAAGATAATGGAGGGAAATAAAAAGATTTTTAAAATAATAAAATAGAAAGCAAAGAAATAACAGGTAACCAAACAGCTGGATTTTGAAAAAGATAGTAAAATAGACAAATCACCCATTAGACTGGTTAAGAAAAAAGAGAAAACACAAATTAATAATATTAAGAATAAAGAGAAGCCATGATTATAGGCATAGAAATATGTCAGACTGAAAGAACTCAATAAACAATTTATGAAAATCGGAGGGGGAGATGAACCATGAAAGACTGTGGACTCTGAGAAACAAACTGAGGGTTTTAGAGGGGAGGGGGGGTGGGGGGATGAGTAAGTCTGGTAGTGGATATTAAGGAGGGCATGTATTGCATGGAGCACTGGGTGTGGTACATAAACAATGAATCTTGGAACACTGAAAAAATAAAATTAAATTTAAAAAAAAGAAAAAATAAACTGGTAACCTAAACAATAAAAAAAATTTATGAAAATAAATTTGAAAGCTTAAGTAAAATATCTGTTTAGACATTAAAAATTACCAAACACAAGGGGTGCTTGGGTGGCCCAGTCAGTTAAGCAACCGACTCTTGGTTTCAGTTCAGGTCATGATCTCAAGGTCGTGGGATTGAGCCCTGTGTCAGGGTCCATGCTTAGTAGGGAATCTGCTTCTCTCCTTCTCCCTCCCCTCTGCTCCTTCCCCTGCTCATGTTCTCTCTCTCTCTAAAATAAATAAATAAAATCTTTTAAAAAATTACCAATATTGATTAAGAGAAATAGATAACTGAATAAATCAGTAACCCATTTGAAAATTAAATTAGCAATCAAACCTCTATCTCAAAAAGAGTTTTAGGGGAGAGTTTTACCAAACTTTCATGCATCGAATAATTTCTCTTTTACTCTTTCAATGTTAGATGAGGAGAAAAAGGTACCCATTTGTGAATATTGGTAAATATCAATGTCAAAAGAGACAGGAGCAATGTCATAAAAGAAAATTACCTCATGTATGTACATACATGCAAAAATCCTTAAAAATTAATTTTTAAAAAGCAAGTCAAATTTAAATGTTTGGGAAAATATTATATCATATAGTAATATAAATATTACCAAGGCCAATAGATATACAAGGATTTAAATGATATTTCAACTTAAGAAAAAATCTACTGATACAATACAGAATAATCAGATTACAAGAAAAAAATTGTCAGCTCAATAAGCTAAAGAAAAGTATTTGATAAAATTCAACACATTTTTATTATTAAAATGTATTTGAAACTAGAAAGAATTTTTAATATTATTAAAATAAATAACTTATCAACAACTAAATCAATATTATACTTCATGGTAAAAATTCAGAAAAATTTTATTCAAGTCAGGGATATTTTTTTAAAGTTTCCAGTTATCACTATTTGTATTCAACATTGCACTGAATGTTCTACTCAAATCAATGAGACAGGGAAAAAAAGTAAATATGAGAATTAAATGAAAAGACAGAATTTCCCTTTCTTTGTAGATGCTATCATTGTCCACAGAGGAAATCCAAAGACTATAGCTAATATTGTAGCCCTTCATATATAATACAGAAATTTTGCAATGATATAGATTTATTTATTTATTTATTTATTTATTTATTTATTTATTTGAGAGAGAGAGAGAATGCTTGTGTGCATGCATGTGCGAGTGAGCAGGGGGAAGGGCAAAGGGAGAGGGAGAGAAGCAGTCTCCTTGCTGAGTGCAGAGCCCAATCTCACAATTCTAAGATCATAACCTGAGCTGAAATCAAGAGTCAGTCGCTTAACCAGTTGAGCCACCCAAGTGCCCCGAACCAGTGTTTAAGTTTATTATATAAGGTGTTCACCCAGCAACACTTCTATATATAGCATAAACAAATGTTCCTATTTTGACTGTGAGTGCTTAATATTTTGCTACTTGAAAAATCTCACATTTCCTGTCTTTTAGTTATCACACAAAATAAAGAGATATTAGTTATATGCTTATTACTTTGTAACAAAAAGGAAGACTGTGTGTGATTTTTTAAACCTATCCTTCAACAGATGCCATCCTGAAACACCTGACATTGGATGTTGAATATAAGTTCCAACCGGTGGGGAGAAAGCAGTTATTTACTAAGCATTCTGGCCATTATGAATTGCTGGTTGTGGATGGCGAATCAAGAGAAGAAGAGGAGGAAAGACAAAGATAAAGCAAGATTATACCGAAGATAACTTCAATTTCTTAAAATCTATATTGGAAAGAGCTTGGGGGCTGGTTTTTATTGGCCTGCACTCAGTTTTCCAGTGTTCAATTAGCTACAATTACTGATCTATAATTATATATTTCCAACAGGGGCCTAGTTGGAGGAAGCCATGATTAAGGGTTCCTGCTAAATTGTCCCCTTGTAACATTCAGTGTAACAACACACTTAATAGTGTATCTGTATATTTGAAAGGGAAGACAGGAATTATTCTATGTTAATACCAAGCATTAGTTCAACTGATGAAGCAATTAATTTAAATGAAATCTAATAAGATCAAATAGAGTTTTCAAAACTTGAATCTGCTAAAACACACAAGCATACTCAAATATTCTTATACACCAACAGTCACACTCACACTCATACACATACACTTTTTAATTTATTATTAATGCAGTAAATATCTATTAGAAAATAAATCTAAAGAAGAAAGCTATTTCTGAAGGATTTCAAGGCTTTCATATTTTAAAATAAGATAACAAAACTGATGATGATGCTTATTATGATGATAATGATGATGATGAATATTGATAGTGACTAACATTTCCATTTAGTTATGTAAACACATGCAATAATTATCTTAATTCTCATAAGATATTATGATATAGACAATTTTATTTCTCCATTTTACAGTAGATAAAAATGAAATATTCTTATCCACAAATTACTAACTTTAAAGCCCATTTGCCCAACCACTTTGCTAACTGTTCTCAACTGCCCCACACTGCTCCCCACAAAACTGTGTCACATGCACATGCAACACATCATACACACATACACACACATAAATACACATACGCACACATAAACACACACACACACACACCTCTCAAAGTTCACTTGTACGAGTATACAGTGGAAACTGAATGTGGAAAACCTTCATTAAAATGTTTGAAAATGGGGGTACCTGGTAACTCAGTCAGTTAAGTATCCAAATCTTGATTTCGGCTCAGGTCATGATCTCAGGGATGTGAGATCAGCCCAGCATCAGGCTCCACAGTGGGCGTGGAACCTGCTTAAGATTCTCTCCCTCTCCCTTTGCCCTTCCCCCTCCATCTCTCTCCCTCCCTCTTTAAAAAAAAAGTCTGGGGAGGAGGAGGGGCAAGATGGCGGAGAAGTAGGAGACACTGTTACAACCGGTCCCCTAAAGTGAGCTGGATATCTACCAGAAAACGCTAAACACTGTGAGATCAGCCTGAGAAGTAAGATTTTTCACTTCTGGATCTCTACAGGAGCAGAAGGCAGCAGTGGAGAGGTAAAGCAGAGTGGGACCACGTGAAGATATCTGAGAATAAACAAAAGGGGGAGGGAGCCACCAGAAGCGACCCAAGGACAGTGATATCCCAAAGGAAAATGCCCTGTGGTTGGGGACCAGCATTCACTTAGAGCCCGGTTAAAAACACTTAAAAAGAGCAAAAGAACTTAAGGAGCAACCAGTGGAAGTAGGTGGTCACGGGCACGGGCCTAAGCCCACGTCCCCAGGAAGGGCACCAGCCGCATCAAAGAGACACTGGTGGGGGATCCAGCCTGTGGTTCATGAACCTGCAGCTTTCCATCCCTTGCACCATTTAGAGGGCGGGGCACACTCCCGTAAGCGCCTTAGAGAGACTGGCGTGGTTCAGGAGCCTGCAGCTTTTCTCTATGTGCTGCGCTGCGTGGGCTGGGAGCACTCTCCAAAGCCCCTGAGAGACCGGCTGTGAGCCATAGCCGGTGGTCCCTAGGACCGCGGGACGTCTGCCGCCTGCCGCAGGGTCGCAGCGCTCCCAGCCAGCAGCGCCGCCTCCACCGGAGAGAACGCAGCCGCTTGGGGCAGGAATCTGAGCGCACCGGCGCGGACCGGGAGCCCGGACAGCAGTTGCGGCGGCGGCAGCCACCAGAAACCAGTTTCGTAGACCTAGAGGCTTTTGTCGCGCAAGGGAGCAGAGGCTACTGAGGGTCTCGTGGGGCCACTGGGACGGTGGCTGGGGTTGCACACCACCTGTGGCGGGCTGCAGTCTGAGCGGAGCTTGCAAAGGGGAGCAGACTAAGGCTTCTCTGTGACTCAGAGGTCTGGGTACGGGCAGACACCTTGCTGGGACTCTCTGAAAAGGCGAAAACTGCAAAAGAGCTAACCCCTCCAGAGAGCAGAAGCCTAAAAAACTGTTTTCCACAGAGCCCAGCCCCTCAATTGGGGTGCAGGGCGACTCAACCCAAGCAAGATTGACTGGAAAACAGCGCGGCAGGCCCCTCCCCCAGAAGACAACCCAAAAACAAGAAGACAATAACAACAAGGCCCCCATAAAAATATAAAAACCCAACAGTCGGGGAAACCAATATATTAAGCTCCCAATACCCCAAAACCTGTATATTACATAGATACAAGTTTTTCTTTTTTTCTTTCTTTTCTATTTTTTTTCACTCATTCTGTTTCTTGGGATTTTTTTATTTTTATTTTTTTATTTTAACTACTTAACATTACAGCTAGAGGCTTAATAAAACATATGGAAGACTTATAACCACCCTCCCATCTTATCCGTCTGTCAGTGTTTCTATGTATCTACTTTTGTTCTGGTATCATATAGACCTTATTCTTGAGGTTCATTCTGACTAGGTTCTTTTATTTCTTGTCATATACTTTTGTTGGTCTTTATGTTTGTTCGTGTTTGTTTATATACCTTATAAATCTTATTTTGGGGTCCATTCTGGCTGGGATCTCTTTTTTTTTTTCTCTTTCTCTGTCTCTCTCTTCTTATCTTTATTCTTTCTGTGTGGCGGTGAATTCCAATTGCTCCAAAACCTTCCAGGGTGCACCCTGCCTGGATCGTGGGTGATATATTCAGCTATACATCCTCTCATTCACCTCTCATCAAAATGACTAAGAGGAGGAACACCCAACAGAGGAAAAACCCAGAGACTGTGCCCTCTCCCTCAGAACTATTGGACATGGACATAAACAGTATGTCAGAAAGGGAATTCAGGGTAACAATTATCCAGGCAATGGCCAGGATGGAGAAAAACATTAATGACAACATAGAATCTCTAAGGACAGAACTGAGAACCAGTATGGCAGATGTACAAAATGCTATCAGTGAGATCCAATCTAATCGAAATAGTCTAACAGCTAGAGTTACAGAGACAGAGGATAGAGTTAGCGATCTAGAGGATAAGATGGTTGAGAGAAAAGATCAGGAGGAGGGTTGGAACAAACTGCTTAGGAACCATGAGCACAGACTTAGGGAAATAAATGATGCCATGAAACGTACCAATGTCAGAATTATTGGAATCCCTGAAGGGGTAGAGAAAGACAGAAGACTAGAAGATATAGCTGACCAAATTCTGAATGAAAATTTCCCCAACCTGGGGAATGGAGCAAGTGTTCGTGTT
>CM052897.1:94857271-94931553 GCA_028534135.1 Potos flavus
GTACATGTATCCCAGTGTTCATAGTAGCAATGGCCACAATTGCCAAACTGTGGAAAGAGCCAAGATGCCCTTCAACAGATGAATGGATCAAGAAGATATGGTCCATATATACAATGGAATATTATGCCTCCATCAGAAAGGATGAATACCCAACCTTTATTTCAACATGGACTGGACTGGAAGAGATTATGTTGAGTGAAATAAGTCAAGCAGAGAAAGTCAATTATCATATGGTCTCACTTACGTGTAGAGCGTAAGGAAAAACATGGAGGACATTGTGAGAGGGAAGGGAGAGATGAATTGGAGGAAATCGGAGGGGCGAAGAACCATGAGAGACTGTGAACTCAGAGCAATGGACTAGGGTTTTGAAGGGGAGGGTGGTGGGGGTATAGGCGAGCCTGGTGGTGGGTATTGAGGAGGGCACATATTGCATGGAGCACTGGGTGTGGTACATAAACAATGAATCCTGTAACACTGAAAAAATAAAATAAAAGTATTTGGGGGAAAAAAAGTCTGAAAATAAAGGGAAAAGCAAAATACAAAGCAAAAGCAGATCTACATATTGAATTCTGCAGGTTCTAGAATAACTAATCTAATTTCCCACCTCTCTGTTTTAATTCTGAGCACATGGCTGCACAAACTCTTTAGTCCTATTGGTTAGTATCAAATATTCAGACAATTTAAAGTCCTGACAGATGTTTGAGCCTAAACCAAGAATTTATAACATTGATGGCCTCCCATTCCCAATTATTTTGTGCATTACAAAGAACCATACATCACATAGTTCATTTTTTTATTTTAAAATAAATAAAGTTATGGCATTTTACTGCATAACACAGTAAGCGACACATTTTCAGGTAAAGGGGACCACACAACTGATTAAAGTGAATGGAGATACAGCAATTCATGTCTGAGAAGGAAAGCTAATTTCATACAATCTCTATGAGTATTCAGAAGCCATGCAAATGGAAGCCTGTTTCCCAACATTGGATAAGAGTTCAAATGTGCTAATTGAATCCTGCATGTCCAGAATTCTCAAACAACCTTCATAGCCATAAAATACCCAATTTCAAGGGCATCCTGAGCTCAGATGAATTTTGAAAGCAAGGCAGGAGCCTGTCCTTGCATATAAAAACGGAATTTTAAAAGTGAGAGTGAATTTTCTTCTTCTTATATTATTGGAATAAACAAAAAATTGGCATTAAACTTATGGAGTAAAAAACCCATAAATAGGCAAAATGTGAGAAGGGGATTAAGAGGTACAAATTTCCAGTTATAAATAAGTCACAGGAAAGAAAAGTAAATCTAGGGAATATAATCAATAAAAAGGACTTAATTAAATGGAAGAAAAATCCAAATATTTCCATAATTTTTCAGATATATTTTTTTCTCCTTCTTGCTTTTTCCCCTTCATAACTCCACCAAAAAAAACAAACTCTTAATTGGGGAGGGAGAAAAAGCGACATTTAGTTTAGTTTAGACACATTTAGTTCTCAGATCTCAGATATAATGGTCAATACTTCCAAGCCAAAGGCAATAACTTTACTGTCAAAGAATGGCATTCCCAACATAATTCACTGAAAGCTATTGATGCATTATTATAATATAGAACTATGCAACAGATAGGAAGAGTTACACAGGCAAATTTAGTTTCTCCTAATGTTCCTCTTGTTATGTGTGTGATTTTGGACACATTATTAATCTGTCCAAGCCTCAGCTTCTTTGGCTATAAAAAAGAGCAATACTGCCTACCTTCTTACACATGAAAGCACCTAGGACACCACTGGACAGACAAATTGTATATTGCCAACAACCAAATATAGCTCACGTGAGTTACATAAACCCAAGGAGTAGAGTTTTTAGAGTACCACAGAAATCATGGAATCAAAGAATTTCAGAATCAGAAGGAAACTTATAGATCATTCTAGTACGACCTCATTATTTAAAAGAAGAGGAAACTGAGAACTTTACTATTCTTTAGTATCTATTAATATTTAAATATTTTAATTTAATATTTAATTATTTAATATTTAATACAATAAATTAGCTGATTGTAAAAGATGATAGTGACACACAGTAAAGTCACCAATGAACAGGGCAAAGCAAGGGCTCAATACATTTTAGTGGAAGAATGACTTCATAGGAAGACTTTGCCAATACAAATCTTATAATCCCTAGTTTCTCAAGAGAACTCAAGGTCAGTCCATTGTTTTTAACCAAGGCGTCTGGCTACTTGGCTTCCCCTTAACTGGCACTGAAATAGGGGTTCTTTTTCCAGTGGCTTGCTTCCAATCCTTCTAGTCAGAGCCCTAGTTATTACAACTATGTTAAAAAAAAATGCTACTTACTTCAATTGCTAAATTGTTGTCTTTTAAAATTAGTTCTATCCCTGAGAAGTTAAGGAGTAGAACACAAAGAGAAACAATTCCCATATAATTTTTTTCATACAAGACATGCAACTAACTATAGAATAATAGATTCTATGATTTAGGTCTTATTCCAACCTCCCAGTCACTGAAGGAATCCCACCTAAAACATGAACGACCTGGTTATCCTATCTCAGAATATATCTGGATTTAGGCATTCCCTGTTTGACAAAGACATCTGTTCCACTTTTGGATGGCTCTGTTTCATGGAAATATTTTTTTTCCCTAAAATCTGCAACCCAGGGGGTGCCTGGATTGCTCAGTCAGTTAAGCAGCTGCCTTTTGCTCGGGTCATGATCCCAGGGTCCTGGGATGGGGCCCTGTGTCGGGCTTCCTGCTCAGTGGAGAGCCCGCCTTTCCCTCTCCCTCTCGCTCTGTCTGCTGCTCTGCCTACTTGTGCTCTCTCTCTGTCTCTCTGCCAGGTAAATAAATAAAATCTTTAAAAAAAAAATCTGCATCCCAAAACTTCTTCTCATGGTTTCTAGTTCTTCCCCTAGAGCTACAGCATGTGCGCTGCTGTATTAATCATATTTTTTATTTTCTACATTTATGATATTTTGACATCTTGTGGGGGCATGGCTTGCCAGGGATAGACTGCTCCTTCCAGGGCCAACTATTCCTAAGGTAATAAAAAATTTACCTCTGAACATGCTCTTCATAATCAAACCAATCAATCCCAATCCATACACCAATCAACTCCTTATCTAATTCTCACACACCAAGCCAGTATTTCCTCTGCCCTAAATGAACCCAGGGCCAGGTATTAGACAACTGGGGGTATCCCCTATACCCTAAAACCTGCTAGAATTTTCAACCTGGTCAATCTTAAACTGTTACCCCTGCTCTGCTTTTCCTTTCCCATGGAAAACACAAGAAAATCAGTGACTTATGCTTTTCCCTCACTCTTCTCTGCCTCTTGACCAACACCGGTGCTTCCCTCCATGGTCCTGCATGCTGTGTCATGGCTCTCTTCTGAGAATTGTAAGTAATGAAAATCTTCTTTCAATGGCATTAGCCTCCCTATGTTGTCACCTGATCACCTCCGTAAGTTAAAATCTCATGGGTACAATCTTTGAGGTACCAGACAACCCATTTAGGGCTGTTACCCTGTCCCTTCCAAATTTCCTCTATGACCTGCATTCTTAGCCTTCATCACCTTGCTCAAAACTTGAGAGGTACTCTAACCCAACCATTTCAGAATCTGCTACCCAGAGCCAAACACAGTCCTTCATAAGGGGTTGATTATTTTAGAGTGCTAATGGACTCTTCTTTGACCTGAGCAATATGCTTTTATCAATTCAGCCATTATCTTTTTCAGTAACTAATTTACACTACTGGTTAAAATAAAGCCTTCTTTAAAAAAAAAACTCCAACTCCATTTCACATGAACATTTGTTAAATCAAACTTCCTCAGTCCTTACTTGCACAATTCATTTTTTAACCAAATATTAAAATTCATCATTATCTCCATTAAATTTGCAGCTACCCATCAAGACAGGATACCTCTACCATAGTACTTATATATATTATAAATAGCATATAATAGAATATATTACATAACTATACAATATTGTATATGTTATATTATTATATAATTTTAATTGAAGGATAATTGATATATTACATTGTATTCATTTCAGGTATACAATATAAAGATTTAATACTATAAATATTGTGAAGTGATCACCAAAATAATTCTTGTTAACACCTATCATCATACATAGTAAAAACCTTTTTCTGGTGATGAGAACATTTATAATCAACTCTCTTAGCAACTTTCAAATATGCAATACCATATTAACTGCAGTCACCATGCTGTATGTTACATCCCCATGACTTATTTATTTTATAACTGGAAGTTTGTGCCTTTTGATCCCCTGCACCCACATTATATTATTCTTAAATATAAATAACTATGATGATAGTGATAATAATAAAGGCTAAAATGCATTGGGTGCTACTATGTGAAGTATCTGACATGCACTTTGTTATTCCATATAAAAACACTGTAGAGTAGATACTATTATTACCCTATTTGATTAATGAGAGCATTAAAACTATTAGGTAGTAAGTATAACTTACCTAAGATTATACACATTGGTATTAAAATGAATTCAAATTCAGGCTTAAGTCCTATCTTATCTTATTTATTTCATCTTTTTTTAGTTTTTGTTTTTATCTCCCTTTATAATCTCTTAAATTATAAAAATCCCCATTATGTTTATCTTTATAGGCCAACCCCCTTGTATCTAAACTGAGTGCTCAGGTATCTGTTTTCATTGGATTCTATGTTAAATCTTGATAATTTCACCAATCTTATTGCCCAGTCTGCCTGGATTTGCATAGATGTCTTCTTTGTCTTCATGCAGCCATTGACAAATATACTGAAACATATGAGACTCTGTAACTTAACCCTGAGACTCTTTTTTCTTTGAGATAATGTTGGTGACTTTGATGTATGATTGTTCACAAGCTATGGATCTTTCTAACTAGATCACTCCTTTCAACATTCCTCCCTACATCTACACCAAGTGCTTCCTGAGTGTCACTGATCATCGTTGTCATTATTTCTACCTGGATACCTACATCCTCCTATTAGCAAATTTTTCAATCATTTTTAAAATTGTGATTACATCAAGTTTACAGTAATGAACTACTCTAACAGTAATCACTTTATTTTTTAAAAAAGGAAATGGGTTTGCTTCCTTTTCTTTGTGTACCAACACAGGCTCACCCATTTCTATTCTGAACACTCTTTCTGCATTTAATAATATATTCTAGCTTCATTGATGCAGATTGTGATTAAATTCACCAGAATAATTTTTCCATCATTCTTACACCGTATGTTCCAATGGTGCTTTGCAATTTACCTCTCCCCCCTCAAAAAAAGAAAGAAAAAGAAAACTTTCACAAAACGTGAGGGTGAAATGAATCCCCTGCTTGAAGATGTCAACTCTAGAAGGCATAGCAAATAGAATTGCTAAATTTAAACTCAATTTTCTGTCTGTATGTCCATAGCCCCTTGCATCCTACCATGACAAAGAGGAAACAAGACAACAATTCAGGCTCTGTGATTTCTTAGCAGCCTATAGAGGCCATCATCTGGAAGTGGAGATAGGCCCATTTTAAGTGTTTGGTAGGCTCCTGCAATCATCTCTGCATCCCTCTTGGTTTTAATCCCCTCCTTGTGAGGCCTGTTCTCTACTTCCAAATGTAGAGGTCACCATCCCTGATTACAAAGACGAAAGCCCTAAAATATATATTTACATGCACAAGATTTTACATTCCTTTCAATATTATACCTGCAACTTTTGACCTGGAAAGTCTCTCCAAAAAAAAAGACTTCAAACTGCAGCATTCAACATGGAAAACGTTGCAGAAAGCCTTCCAAGAGCAATAAAAAAGTAAAATTTGTAACACTTGGTTGGTGGGGAAGGCGGTGTGTTTACAGCTCTAAGGTAGAGCTGTGCACAGCTGCTCTGTGCTTTTTCTCACGGGGCACAGTTTCAAAGCCCTTCCTTCCTCTGTGCCCCAAACCTGTTTACAATAGTCTCTCTCCTCCATAGTACTTGCCACAGGTAGTTAAGTGTGAATAATGACAACCAAAAAAAGAAATAAAACTAAATTCCCACTACTAAAGAAAAACTCAAGCTAGCCCTCTGGGGGAGATGCTCACAAGGATTAATTATATTGTAGGAGTTGATATCTTTCTTCATTTCCCTTTCCAGCAGTTTTGCAAATACATTTTTCCACATTTTTAAAGAAATGTAAGAACTCCCAAGTTCCACAGCCAGAAAATCCTGACAGTCTCTGATAGCTGAATAATGGATGAAGCTCCACTGTTTACTTAGCAGGGGGAGGGAAAAAAAGGGTGATAGAGAGGTCCAGATAAAGTGCAGGAATCTGACATCCTCTTGTGCTGGACAATGGTGAGAAGAATATCCTGGCTTCTTTTCTTTTTTTGTCCATGAAAAAAAAAATGTATATGGAAACAACAGTTCAGTATAAAGTTCATTAGCATTTCAGGCCTGTACCTAGGCGTTAATCCCTGGATTCTACTCTGCTTCAATGTGACTGCTTCCTACAGTAAGAGGGTAAGACTTGGAACACGGATTGGAACATGGATAGCTAAACATTTGCATCCCAACAGTCTCAGGTCTCTCTTGCACCACCACTCAGAAACCTTCCCTAGGATATCCCATAAGTTTCCCAGCTAGAAAATGCCTCCACTGTTACTACACATTCACTTGGAAAATTGATTAAAACATTAAGTTAGCAAAGTTTAAGATTTTCTTTTCAGTAAAATTCAGTATTTCAATTGCTGATTAATTCACATTCCCATACTCCTTTGTAGGGCCAACCATACCAAGTCAGTGGAGTTGAAGGCTGTCAGGGTGTTTGTCTTCAGAGAGAACCCTCCCCATAAAATCTCCCACAATGCCTGTCACAAATACCTAAAATTCCACCATTAGAGATTCACTCTTTTGGTTCTGGAGGCATTTTAATCCCTGGGGGCCCTATTAAAATGCAAAAACTCTGAGAAGAATAACAGCATTGAAAGCTATTATTAACTGACAGCAAGGAGGCCCTTGGGAATCGGACACAGGATAGAGCCTGAGGAATAACTACAGGGAATCAGGACATAAGGAGACGGGAGGTAAGATGGTAGCAAAAATAAACTATCTATTGCACAATTTTTCAGGGATAAGGCAATCCTACTTTTGGTATTCCCTGCACTAAGAGAATTCCATTCAAGGTGAGATGATGGGCATAATATAAGCAATTTATTTTCAGTTGTGCTAAAAGAGAAAATCAGCAGCGACACATAATAGCATTTATGCAGAACTCTGACTTTAGTTGGGTATGTTTAATCAGGATGTTGCCCCTGGACTTTCTCCTCTAATGCCTTGAAGTAGTCACTTGGGCTTGTCAATAAGGGTTGTATATAGATCATATGATTATATGCTCATGTTCTTCTATTCCCTCATCCTCCTGAGAAAATACTAAAATCAATGCTACCATGATGGAGTTGGTGAGATGTATAGAATATTTTCTGTCTTTGGAGACAGCAATATGGGAACTTGTTATTTGCTTTTAAAATTGTATTTTAAATACACCAGGAGTGTTTCTTTAGAAAATATGGAAGTGACTTAATTAATAAGCTCTCCAGAAGAGAAGGACTTAGAACCTACTGAAGCCGACTTACTGAAATTTAGGAAAATCTGTCTCCGTCCAACAAATTGTTGGGTTGCATCAGCAAGAAATGGTCCTGGAGCAGCCTCTGTGCCCTTCAGAGAGGCTTCCTTCTTTCAAAGAGTAATCTGGACATTGATAGATTAAAAAATGCCGGAAAAGATCAAAATTCTGTTATTATTTTATAGCGTGTGTGTGTGTGTGTGTGTGCACGTGTGTGTGTATGTGTGTGTGTGTGTGTGTGTTTAAAGATATAGATGCACAAATGGAAAAAACTGCAGTGGGAGATTAAATTTTTTCCCCAGAAAGATAACTTAAAGTATTTGAAGGTGTTATGCCTAAAGGGGAAGAAATAGGTTGAGGAAATAAGTTTTAATACTTTTCTCATATACTTGGAATAAAAGGTTATAGAGGTATTTTCTATGTCTTGCTTATTGTCAGTGTTGTCATTTTTATAGTAAGAAGACCCAGACCCACCTCAGGGCACTTTTAAGTTCATTCAAGGCTCTACTCAGTACAGTGTGATCAGTCAGCAAAGGGCTTTTGACCAGAAGAAAGGTACGGTCTAGGAAATAAATCCCTAGAGAAATAAAGTGAGTAAGCCTTAAGAAAATTGTAGATTTGAAAAGAAAGAGTAGTTCTATTTCTTTCAATCTTGCTTCAAATAGTGCCTTCACTCTAAGTGAATAATAATGTAACTATAGTTAATTATGGATTGGTGGTTATATTATTATTTTAACAAAGAGTTATACTTCTATTCAGAAATCCTAATCAAGATGCCTTCGGCACTCATCTGAGTTATCTGAGCCTGATACAAGTTTCTCCACTGACCTACCCTATACCATAACAAAACAGGCACATCTCAAACATGACATGCTCCATTTCTGATGTCCCAGAAGAATGAAAAACAGAAGTCAGAAGCGCCTAAGAAAAATCCAGGAAAATCCTAGGCCAATATAAAGGTTTGGAAGCCCACCTACCATGATAAAACAAAACAAAACAAGAAACCCACACTTAATGTTCTTCCGACCATGGTTCAACAGCCTTTATATATGTGAAAAACAGCTAGATCATTTTCCAAAACAGCAAGCTTATTTTCCTCCAAGCACTGTGTGATGGCCTTACTCTACACTCTACTCTCTCCTGTGTAAAGGAGGAGCAAGTATCCAGAGGAATTTCCTGAAGTTGCCTTCAATAGCTGCTTCTGAAATGAATAATGTATCCAGTGACTCAGGATTGTCAATATTTTTATCATGGATATGGAGGTACACGATTGTGCATATACATGCTGTGTTTATGACTTAAAAAGGCAGTTGCACTTGTTGCTATTAACAGTCACAACCATTCTTTCAATCAACAAATACTGAGTACCAATTGGATGTCAAGGCATACACTAAATACCAGGAAGGAAAAAATAAATGAGAGCGTCTGACATTTAGTCTAGCCTAGGCAACTATTCAATAGAATAATAACAGTACAAGTATTAACTGTTATAATAAGTATATGTATGAAGTGCTGTGAGCTTTAAAAGCTGTCACTATAAGAATTATGACTGTATATTGCTATTAATTTTTTAAATAATATATGAATAATTTCTCTGTAATGAGCAGTCCCTATGTAGCAAGCATATACATACTATCTCTTTTGCTCTTTATTATAACACCTCCCTGAGATGACTACTATAATCCAGCTAGGGAAACTGGAGCTTGTGAGGTTAGCTGATTTTTCAAAATCAAACTGCTATGGTAAAGCCGATGACATCTAAAGCCAAGTCAGGCCTGACAATGGCCATGATCCTAACCACTAAGCCATACTAAGCCATAGTTCCAAATTCTAAAATATATTCTGTCCTCTTTATCTTGGTCAGTGCTACTGCCCATTGCTCCAAAAACTTCTGGAACACTCGTCTTTGAAAATTACACCAACTGTCTGTAGCACACATTGTTTAACCCATTTGTACTGGGTACAATCGATCCCCCAAAGAGATGTCCCTGGTACCTTAAGAATGAAACAATCCCAAGTAACTAAAATAAAATGTCACCAAACTTCAGCAAAGTACCCCAGTGGAGAACCATGTGCAAGGAAATATTTTGAGGTCATATAGGAGACAGTAATCTTTGTTTGGGAGCCAAAACACACTTCCCTAGTGAGGCTGCAGGATACACATAAATAATCCAGCCTGGAGAAAGGTCACTTCTGAGGCTAGAGCCAGGGTTAGCAGTGACAGCTTGCAAACCAATTGCTCTGAAAATCTTCAACAAGTCTGGCTAAGTACCACAGGGAGAGTGGTGCTGAAAGCAGATAAGACTTAACTCCTCTGCAGGAGGAGCCAACCTTGAACCCTATTGTTGCTCAGTAGATTTTATGAGGCATCACACTGCATTCCCTGCTGCGAGGGAAAGCACAGAGCAGTCAAATATGCTCCTAGAGGGACAGGAAACACAGGCCACAGGGCATTCAGGGAGGTCACAAGACCACAGGGCAGCAGGCAGGAATCAATAGCACTGAGCAGAGTCCAGGGGGATCAATGACCCCTAGACTTTGCAGCAGTTTAGCAAACTTGATTAACAGTGCATATGGGGCTAGCCCAAGGCTGTGCAGGCAGTTACAGACACCAATTTTTAGAGAATCAGCAGAATAATACTGAGTACACAGTGAAATAGATCTGTTAAAAGCATAATTCCTAAGCAGGGATGCCCAGCAAAGGCAAACCAGATGGTCACCTATGTATGATTTGCGGAGCCCAGGAAAGCATTCTTCCCTGGTGCCTCTAGGCCTGAAATCACTCTATCCATTCTCTGGGTTAAACTGTTTTGTTATACTCTCTCTGTTATGCTATTTTTAACTCTTTTACTATGGGAAATTTCAAACATATACAAAAGCGGGGAGAATGGTATAATAAATAAGCCACCACATATGCATACCGACCATCAACATTTACTAACTCATAGCCAAACTTGTTCATGCCTGCCTCATCCCTTCTCCCAACCCATGCACACTTTACTGCATTAGTAGGGGATAAATCTTAGACATAATAATATGGTTTCATCCATAGTATTTCTGTTTGAATCTCTAAAAGGACTTCTTTTTTAAACACACAACACCATTATCACACCAAAAATAAATCGAATAATTCCTCAATGTCATCAAAGATCTAATTAATATTCAAATTTCCTCAATTGCCTCAAATGATATTTTTACAGTTTGTTTTTTGTGAATTAGAACTTAAATAAGAACAATACATTACAAAGGATTGATATGTCTCTTAAGTATTTTTAAATCTGTGTATTTCCCTCTTCCTCTCTTTATTTTTCTTTGCAATGTATTCACTGAAAAAGCTGAGTCTTATGTAAAGTTTATCAAATTTTGGATTTTGCTGATTGCATCCACATGGTGTCATTTAATGTATTCCTCTCTCCCTTGTATCCCCTGGTTATTGAGTCTAGATACTTGATCAAGTTTATGTTCTATTTTTTGGCAAAAATACATCATGAGTGGTGGTGTGCACTTCCATCAAGAAACACATGATATTGGGCACCTGGGCAGCTCAGTTGGTTAAGCGTCTGCCTTCGGTTCAGATCACGATCTCAAAGTCCTGGGATCGAGTCTTGAGATCAAGTCCCACATCAGGCTCTTTGCTCATCAGGAAGCCTGTTTCTCTCTCTCCCTCTGCTGTTCTCCCTGCTTGTGCTCTTGTGCTCTCTCTGTCAAATAAATAAATAAAATCTTGAAAGAAAGAAAGAAAGAAAGAAAGAAAGAAAGAAAGAAAGAAAGAAAGAAAGAAAGAAAGAAAGGAAGGAAGGAAGAAAGACATAATAGGTTGTCTCTCATGCTTTAATGTCAGCTGCCATTGACGATTATTGTCTGGATCTATTACTTGGTTTGAATTGTAAAATTATATTTTAATTCTATTATTTCTCTTTTATCTAATAGGTAGAATACTTGTATGGAGAAACTTGCCCTCATCAAGTATCTGGTTACTCAGAGAGAGGATAAATGTGCTCTTGATTCTTCTCCTTTATTTACTAGTTTCCATAATTATCAGTCATTTCACCAGCACCCTTAAAAGAGTCTTTTATTAATATTACTATGATCCCTCTGATTTAAACATGTTTGATATATTCTAATCAATTGCTGCAGCTATCCTCATCAATACCCAGGTTACCCCATCTTTTACCAGTGGTAGCATCTTCAAGTTTCCTCAAAGTTCCTTTTGATATAACTTTTGAGAACTTATTTGTTCACCTTTTATATTTCTTGCCTCCGACCTGGAATCAACCAATTATCGAACAAATGCTGTTTTTCAGATATGAGAAATAATATTCAAGACCACAATCTGAGCCTAGAGGAAATAATGGATGATGAATTAATCATTATTTCTATGTCTAGGACTGAACCAGGATATATATTTTTTTCAAAGAAAAAATACCTGATGAGTTTATACAAAGGTTGCCAATTAAAATTTACAACTGCAGGGCTTTTACTTAATCTCTTATTTTATATTTGTACACTTACACTGAGATTAGTTCCTTACAAAAGTAATAAAATTATGCAATTGCTTTATCTGATATGTCTCTAATAGCTTTAGAATAGCAACACCAATATTATTCCTAACGGTTTGATTATGAAAAATACTTCAAGATTGTTCAATGGTTTGTTGTTGTTTGGTCTTAGGGTATACTTTTCTAGACCTGTATAGACAAAATATTGTGTTTGAAATAATTCTTCTCTGTGTGCTTATGCCACCAGTTTGACACATGGTTAGGTTTATTCATTCATATTGGTTTTCTATTTTTTTTCTTTTAGGAATTTCTTATTAAATTTAATTTTTTAATTTGATAAAACATTTATATGGCTTCTAAATTGCAGCTACAAAACAAAGTATATTCAGAGAAATCTGTCTTCTCTCTGTCTTCTCCATTCTGTCCCTTCTTTCTCCCTTGAATAATTTTTGTTAGGTTTTGGTTTATTATATATAAATATGTGTATTTGTTATATAAATAAATGTGTATTTGGTTAGATAGATATAGATAGAAATACACTCACACAAATATGTATGTATGTATTCTAATTCCTCTTTTTAAAATTATAAGTTAGTATACTATATACAGTGTTTTTTAATCTTACTTTTTTCACTTAATAAAATATCTTGGAGATATTACAGCAGCATATAAAATATTCCTCACTCCTTTCTATAGAGATATAGTACTCTACTATGGGGCTAGGTCATAGTTTTCAACTAGGTCTGCCTGTATTGATGGGTATTTGAGTCGTTTCCAATCTTGTGCTATTGCAAATAATGCTCCAGTGACTAATCTTATGAATATATCTTTCTTTCTTTCTTTCTTTCTTTCTTTCTTTCTTTCTTTCTTTCTTTCTTTCTTTCTGACTGCCTGTCTTTTGTTATTGTTGTTATACATTTCTAGGACACACGTAATTCTCAGAGAGATATATTTGTTAGTGATTCTCACCTTGGGTGAATTGATTTATCAGATTCTAGCCTAGTATGCGTTCAACTGTTTGTTAAAATACTCAGAATCACTTATTTTCTGCCCAGGATTTAGGCAGGATAAGAGCACTTGGCATAGAAAAAGAGGTTCAGCATTGAAATTTGGGAAGCAGGACTCATAAAGGAAAACTAAGGGATTTACTAGCCCATTTTATAATTTTGCCTTTATCAGGGGATTAAACGAGACCAAAATGCTTACAAAAAATCTTTAGGTGCTTTCCAGATAGAATATAATTCACTTGAGGTTACTTTCTTTCAGCTTATCAGAAGTCAAGGATATGTTCCTTTTGGTAGCCATTTGGTATAGTATGAGTTGCTTTATTACAATCATTTGTAATACTAGTAAGTGTTAGTGCTAAGATTTATGGCATAAACATGCACTTACCTCTGAATAGCTACTAAAAAAAAAAAAAAACAACAAAAACAAAACTGCAACAACCTTCATAAGTTGCATCTTCCCCTTTACTGAAGAATCATCTACAGTTATAAGGCAAAATAACTGGAATTTAGCTGTGCCATTTTTCACCCTTTTAAGAACCCTCCTCAAAAGTCAAGAAAAGAGCCACCAAGACAAAAGAATTTTAAAAGCAAGCTACTTATTTTTATGAATGAATGACAGAGGAGAGAGAGAAGATTTGCAATTAGAAATTGCAAATTATTCTACAACTAGAATAATTATTTTTTCTTTCCAAATTTTAGGTTTGAGCCTTAATTACATTTCTTCTAAAAGAAGAGCAGATAGAGAGGTGGAGTTTGAAGCCCCAGTAACTGCATGAAGTTACTGATGTCTGCATGAGGTTGGAGAAGCTCTGGAAACTTAGTAGGACTCAATTTTATCCCAGAAAAAATTACAAGGTGACAAATTAATAAAGAGAAAGAGGAAGAGTGCAAGGCAAGGCAGTATAGAAATGAGAAAACAATAAAAGCTTTGAAGTAAGGAATATCACAGAGCAACTTTTACTTTTGGAAAGGAATAAACAAGGCAACCAAATTCCTGACCAATGTCCACCAGACGCTGAGTGCTAGCCTAGCTTTTGATCCTTTGTATTCTGTCAGATGGGAACTACTGTTTACCTTTTAAGACTGACCTGAGCATGAAGTTTGTCCCTAATTTCCACTAATTTATGAGCATTAGTTTGTTCTGGCATGGCTGGTTTAAAATCTTTTGGGTATTTCTGCTCTGCTGTTGTCATAGCAATCTCCACATTATAAACCTCTGCACTCAGGGGAGGTTGATTACATATAGAAGGAGGAGCATATTTAACCAGACAAGTGAGTCATGAGCCCAGGATTCCAGACTGGGCAGACTGGACAGACTAGTGGAGGAAGGATGGAGAGCATGATGAGGGTAGGAGGGAAGGAGCAAACACTCTAGTCATTCTTCTCCAGAGAGATGAACGTGTGTAGGTGACCCCTCTACAGCAAATCAATTTCTAAGCATTGCCGAAACTCTCCACTGCCTATCCCATGAAATCCAAATGCCTCAGCTCACCCTCAAAAGTCCTCCACCAATATCCCCTTCCCTTTTTAACATGGCCATTTCTCTAGTCCCTCAGAATACCTCCTGCATCAACCAAACATAACTCATTGGCTCCAAACCTTACTTTCCCATTACTACAGCCAAACTTGGGTCCTCATTCAACCCAAGGTATTTGCTCTGCTCTGTCCCCAACTTCTAAACCCAGAGAATAATCCACTCCCTTCAGTAAGCCTGATGCACCTAATCATACCTCACAAGTCTTCAGTCACGGGGGACTATGATTGTACTTAGTGCACAGGTGTACAACAGTGTATATTTACAGATATCCACATTTCCCCCTTTGTTTTCCCAAGTAGGATGAGGAACTGATGACCAAATCTGAGCTTCTGAGATATAAATTTGGCTGTCTCATGTGTGGAATGCATCTGCCTTCTGGATGTGTACTTCTAACTATATATTCAAGGACAAACATTTATCACTTTTGAATTAGCCTCAGTTTTAGAATGCTCATTTCAATGTTTCTTTCCACTGGCACAGATAACCAAGATGCCTGTCTGACTCCTCCAGTTGCCATGCTCTTCTCTATTTCTTGTGTGACCGGCTCCTGATCATCCAGAATGAGATGCAAAGAATATCTCCTCACAGAAGACTTCTTCACCTTCCAATCTCCGGAAGCCTTCCAGTCATTCTAGCTGGCTGCTCCCTGTTTTGTTCTCATTGTAACACTAATGATTTCTTGTGTACTATTGCATTATTTCTTTATTATCTGTTTCCTCACGAGAATGTAAGACCCAGAAAAGAAAGGAGTTCATCTGTCCTGCTGGCAACTTGCCTCTGGAATAGTGACTGGTATATATTGCATAATCATTAAGTATTTGTTAATAAATCAGTGAATTCACATTCTAAAAAAAGAAGTTGTGATTTTTCTTTAATTATTCCAGCCATTCATTTACAAATAAAGGAACCACCTGATATCATGGGAAGTTTTCTAATTCACTTTAAGGTTCAGTTCTTTTGTTATTGTTATCATGATTAAGACCAAGGCAACAGCATTTCCAGAGCTCTAGCACCCAGAATTCCTCCCGAACATATCCTTCTGGACCACTCTCTTATATAGAAAGTGTTTAATTAATAACCTTGTCAGATGCCAAATGCAGCGGACTTCAGAATTTTTAATAGCCATGTGAGGTATTTTAGAAGGGTGGAGGGATCTTTATAAGCCTGTTTCTATGCATTTCTTAATTCAATCCCTCTAGTAATCCTATGCAGGAGGATTGGTGTAGCCCCACATGACAGAAAATGGCACAAAGGCTCAGAGTGTTTAAATGCTCAGGTAACAGGAGTAGTAAGTGACCAGACCTGCATTCTAACTTGGTCTTTTGATTTCACATTAACCCTTTGTTCCTCACATCTTCTAACACTAGTTTTCAAGAAGCAGGGTCATGTCATGAAAGGAACCCTAGACTAAGACTCAGAAAATCCTCATTCAAAGCTTGGCTTGCCATATGCTGGCCATGTGACCTTCAGCAACTTCTCCATCTGTAAAGTTTGTGCCTTAGCTCAGGTTGCTATAACAAAATACTATAAGCAAGGCTTATATGGAATAGAAATTTATTTCTCATAGTTCCAGACACTGCAAGTCTGAGATCAGAATGCCAGCATAGTCTGGTTCCGGTAAGAGTTCTCTTCGGCTGACTGCTGCAGATTGCTGACTTCTCATTGTATCCTCCCATGGTGGAGAGGATAGATGGGAAGCAATCTGTCTTGTGACTTTTATAAGAGCACTAATCCCATTCATGACGGCTCCATCCTTATGACCGCATCTAATCCTCCTTACCTCCCAATACGATTGCGTTAGGGGGTGGGGTTTCAGCATATGAATTGAGGGGAGGGGGTACAAACATTCGATCCATAACATTTGGAATAGCAAAAAACCATACTTCCCTGCCAACCTCATATGGTGGCTGTGATGAGCAGATGGAATATATGTACGTCAAAACATAGCACCGCAAGCAAAGAATGCATTCCAGTGGGTTTGTGTCCTGACTACCTGCCATTCTATCCTCTTTGCTTCAAGTCTATTCCAGAATCTAATAAAACAAGAGAGGAGTCAAAAGTGAGAAACTCAATGGATTGGGGCAGTGGGGTGGGGGAGTGGAGTATCTAGAGAAACCTCTTCTGGAAGAATAAAAACATAAATAGCAACTAGCACACCGGCAATGCTGCTGATTGAAGTGAATATCAGCTTGAGTTCTTTTGGCAAGTCCTAGAGACACATTTCACAGGGAGAACAGGAGTTAAAGATGGCGTGCTCCAGCTAGCACATTTCAGTAGGCTTAACACAACAAACCCAAAGGAAACAAACCAGCCCCAAAGGGGATTGAGCTCATAGCTCTCCATCCCCGTGACTGACAGTTAATACTCAATATGGCAAACTGCTGGAGGATATTCAGCAATTCCATCCTGTCTCCGGCTGAGGATTCAGATCTGACAGGTCAAATGAAACAAAATCATCCTTTACTCCTCCCTGATCAAGTTTTCCAGAGAAACTAGTGAGAGAACAAAAACAAATCCCTAGAATAATCTTTTTCACAGAATCCTTTTCAAGCCTCTAACTAAACTAAAACAAAAGCCAATAAAAAAAAAAGCTAAAAGTTTTTTTACATTTTAGTTGAATCAGAAGGATTTGTGTTATGACCTAGATAAGAGGTTCTTATATTTTTTTTCTTTTTCCTTAAGACACTATTAAAGCGAAACTCTTAATATCCTATCATAAAAAGACTTGAACAAATCTATAATTTACGTTATGATTTTTGAGAGATTTTACCTGAAGGAAGTGCCAAGCCCATCAGAGCTCTAGCAAGCTCTCCTTGAAAATGCTTTCCATTACTAATAGACAGAACCTTTTTTCTTATTATTTATACAAGGGCTTCTTTGATTTTCTGTGTGTGACACTTTGGGATGAAAAACTGGTGACTGCATTAATTAAAAACAAAAATGAGATGTCTTATTTTTTTCTCTCCAGAAAAATTCTAGTCAAAGTCCCTGCAAGCAGACCTCAGTGTAAGCCTGCAGCCTGCCAAGCAGGGCCCAGCACTCAGGTTTTTGTCATTTGATCTGATACAAGCTTAAGTCACTGATTAGAACCATTAATTGGTGAGTAAGATGAAGCAGTTAAGCTCTAAGCGGTAGACATAGACTTAGGTGGCAGTTTGATCAGTCATCTCAAAATTTAAAAGAGTTGACTCCACCTACCTCCTGCCACCTCCTGCTGTCTTCCTCTCTTCTTCCCTCCCCATACCCCAAAGGGCTAGATCAGACTTGAGAAAGAAGGAAGAACAAAGGGCTTCTGCCTCAAAATGCCCTAGGAAGAGCCTGTCCTCTACTTTGTGTTATTTGGAGGAATCCCAGGTGCCTGGGAGACAGCATTATCTAGATGCAAATCATGATCAAGGAATTCTATCTTCTCCTCCCTAAGAAAACTTCTGGTCAGTAAATAATACCCTTACATAAGAGAAATACACATGCTTTCAGTTGTATTATCCCATTGTAACCACACAACATTCTTGAAAGGTCAGTATGGAACTCTGCAGTTTCAAGGATGAAGGATGGTGGGTTTGCCCATGATTCCCTCATTGGAGAAAGAAAAGACTCAATTCCTAGAACTGGGAAAACAGAAGGGTTTTTATTTCAGGGTCAGTGCTCTCTCTTGCCTCTCTGCCTCTTTTAAATGAGTAACTATCATAGGCAAAAGAAAAAATAAGTACTAGACCTGATCTCTATCAAAGGGCTTCCCATTCTGTTTGGAAATACAGAATGTCATGTCACTGTGAGTTTCCGGCTGCAATCTCTCAGGGCATTTGCTGTGGTGCTATGTAAGAGCGAATTTGCACTCCCGTTGTGGGAATGGTCAGCTCCCGTATGCTCTTTAGAATGCCCAGTCCAGAGAGGGTTGGCAGCACTGTGCCACAAAGAGCCACACGAGGCATTCTTCTGTCATTATTCCCATTGAAAAGTGATATTTTGCAGAACACTATAACAATTCCTCAAAAAATTAAAAATAGAGTCACCCACCATAGGATCCAGCAATCCCACTTCTGGGTATATACCCAAAAGAACTGAAAGCAGGGTCTTGAAGTAATATTTGTAGGCCCATGATCATATTCACATTATTCACAATAGCCAAGAGGTAGAAACAGCCTAAGTGGTCATTGAAAGATGAATAAATAAATAAAACGTGATATATACATACAGTGGAATATTATTTAAGCTCAAAAAGGAAGAAAATTCTGACCCCTGCTACAACATGAATGGACCTGGAGGACATTATACCAAGTGAAATAAACTAGTCGCAAAAGGACAAATGCCATACGATTCCACTTACATAAGATACTTAGAGTAGTCAAATTCATAGAGAAAGAAATGGAATGATGGTTGTCAGGCGCTAGGGGAAGGGGAGGGAAGATGCATTGTGTTTAATGGGTTCAGAGTTTTACTTTAGTAAAATGAAGAGTTGGAAGATAGACAGTGATGATGATTATACAACAATGCAAATGTACTAATGACACTGAGCTATAAAATTAAGAATGGTTAAGATGATAAATTTTACATATGTGCTTTTTTATCACAATTTAAATAATACTAAACAAATTTTTAAATATTTTTTAAGAACGAACATTTTGTGGGGCAGCTGAGTGGCTCAGTCGATTGGGCATCTGCCTTCAGCTCACCTCATGACCTCAGGGTCCTGGGATCAAGCCCTGTGTTGGGTTCCCTGCTCAGCGGGAAGCCTGCTTCTCACTCTCCCTCTGATACTCCCCCTGCTTCTGCTCACTTGCTTCCTCTTTCTCTCTGTCAAATAAATAAATCTTTAAAAAAAAAAAAAGAACTAAGATTTTTTGGGTGCCTGGGTGGCTCAGTCGGTTAAGTCTGTCTTCAGCTCAGGTCATGATCCTAGGGTCCTGGGTTCAAGCCCCACATCAGACTCCCTGCTTAGCTGGGAGTCTGCTTCTCCCTCTCCCTCTGTTTCTGCCCCTCCCCACTATTCGTGCTCACTCTTGCTTTTTCTCTCTCTCTCAAGTAAATAAATAAAATCTTTAGTAAATAAATACATGAATAAATAAGTAAGAACAAACAATTTGTGAATGAGCATACTGGGTATCAAAAATGGGTTTCATTGGTAAAATTAGTGACTTTTAAATAGAATGATGAGTATTAGAAATTGTCTTTCATCAGTGAAATTAAAAGTATTTAGGGTATGTGGGTTCACTAAAATTGTTTAGAAACACTCCCCTCCTTGCATGAAGTGGGCAGAGCCAAGCACAGGGCCTGCACAGGGTGCCCCCAAGGAATACACTCAAAGTTGGACCCAGGTCAGTACAAGGTGTGGTCCAGGGCTTGCTGCCCACTGGAAGGCACAGAATCCACCTCAAGAGGGCTGCTGGGCTTGCCTTGACAGACCCTTTGTGGTTGGAACCTCTAAAAGGCCAGGTGCTGGGCCTTCACTGAGTTGCAGAACAGGTTTATAAACTGTTTTGTGCCTAAGTGGTATGAATATTTAGTTAATAAATGTCTGTTTAGAAATTTCAGCTCACTATAACCTGACAGAGAAGGTGTGAGGGAGTAGCCATCTCTTACCAACTCCAACTCCATGGCTCTTCACCAAAATTAAGCTAAAAACCAGCGGGACAGATCTGCTGTGAAGCCAATGACACTTTAGCTAGATGGCCCCTTATTGTATGGGCCTCTTCTCAGGCTCTGTATCTAATTTCTTAGTCACAGTTTTGTAGTCATTATCTTAAAAAGGGCCCCCTATTGAATACATTTCAGGCTCAACAATACTTGGCTAGCTCTCTGACTGGAGAATGACTAAGTTAGCTTAGATCAGTTCCAAGGCAGGTTATCTGGAAGTAGTAGTCTGCTTGCTTTCCCTTTCTTTCTTCCTCCGTTGGACTCTGAGGGCATTTTCTCTTCTCTAACCCATGAGATTAGGGCAAAAATGTGATCTAAGTTCGAGGCAAGATCCTCTAAATCATGTTTGCAGAACCAGATGTCCCTTCCTGGACTAGATAAGACTTAGCTGGGGCAAGGAGGAAGGACTCAAGAGGATCCCTAGAGTCCCCAGGTGAGACTGGTGAAAACCTTCTGGCATAAGGACAGGGAGCACAGTAGAGGAACCCAAAGGAAAAAGTGTCTTTAGGCACGGAAACCCCAGTCACCTGTGGACAACTGACATATGTCATTTTCCTGAACGGCGATAAGGACCTTGAATGCCCTGTTAGGCAATGTGGGAATAAAGAGAGAACCCTATGGTGAAAACAAATCTGACCAATGGAGAGCTTCCCTATGAGTTGGACATGGCACCGCCATTTTTACACATAGGATAAAATGATACAAAGCAGCATCTCTGGTCATAGCAAAGAAATAAGAACTAACAGAAATTTAGGGTTGAGCATCCAGTTGGGAGTTCAAATTTCTGTCTCACTACTGGCTGTGTTGTCTTTGGCAAAACAGTCAACATTTTAGAGTTTCAGTTCCTTTTTCTGAAAGTGGGGGAATAGTAATCACTCTTTAGGATTGTTTTACATCTTAAGTAGAAATGAAACATGTGAAATGCCTGCATGAAGCAGCTACTCAATAAGTACCAGTAATTACTACTGAGACGGCCTAGAACACTCTGCTTTTCAGAAGCTGCACCAGTAGACACTGGTTAGGGTAGGATCACAATGGCAAAAACATCTGCTTTGGTCTCCGAAACTGAGTTACTCAACCCTACCATTAGGCATTATTTCACTGTATCACAAACCCAGAACTTTTTTTTACAGGGCTTGAAAAACTACATTAAGTATTTTAGATGAAAACTAGGCCTCTATGTTTCTATTTTTAAATCGCCATACTTGAAGTTTGGAACCAAATGCACGCATTTTTTCCACCATCCAGCATTCTCCTTCCAGCTTTTACATGCCAGGACCTGGCCAAGCCTCCTGGCCATCCCCACTGCAGTCCTGTTTCTGGGTGGGCATAGATTTCAGGTTCACTTATTCACACACTACCCCTTCCCTGGGTATGCTTGGCCACCCAAGGTTCCTCAAATAGTTGCCTGGAACCAGGTTATGACCACCCAAGATCAGGAAGCAACAAAGCAGAGACAGAATAGAAAGGACCTCCTCTAACCTCCCCAACTACCCAGAGGAAGTTGAGAGAAATCCTATCAAGAGTCCATCAGCCCTAAAACCAGTCTACCTTCTTCCATTCCATGTCCTTCCAGAGAGAAAAAGGGGAACATAGATTGTGGGGTTATGCTCATCTGGGTTACCCCAGCTGCTCCACTTAAAACTGTGTGATTTTGGTCATACAACTTAAGCTATTTGAGCCTCATTTGCTTCATTTGTAAAATGAAGAAAATGATATATATGCCATTGGGTTCCAAAGAGGATTAACAAGCTGTAGTATGACTAATAAGTACCAGGTATTTAGACAGCACAGTGCCTATGCTAATTTTTATTATCAAGAATGTTCTAAGGGCACCTGGGGGGCTCAGTCAGTTGAGAAATCTCTTGATTTCAGCCCAGGTCATGATCTCAGGGGTTGTGAGATCAAGCCCTGTGTCAGCCTCAACACCCAGCATGGATTCACTCCCTCTCCCTCTGCTCCTTCCCACCCCATACCTGCTCTTGCTCTCTCTCTCTTTCTAAAAAAAAAAAAAAAGAATATTCTAGAATTGTTGAAATGACTGCATTGTACACCTGAAATTAATATAACACTGTATATTAACTATACTGAAATTAAAATTTAAAAAATAATTTAGAAAAAGAATGTTCTATACTCTTCCACAATGAGTATCTGACTTCTCAGTTTCTTTTAATGATGTTCTCACAATAAGCAAACCGTCACTGAGTAGTAATTCAGAAGTGTAGGAACGGCAGTAACAAGTGGATGGTTTGGAGATACCTAGGGAACCATGCACCATGAGCATGGCATGGGAGATGAGAGAAGCAGCATAGTAGAGTGGGGAAGGAGCACAGGCTGGATGATGAGAGAAACAGATGGTGCCTATCCTACCCTCCTGTCTGGGATGGGTTACAGTCATTGCAGACACACCAGTCAGCCAATCCTGCTGGAACAGCATCGACAAAAATACCAACTATTTCCATCACAGCTTGACAAGGAATAGTTGCACAACTAGAAAAACTGACTTCATAACACAGCCTTTGAAGAAAGAATTATTTTCTATTTTTCTCCTTTGTAAAAATGTATCAGTGTGCTATTTACCAACTCCAGGCAGTACAGCTGTGTCAGTGATCTCTGACAGGCCCCATCGGGGCTGTAGCAGCATAATGTGGTTCTTTTGGTACCCAAACCTCCTTTCCAAACTCAAGGAAAAAGCCAAACAGCCTATATTCAATCAAAGGTAGCAACAGTAATTGAGATATACTTGGCTCTCTTTTCATATTCTCTTAATTTCAAGGCTATATTCTTTTCTCTCTGGCTACGTCCCTGAAATAATTTGAAAACTTATTCCTTTTCCTTTGCCTTTCCCAAGGCCACACCTTTCCTGGCATCTGTGGAGAGCATTCATATTGAGGAGGAAGGGGATGTGCCCGGCTTTTCCTCTCTTGCCTTTGTGATTTCTTTCTGTTTGGGCCACAGAGGGCTTTGCAGGAGAGCAGAGATGTTCTTTTTTTTTTTTTTTTTTAACTTCGTCCATTGAATATTCATCAAGTGATGGATTCTACCTCAACGATCAGCCAAGGGAATAAAAATAGTTTGCAGCCAGCTCTCTGCCACAGATAGAGCTCCAAACCATTGTAAGGTAGAGTTTTTCCTATCGGGTGAGGTTACAGCAAGCAGCTGTGATTTCCCCAGACATAGCCCCGTGCTCAGAGCAGATGCCTGTCAAACCAGCCCCCAGTAAGTGGCAAGAGTGATCTCACTTCCTTTCCCTAAAGGTAACTGTCCTCATTACTCTCATTACTGAGCTGAGTGAACCTTGGGTGCATAATAGAATTTTCTTTAAAATATTCATCATCTAACAGCTGATATTTCAGCCATATTTTCTTGAAAACTACATTGGGAGAGGAAGGCTGAGCAGCAGTGCTCAATTAACTTACTATTTTGCTCACCTTCTGAAACTACTTTTCAAGCCCAAGTCATTAAAAATTCATGGGACCATGTAACATGTTACTCTCCTATGAGCTCTCTGAGCAGGACAGAGGTGGCCACGGAGGCTCAGGATGCCCCTCCTGCATACACAGCAGAAGCTGGAGAAACCAGGGCTTCTCCTGCCAGGGATAAATGGAGACTCTCCCTGCCTTACCCCCTTTATCCCCACAAGTGCATCACTTTGTGCAAGAGGTATCAACACCCCTTTCCAAGTCTTCGATGGGTCTTCCAAAAGAGCAGACCAGCCTTTTCTTGGTTTCCAGATAAAGAGGAAGCCATGGGTACACAGGAACACATTTGAAACACTGTGTACGGAAAAAGTTGTAGACAAACATATCTGGATTCACATGCCAATTTTGCCACACATTTCTCTGAGCCTCAGTTTCCCCATCTGTCAAAAACACACAGAGTTACCGTGCAAAGGATTGGGAATAGCACAGAGAACGTGCATTGACCAGCTCATGGCACATTACTGATGTAAAATAAAAGCCCTTCTTCATTATGGGGGTAGCATTCAGTGGCATTTAGACCACACACATGACACTAAAACGCCACTGGCTGCCAACTTGTCTGCCTCCCCTAACAAGGGACAAGATCCCTGAGCCCAGGACCCATGCCTTGTTCACCTCTATCCTCGTGTTCCACACTGCCTGATACATAAAAGGGAGTCAATGAAAGTTTTACAAGGTAATTATAATTATTCTATTATAGTTATTAATTAATATAATAATTATACATAATTTGTATAATGATACATTATAATTATTCATTATCAATCCATTGTTATAGCTTTTGAATATATAAGAATAATATAAACAATAAAATTATATATAATAATATATAAGAATAATATATATAAAACTATAAAGTGAACACAATTAGTTATTACCATCATCATAATTTTTAAGCAAAGTTTTAACAGAAAACTGACCAAAATAAGTTGTACTTCTAATTACTATTGCTGCCAGCTCCTAGGCAAGCAAGAATTTCACTTCAGAAGAGAGCGACTGAAAACAAAAACTGGCCCTTTGGACATGGTCTAAAAACAAGCTTGATAATTGCATCCTAGTTGCTAGTGGACATTTGCCCATATCCCCTAAACCATCCCATAATTTGAAAATTTTCATTTGTCATTTCTCAGTTTGCAGAGGTTCGGTTTTGTCTCCGCATCCAAATGCTCAGAATCTTATTCAAACCAATCCAAACCACTCTGGTCTAGAAATAGGACTTGAAATCTAGCCAGGTTGGGTTTTTATGCAATATTTCCAGTACTTCTACTTTCAAAACAAGTTGGTGGAAAGACAACACTAGACGGGCCATACTGTGGTATTCCAGAGCTTTCCCAGTTCAGCCTGGAAATTTTGGTGTTCTTCAGAGAATTATGAGATACAACCAAGAAAAATAAAAATAATACTACCTTGCATTTGTATAATATTTGATAGCCTATAGGTAGCTAATGTTTATTTAGCACATTGCATTTCACAGATATTATCTGTAGAATCCTCCAAACAACCCAATGAAAAAGGTATTTCTCCTTTTCACAGAGGATCCTTTTTACAGCAAATTAAGTACCAAGCCCAGGTTCTTGGTTTTCTTAAAGTTTCCACATCATTATCTTATTCAGTCATCTGGGAACGAGGGACAGCAGGTAATGTGAGCTCTGCCATGCAGAAGCAGGGTCAGAAAGGCGACTTTCCCAGCATCACACAATCCAAAAAAAAAAAAAAAAAAAGCAGAGCTGTGGCTAGAAGTCAGAATTCTAACTCCTGGGTCTGTGCTCCTGCATATCATGTATGTGTATGTATATGTGTATATATATATATATATATACTGTTACACTGTAACTGCCATCACAATACTTGTATGCGTGTGTGTTTAATTATTTGTAGAAGTATAGGTGTGCCATATAGAACTAAAAGAAGTAGCCTAGGTATAAGTCAGCTTCTGATGTGATCCAAAGCAATTACTATAGCATTTTATTCCCACCATGCAGTGAAATAAGAGCTCAGCAATGTTGATACTAGATCTACACCTCTAAACTGGATAATGAATAACAAGTTACACTGACAACCTAAATGAATTAATGAGAACTGAAAGAGTTGTTAGAATCCAGGCCTCAATAAATCTAACTTACTTTTTTAAAGGCATGATAGGGTAGTTGTTAGCCACGGCCTCTAGATCCAGACTTTCTGGATTTAATCTTTTCATCTACTCACTGGTTCAGATATTTCGTGGGGTGGAGGGTAGGGTAGGGAGGGGCGGTACTTAAACTCTCCATGTCTTTGTTTTCTTGTCTGTAAAGTAGGGATACTAATGTTGCCTACCTCATGTAGGTGTTGTATTGATTAATATATGCAAGGCTCTAAATAGTCCTTAGTTCATAGTAAGCATGATATAAGTGTTCACTATTATCACTACATTGATCCTCTACATGAGCATTGTTGCCTTCTCAACTGAATGCAAAGACAATGATCTCGGTCACACATGTATGCATACCTTCTATCCCCAGTGAGATTATACATTCCCTGAGGGTAAATATGGCTTGTTATTAATTTGGTCTCCCTAAATGCCCTGCACAGTGGCAGACATACAGTAGGTGATTAATAAATGCTCCTGAAAATGGTAAGCCAATTTTAAAATCTTACATTGGCATGTACCAACTCAAAAATCTCCAATGATATCTGTTGCTTAGGGATCAGGTCTGACCTTCTCAGCGAGACAGTCAAATCTCTCTTATAAGTCCTGATATGTCTTCCCCTCATCCCCCATTTGGCCCCCAATTGATTCACTCACCACACCCCAGGCATGGGTAGCACTTCCTACCTTATTGCTTCTGCTTATTTTCTTCCTATACCTGGAGTGCCCTTCCTCCTATACTCTGCCTTTCTAAATCAGTCACCACCTTCCTTCAAAGCCCACCCAAGCCCACCTCATCCCAGGATTTGTTCTCTAAATCCCCAAGTCAAGCAGCTATGTTCACTTTCTCTTGACTTATATAGCTTATAACTTCAATTCACTTGAAATGTCTCATATTTCGCCTTGTCGGTCAAAATATTATGTATAGCTCCATCATATTTATTCTATTCTTTTTTATGCTTTCTTTATTGTGGTAAAAATACACATAAAATTTACCATTTTCACCATTTTTAGGAGCATGTTTCACTGATTATTAAATAAATTTACATCGTTGTGCAATCATCACCACCATCCATCCCATAAATCTTTTCATCTTGTAAAATTGAAACTCTGTACCCATTAAACAATTATTCTCTATTCTCCCCTCCCCAACCAGCTTCTGTCAACCACCACTTTACCTCCTGTCATTATGATTTTAACTACTCTGAGTACCTCATGAAAGTGCAGTCACATGGTATATGTCTTTTTGTGACTGACTTAGTTTACTTAGTATACTGTCTTCAAGGTTCATCCATGTCATTGCATAACAGAATTTCCTTCCTTTTTAAAGCTGAAATAATATTCCATTTTATATACATATGTCAATTCATTTTGTTTATCCATTCATCTGTTAATGGACTTGAGTTGCTACCATATGTTAGCTACTGTAAATAATGTTGTTATGATCATGAATGTACAAATATCTCTTCAATACCCTGCTTTCAGTTATTTTGGTTATATATCGAGAAGTGAGATTGCTGGATCATATAGCAATTCTATTTTTAATTTTTTGAGGAAAACGTACTGTTTTCCACAGCAGCTGTACCATTTTACATTCCCACCAACAATTCACAATGGTTCCAATTTCTCCACATCCTTGCCAACATCTGTTTTCTGTTTGTTTTGATAATAGTCATCCCAGTGAGTGTAAGATAGTATCTTATTGTTTTTTACATTTCTGTAATGATTAGTGATGTTGAGCATCTTTTCATGTGCTATTGGCCATTCATATATCATCTTTGGAGAAATGTTTATTGAAATCCTTTGCCCATTTTAAAAGCTGGTTGTTTTCTTTTTGTTGTTGAGCTTCAGTAGTACTGTGTATAACCTGGATATTAATCCCTTTTCAGATATATTATTTGCAAATATTTTCTCCCATTCTGTGGGTTGCCTTTTAACTCTGAGGATAGTCTTTTAATGCACAAGGTTTTTAATTTTCAGAAAGTCCAGTTGGTCTACTTTTTTTCTATCTGGGCCTTTAACATCATATCCAAGAAGTTCATTGCCAAATCCAATGTAGTAAAGCTTTTGTCCTATGTTTTCTTTAAGAGTTGTATTGTTTCGGGTCGTGTATTTAGGTCTTTTTCCGTTTGAGTTAATTTTTTGTATAGTGTAAGCTAAGGGTCCAATTTCATTCTTTTGCATGTGGATATCCAGTTTTCCCAGTACCATTTGCTGAAAAGACTGTCCTTTCCTCACTGATTGGTCTTGGCACCCTTGTCCAAAATTATTTGACCATATGTGAGGGTTTATTTCTTGGCTTTCTATTCTAGTCTATTGGTCTATATGTCTGTCTTGATGCTAATATAACACTATTTTGATTACTGTAGTTTTGCAATAAGTTTTGAAATCAGAAAGTATGAGCTCTCCAGTTTTATTCTTTATCACGATTGTTTTGGCTTTTGGAGTCCCTTGAGATACCCTATGAATCTGAAGATGAGTTTTTCTATTTTTGCAAAAAATGTCATCGGGATTTTGATAAAAATTGCATTGAATCTGTAGATTGCTTTTGTGTAATGTTGACATTTTAACATCACCTTGCAATCCGTGAACATGAAATGTGTTTTTACTTACATCTTTTATTTCTTTCAGCAATGTTTTGCAGATTTCATCATACAAGTCTTTTACGCCCTTGGTTAAGTTAATTCCTGAGTGTTTTCTTCTTTTTGAAGCTATTATAAATGGAGTTAGTTTTGTAATTTCCTTTTTCAGATTATTCATTGTTTGTGTATAGAAATGTAACTGATTTGGGCAAGTTGAGTTTGTATCCTGCTACTTTGTTGATTCTTTTACTAGTTTTAACAGCTTTTTTGTGGAATCTTTAGGGTTTTCTACATATAAAATCATAGGTCTGCAAATAAAGATAATTTTACTTTTTCCTTTCCAATTTAGAAGTTTCTTATTTGTTTTACTTATGTAATTGCTCTAGCTAGAAGTTCTGGTACTATGTTGAATAGAATTGATAAAAGTGGGAATCTTGCTTTGTTCTCAAGCTTGCAAGAAATGCTTTCAGTCTTTTACCATCGAGTATGATATTCACTATGGGTTTTTCATATGTGACTTTAATTATATGGAGACAGTTTCCTTCTAAGCCTAGTTGTTGAGTGTTTTATCATGAAAAGATAGTGAATTTTTTTGTCAAATAATTTTTCTGTATTGAGATGACCATGTGGGTTTTTTTCCTTCATTCTGTTGATACGGTGAATTACATTATTGATTTACATACATAAACCATTCTGGCATTCCAGGAATAAATCCCATGTGGTATGATATATAATCTTTTTAATATGCTACTGAATTCTGTCTACTAGTATTTTGTTGAAAATTTTTGCATCAATGTTCATAAAGGACATGGTCTGTAGTTTTCTTTTTGTAATATCTCTGTCCAGCTTTGATACTAGGCCAATGCTGGCTTCATTAGAATAAGTTAAGAAGTTGTTTCTTCCTCTTTAAATTTTGGAAAAGTTTGAGAAGGGTGGGTATTAGTTCTTTAATGTTTGGTGGAATTCACCAGTGAAACCATTAGATCCATGGCTATCTTTGTTGGGAGATTTTTTATTACTGATTCAATCTCCTTACTAGTTGTAGGTCTATTCAGATTTCCTATTTTTTTGTGATGTAGTCTTGGTAAGTTTTGTGTTTCTAGAAATTTGCCCTTTCATCTAGGTTATCATACAATTGTTCATTATACCCTCTTTTAATCATTCCTATATCTGTAGATTCAGTAAAAATGTCCCACTTTCATTTCTAATTTTAGTAATTTGAGTCTTCTTTTTTTCTTTGTCCATCTAGCTAAAGATTTGTCAATTTTTTCAGTCTTCTCAAAGAATCAACTTTTGGTTTCATTGATTTTCTGTTTTATGTTCTGTATTTTGTTTATCTCTGCTCTAATGTTTATCATTTTCTTCCTTCTGGCAGCTTTGGGTTTAGTTTGTTTTTCTTTTTCTAGTTCCATAATTTATAAAGTTATATTCTTGATTTGAGATCTTTCTTGTTTTTTAATTTGTTTATAGCTATAAATTTCCCCCTTGGCACTGCTTTTGCTGTGTCACATAAGTTTTAGTATGTTATGTTTTTTGTTTTCATTCCATCTCTAAGTATTATTTAATTACTATTATTTCTTCTCTTATCTGTTGGTTGTTTAAAAATGTGTTATTTCTAAGTTTTGTGAATTTTCCAGGTTTACTTTTATTACCGATTTCTAACTTCACCTTGTGATCAGGTATACTTTGTATATCTATCTCTGTAAATCTATTGAGACTTAATTTATCGCCTAACATATTACCTATCCTAGAAAATGTCCCATGTACACCTGAGAAGAATGTGTATTCTGTTGTTGCTGGGTAGCATGCTGATATATTTGCTAGATTTAGTTGGTTTATTGTGTTTTTAAGTCCTCTATTTCCTTATTTTTCTATTGCCTGATTGTTCTTTCCATTATTGAGTGGAATAATTGAACTAGTATTAGTTATTAACTAGTATTATGGAACTATTTCTCCCCTCCATTCTCCCCTCCATTCTGTCAGTTTTTGCTTCAGATATTTCTATAGTCTGTCATTAAGTGTATAATGTTTATAACTGTTATAGCTTCTTGGTGTATTGAATCTTTTATTAATATATAATACCCTGTTTTGTCTCTTGTAATCTTTTTTCATTTAAAATCTATTTTATCTGATATTAGTGTAGCCCCCCCTGCTCTCTTTTGCTTACTATTTGCATGGAATCTCTTTTTCCATCTTTTCACTTTCAACCTGTTTATGTCTTTGGATCTCTTATAGATAGCATATAGTTGGATCATCTATTTTTATCCATTCTGTTCATTTCTATCTTTTGATTAGAGAGTTTAATATATTTATATTTAAGTAGTTATTGATAAGTAACTTACTTCAGTTATTGTTTTCATTTTCTATATACATTAAAGCTTTTTTTGTCCCTCATTCCCTGCATTTCTGTCTTGTATTTAGTTGATTTTTATAGTGAAATGTTTAAATTACTTTCTCATTTCCTCTTGCATATATTCTATAGCTGTTTCTTTGTAGTTATCATAGGGATTACATTTAACATCCTAAAGTTATAAGACTCTGATTTAATTTTAGAACTGTCTAGCTTCAATAACATACAAAAACTTTGCTCCTTTACCACCGTCTCCAATCCTTTCAGTTGTTGATGTTCCAAAATTACATCTTTGTGCATCATGTGCCTAAAAACATAAACTAATAAGTCTTCTTAAATTATGTAGAAAACAAGATTAGGAGTTACAAACCAAAGTTATAGTAATCCTGGATTTTACAGTAATAACTTCTTTTTCTTTAAATTTATTAGTCTCTTAAATCATGTAGAAAACAAAAAGTCACTATAAATTCTTGTTACAATAATATTAGTTTTTATAATCATGTGTGTATTTACCTCTGTTGAGATCTTCATTTCTCCATATGGCTTCAAGTTACTGTAGAGTATCCTTTCACTTCACCTTATAGGACTTCCTTGATAATTTTTTTCAGGACAATTCTAATGGTCACAAACCCCCTCAGCTCTGTTTATCTGGGGATGTCTTTAATTTCTCTCTCACTTTTGAAGGGTAGTTTTGCCAGAAATAGGATTTTTGGTCCAGTTTATTTTCTTTTTTTTTTTTTTTTTTTTTAGCATTTTGACTATATCATTTCATTGTCTTCTGGTGTTCACTTCTCATCAACATTTTTCTTTCTGCTCCTCAGACTCAGTAATTTCCACTGTCCTATCTTCAAGTTCACTGACTCTTTTGCCTGCTCAAATTTGCCTTTGAATCCCTCTAGTAAATTTTTCATTTTTAGTTGTTGCACTTTTCAGCTCCAGAATTCTTTTCATTTTTTTATGTTTCCTATCTGTTCATTAATATTTCCATTTTGTTTACACATTATTTTCTTGACTTCCTACACATCTTCTAATTCCTTGAACACTTCTAAGATAGTTGTTTAAAGTCTTTGTCTAGTATATCTGCCATTAAGTCCTTCAAGGACATTTTCTGTTGATATATTTTTTTCCTTTGTATGGACCATACTTTCCAGTTTCTTTGTATGCCTTGTGATTTTTGTTGTTGTTGAACATTAGACATTTGAATCTAATAATGCAGTAAATCTTGAAATCAGATTCTCTCTCATCCTCTGGGGTTTGCTGGGTTTCTTTATTGTTTTTCTTCTTATTTTATTGTTGTAGGCTATCTCTATGCTGAAGATCAACCTGAGGTATAAACTGAAGGTTTTTTCAAATCTTTTCTGAGACTTTCTCTGGGCATTGCAGTCACTTTCTAATTTTTCCTGTATATGCAGCTGTTTTTCTAATTTCCAAGTCTTTAATGTCAGGCTTCCAAAAGGGGAAAAAGCAAAAAATTAAAGGGGAAGAGAAAATGACCAGCCCTTTAAATCCCTGTGGAACTCACTTCTGCCCCAGAGGGAGGGCTTGCAACAATGGGGGATGGGGGGAGGTCCAACAACAAAGGCTACCAGCCTCTTTGTCTGAACCTCTGTGATCAGAGCAGCAATTAGCAATCAGAGCACAGATCCCTGATATTTGGAGGACAGGGTTGTTTTTGTCCACCCTCACTCCCGCAAGCTGTGTGCAAGATGGTGTAGGAACACATGGACAGCTGCCTGGCATGTGGCTAAGGGTGAGTGATGGGTAGCTGCTACTGTGATAAAAGTGAAATTGATCTCAATTAACCTCAATTTACCAACCAAGTCCTCCCCTGGAAGTTTCAAGGCTTCAACAGACCCCAGAGTTCCAAAATGGTTACATCAGACAGATTCTGATGTGTGCATTGTCTAAGTGGGCAGACAGATTCATGGTGCTTCCTACTCAGCCATCTTCAAAGAGTCTTGTCTCATGTTTATTCTTTGATTATCTCCTTGATAAATTATAAGCTGGGAGGGGGACAAGCATTGCCTATCTTGATTACCATTTGACCACCCAGAATAGCACCTTGCACATACTAGATCCTCAGTCTAATAGCTATGTGTTGTGGAGTAACAAATCACCCCAAAAGTTGTTTGCTGAAAAGAGAAATAATCACTAATTGCCTTTCACAGTTTCTGTGGGTCAGGAGGAATTCAAGAGAAGCCCATCTGAAGGTCTGCCTCAAGATCTCCTCTGAGGCTACAGCAGGTATTGACCAGGACCACAGGGATCTGAAGTCTCCCAGGGCTAGAGGATCCACTTCCAACATGGCTCACTCACCTGGCTGGCAAGTTAGTGCTGGCTTTTGACAGAGGCCTCACTGCTTCCCACTTGGGCCTTCCCAGAGGGCTGATCAAATATTCACCCAGCAGAAGTCTGGCTCCCTCCAGAGTGAGCAATCCAAAGACCAAGGCAGAAACTGCAACGTCTTTTATGACCTAGCTTCAGAAGTCATTCAATGTCTAAGAGTCTGGCTATTGTAATAAATAGATAATTCGCTTTGGTTGAGTGTCTTCTCTTTCTCTAGTTTATGTTTTTTAAAAGCAAAACTGTCAAAACTTCCTTATAAGATCTGGCACAATGCATTGTATATAGTAAGTGCTCAGATCTTTAATGTATTCACAATTAATAGGAAGATATTTGCCAGTAATTATTAATATTTTCATAATCAGCCAAATTATGACTTAATTTTTAGTTTTTATTGGACAATTATTTTATGCAGATGAATAATGTTTGAAGAAATAGAATTCCCATCTTCAAAATTCTTTAAATAAGCCAGGAATTTTGATGGACACCATCAGGAACAAGTTGCATAGCTACTGAGCATAACACTTTGTGATTTTCTTATTTAAGTGTTATGTCTTCATGTTTGAGGTTTTCATTTGCTTTTGCTGGCATAAACACACTGTTTCTAGACCACCAGTACTCCTAAAGACCAAAATTAATTGCTAGTTTTATGTGTCTAAATGATAGGGATACCAGATTGTTTCAAAATAAAACACATCTAAATTTAATAACGTTCAAAGGAAGAAATGTTTATTTATGGATTAAAGCATATAATGATCTATTGCTTGTAGTTATTGAAATAGTGACAGCTTATCTTAGCAGGAGTAGGGAGGGTGAACAGGGAAGAGCAAAGGAGAAAGTCCTTCTCTGATGCTGAGAGTGTATCAACAAACCAGAGAGACAAATGAAAAGCCCTGGGTCTTTTGACATCAGCTAAGAACACAGATGATATACAACTGAAGTCTGAAGAAGGGAGGGGAGGCTCTGCTAAGAGTGTGGAGGTTTTGTTCTGTCAGCTCATCACACATTTGCACAGGGATGTCTTGACATGTCTTTAGGAACAGAGCATACTTTGTCCCTTTGGGGCACAGCTTTGCTGGTTGTTGAAGTTCAATGATATCATCAAGCATTCACAGAATTGTTGGAATGGAAGGTACAGAAAACCTAAACTATAAGGCCACCAAAGAGACTTATTTCCATATTTTTTATGGCAATCACATCCCCGCACATGCATTGCTTAAAAACACATCATTGGGTACCATGTTTGCTGGAGCAGAAAGAACTGGACAGCTGTTACAATTGAGCAGAATTCCTGGACTGTTCCCTAAAGTTTTTCATTGTTTCCAAGGATTTAAGAACATCTCAACAATAGTTTCCCCATTGCAAAACAGATTAACATATAATTACACTTATTTTACAGTAAAACACTTAAGCTATTACATTCCTCCTTTTATTCAATCTAAACTTGGGCTAATTCTAGGATTTGTGAATATTGCACATTGATTTCATTATTTAATACTTGGGTACATAATTTTAATTTTTAAACTTTTGACTTTTAAATTTATCCAAACTCTATATTAGCTTTCTTTTAAATGAATTGCAGTTTACATTTGGTAGAAAGAACATTAGATTTGGAGTCAGAAAACCCATGTCCCAATCCCAAATTTGCTGCCTATTTCCCATGTGATCATGAATATAATCACTTAACTTCTCAGAGTTTCATCTCAGTTCCATTTATATATATAAAGCAAGGATAATCTTATTGCCGTTTATATTCCATAAGATTATTATGAAAATCAAAAGTCATTGATGTATGTGAAAGCTCCTTGTAACATTAAGTGTTTTTCGAGGGTGAGATATGTTACACATAAGATATGCAAGCAAATGCTTCCATTAACATCCAGTATGTCCTCTGTTTCACCTTCTACCACCACCACCCCCTCTTGTCCCCAGAAAGCTAAGTCATCATGTTAACTGATCTATTATAATGTCCTGATTTTATAGATAGAAATTGCTCATGGGTCAAATTGTGTGACCTTCATATAGATTGTAGACTACTGATGCCCCTTCAAAGCCTTGTTCATAATACGTCATTAACAATTTGAAAGTACAGGAATATTTTCCTTACAGATCCAATTTTAATCCCAAATAACATGCAATGAGACTATTTTCTAGACCCATTCTTTCTGCATGTTTAAACAATTCGATGCAGCTTTTAGATGGATTAGAAACATGTTTTTACTAATGTGAACATGAAACGGTTTCAAGAAAAAAATTGGACCTAACGTATAATTACCATCAGAATGACTCAGTAAAAATGATGATGGAATCAAAAATCACAATTTGGGGCATACCATCTTCATTGCTCAAATTAAAGATACTAAGCAACTCCAACCTAGAGGCTAGTTTAGTTCCTTTAATGTACATTGTGTAGCTAATTCCCAGTATTCTTAAGATCAACCAGTCCACAGGAATCATGGCACAGTTCTTCCATGCTGAGGCCAGCCAATTGGCAATAACTGCTCCTTGACATTTTCCAGGCCCCACTCATCTCTTCCATGATCTATGGCATGGAACAACAAGGTCCTAACCAAGAAGACAGATCCAAAGTTGCTACATCAGGAAAATGTGACCCCAGACCAGTGCCACACTGGGGTGAGTATGGCTTTCCAAACAAGGAAGTATTCAGCTGGTGCTCCTTAGCCTTCACAGAGAAATGTCAGTTGTGCCATCTGTGTGTCTGGTGTCTGATGAATTAGGATGTCCCTTCAATCAGCAGAAGAGACTCTGCCCTCCAGGCACTTGCCAAAGAATACAGGTTTGAAATCTCTGGTCAGTTTTGCTAAAAGCCCATGGAAACGATATTTCAGAAAGGAATTGCTCGAAGTCCCTTAAATAGCTATACGCACAATACATTCCTTTCAGAATTTGGTACCAGGAAAAAGTCCATTTCATCTAATGAATTACTATGTTTTATTTTATTAGGCAAATAACACTATAAAACAAATCTATGCCTTGGCATAGTTGTATTTAGAATTATAAAAACTTCATGTGCAGTTTTAATGCCATCCCCTCTTCTCACTCTATGGTGTTTAATTTTCATTCGGATATTCCTAGTGCATGTAAATGTGCACACACACATCATCATCATCATCATCATCATCATCATCCATGTAAGCAATTTTGGGAAGTAGATAAAATATAAATGAATTGATCTTACAATTCTAAACTTTTACCATACATGTTATAGCAAACCCTGAAAATGTAAGAACAATGTATACATTATTTGGGTCAAAAATATCCTCAGTATCTCCTGAAAGCAAACCCCCAACCTTACTTGACTAATTCCTACTCATTACATATGTATCATCTCTGGAGTTACCACATCCAAAGCTTTTCAATCCCCCAGAGCTCTAGCCATAGTTGGAGCCTTTGCCCCATAGCCAATGCAGTCTGTCATGACCCAACCATATTCTCTGCTGTGACCTGTGAGCTTCCTGGATCCGAGACTGTGTCTCACCTCTGAATTCCCAGCACCTACCAAAGGGCCTGACATATAATAATGACATTAAAAAATGTTTATGGAATAAATATGAAAATACTTATACCATTTCTCTTAACTCTGCAAGAAGCAACTTTGCAAAGAAGATAATAGAGACCAAATATTTGGTTTTAAAACTTAAATTACATTAAAGTATACACTAAAATAAATGAGTTCTGTGTATGTTTGTTGTTCATACATTAGTCTGAATCTTGTTTATTTGAAAAAGGAGAATTGGCATGATTCTAAGTAGTATACTGTTAAAATATTTTTAATTGATGATATTACTATACACAACTGCATAAGTAAAAAATGTAAGGTAAGAGCATGTATAATCTTAGCCTAATATAATATAAACTCCAATGTAGAATTACCCAAGTGATCTTAATATTAACCAGAAAATCAGAAGAATTTTTGATCATTAAGAAACCATCTACATGGAGCAGAAAGACCATGGGTGAAGAGTGGTTAATAAAATGAGAAGATGAGATGCTAAGATCCTATTTATCTTCCCAAGCTTTTGATATTACATAGTCACAGTAGCCAAGACATGGAAGCAACCTAAAGGTCCACTGATGATCAAATGGTTAAAGAAAATGTGGCATATACACATAATGGTATATTATTTAGCCTCAAAAAAAAAAAAAAAAAAAAAAAGGAAATCCTGCCATTTGTGACATGTATGAACCGAGAGAACACTACGTTAAGTGAAATAAGCCAGACACAAATACTACATGATACCACTTTTTACGGAATCTACAATAGTCGAACTCATAGAAGCAGAGAGTAAACTGGTGGTTTTCAGGGCCCAAAGAGAGAGGACAATGAGGAGGTATCAGTAAAAGGGTGCAAACTTTCAGTTATGCCAGATGAAGAAGTCCTAGAGATCTACTGCACAGCATAGTACCAATAGTTAACAACGTTGTATTATATACTTGCTAAGGAGGTAGATCTTATGTTAAGTGTTCTTATCACAATGTTAATAGTAACAATAAATAAAAAAAAAAACAGAAAGAAACTTTTAGAAGTGATGAGTATATTTACAGCATAGATCATGGATGTATATTTATCTCCAAGCTCATCAAGTTGTAAAAAAAAAAATAATAAAAAATAGCTTCAACATACACAAACACGTAAATACACAGACACAAAAGCATACCTTCTTGTTTCTTCCTGTTTATGAAAGTTCACATCGCCCTTTTCCTCACAACTATAATGTTCTGTAAGTTCAAGTCCACACCATAAGAGAAATAGAAGAGATGAAGATTTTTCTGCCATCTTAGGTACTACTTCGTTATTGATGTGTCTGTCAAATGTGCTCACTTCAATTGAAGAATTAGAGGGGACTGGAATCTGTTCTATTAGATATCTGCTAAAGGACAAGAGAGCTCAGGGACAAAGAACCATCACTTATCAAGAGAAAAGGAGGCAGTGACAGGAACTGGATGAGGATAAAGCCCACAGGCAGAACATCCAAATGTCTCCCATAGCAGCTCACTGCAGAGAACGCCAAGGTCCAACTTCATATTTAGATATCTTGTATAAATATGCACAGCATTTCATACATGTAGAAAAGTCTACTTACATGTGCCAAGGAGGGAGAGCCTTTAATGTGACAGTTATAGCTGAACTGAGTTTATGTAAAGAAGACCTAGAAGCTGAGGAAAAGATGTATTGGGAAAAGTCAGTCAAATAAATGGCACAGTAATTTGTCCTTCTTAATTTGAACTCATCTCTGAAATAAATAAGAAATACACCACTCGCCTTACACATGCCAGCTCTGGAAATGTTGCCTTTTCTCTTTTCTTTCTCACTGTATCTATTCGTCTTCCTTTTTGCCCTTCTCACACACCATCACCCCCACTACCACCACCACATACACACAGTTTACAAAAAAGAACTGCTTATTTTCTTTATTAGTCCACTGAGTGTTCTACCAAATTGCCAATAAGACTTCCTTCACTACCCCCCAGGGATAAAGTGCATACAGGTACCCATGAAAACCCATGCAAGTTTGGAGAAAAATAGGAGTGGACCGTGGGGGGTGCACATGTGTGCACACTCATGTGCTGTGTGTACATATGCATGCATTCATTTGTGTGTGTGTGCATTTATGTGTAAACATGTGTATATGTGTGTGTATGTGCATGCACGTGTAGGGTAGAGCACGATAGGAAGCGAGAGGGAAAAAGAGAAATCAAGAGAACAAGACTGCCTACATACCTAAAAAATTGTTGATGAAAATGGAATCAGCTCCTGCAATAACCCACCCACCCACCATCCACAACAAAAACAAAGTAAAAATACAATTAGGGATGGAGGAATGCCCTTTTATCTAAAGAAGGGGGAAGCATAAGACAAAAAGTAAGCAAGCTAAGAAAAATATAGACCTCTATCTCAAATTTTTTTTTTTTTTACCAAATCCAAATGTACTGCCTATAACATTGGCCGTTTACAATGGCAATTAACATCAATCCTAGGGTCTAATTAACCTCAATCAACAAGTCTAAGTAGGTTAATTAAATAGGATTTGGCTAAGCATGAAGCACAAAAATACAGCTGTCTCATTTAAATATGATTTACTAAGGAAAGTCACCATTTACCAAAGTTTTTCAATTTCTTTTTGGGCAGCAAAGCATGTTGGAGGGTGGGGTGGGCTGGAGGTGTCATTCAGAGAACATCCCCTGGTCTGCCTCTTTCCAGGTTTTTTTGGTACTAGCCAGTGGCACATAACTCAAATATTACCTCCAGGTTATCTGCATTTATCTCAGTCTAATCTCCTTTGGAAACATGGACTCATCCCTTTGTTGTTTATTTTGTGTCTGTCCTACCCACCCCCACTCTCTTGTAAATTCTTTCAGGGCACCAAGCCTATTTGATTCATCCTTGTCTCCTTAAAATCATCAAGCAAAGTGCTTTGTGAATAGTAAGTGCCCAATTAATTGTTCTTTTAATTAGATTTTCATCAAAATGCAGTTTTCTCTCACCATATCCCCAATATAATTTGAATTCCTGGACTTCGGGATAAAAGTCCAGGTTCTGTGTGGGAGGATGGTGTTCCAAGCTGTACTGCCTCTGTGGTCCTTACTCAGCTTCATTTTACTTCCTCACAATCTTTCTACCTTTGTCGTTCACTGTGGGATCAAGGAGGCCACTTTAGTCAATGGTGGCATCAAAGACTCCGAAGGCTCTAATTTCAAAAGCACTCATCGGTGTCCACATTAGGAATTCCATGAACAGAAGCCACAGCTATGACTTCACAAGGTCAGATGGGTCAATTCTTATTCTGCATTGGTTCTGTCACCTAGATGAATGTATGTCTTTTTTTTTTCTTCGTATTAGAAGCATTGCAAGTTGCATAAGCATATCTGCCTTCTCAATCTCAAATCCAAATAAGATGCATCTGACAGGTGACACTCTGAAAGTGAAGGTAAGATCCTTCCTGAGTCACTGTCTGAAATCACAGAATCTAGATCAGAGGAGATTCTAAGAGTCAGCCAGTTCAACCTTCTCATTACACAGATGTAGAATTACCAAGTGCCCAGGCCACACCACCAGGAGACTGACCTCAGCCTGGAGCTCATTCTCTGCTTCCTGCTCCTCTGGTTGGTGGGAAGCTGCTGTCATTCCATCAGGAGGGAGAGCACAGTGTCAGTCACACAGGCTTGCTACAACTGCACAGGAGATACAACTGTAGAATCCCACTGAATTATAAGCTATTCACCAGGGACTTGATGTTGTCAGCACCCACGCTAGAGAAGGAGAATGCTACCAGTTATGGATTGCCCACTCAGGGCCAGTGACCATACCGGGCACTTAACAAACCATTTAATCTTAATAAAAACTCAAAACATCCTTTTAGCCCTTATTTTTAGGTTTGAAAACCAAGGCACAATTTTTTTTCCAAGCCCAGATCTTCAAATACTATATGTTTAACACCAGTTGAGCTACAAACTCATGCAAGTTAGGTCAAGAATGATGTAGGCAGTCTTGTCTAACACTTTGGCTGACTAACTCATAAGAAGCCAGTTATCCCTGTCAAAATAGATGCTCTCTCTCTAATCTCTTATCACCCCCTGTTTGTTAAACATCTTTACTTGCTTTCTTGTTTGTTTTGAACCCTGTCTAAAACTATTCTTATTATATGGCCCTTAAAACTGCTCCTTCTCTTAACTCCCCAGTACCTGTTTAAGTAGCTTCATTACTTGGTCACTCAGGCTAGAAGCTCATTTATTGCTGGCTGCAGCTTCACATGTGATTCCACCCATCCTGCCTTCTGTAAGAGCATTCTACATTCCTACAGTCACTGCCCTGGCTAAGATCCTTCCTCCCTGGGTCAAGCATCTCCTCCCCCAAATCTAGTCTATCCATTGAGACCAAGTTATTTATCTTAGTGACTGCTTTCAACCTAAGCATTACATTCTAGGATAGTATAGTCCAACAAAACTTTTTATGATGATGGAAATGTTCCATATCTCTTCTGTCCAATATCATAGCAACGGCCATATGTGGCTATTGAGCACTTGAAGTGTGACTGAGGAACTGAGCCTTTGCTATTTTACTTTATTTTATCTTAATAGATTTAAATTCAATTAACCATATGTAGCTAGTTGCACCATATTGGATAGTCCAGTTCTAGGCAAAGTGATCAATCCACTCACTGTACTTGGAATGTAACTTGCTATTTCTCTATCCTCGCTTATCCATAATAGCAGAAACAGTGCCTGTTTTGCTCACTACTGCATCCCCAGTGCCTATATAAAGTCTTCACATGTGGTAGGTTCACAAAGATCATCTTTCAATGAACAAATCTCTCTTTTCCTCCTCTCTATCTCTTTCCTATTGTTCAAGCTTTGCTAATGTTTACATTTTTCAAAAAACCAACAGCATGTGGTATTTTGTACTTCACTTAGCATATAAAATATAGTATAATTTATATTGTTAGATGTATTCTGATGTGCTTTGCTTTTGATTTTTCAAGTTTCTTGAGAGCAAAGACCAAATCATATAATCTGAATCCCACAGTGCCAAACACTGGACACCACATGTAGCTGGCACTCGGTCACTATTGGTTCAATGGAAACACTGTTTCCCTAGCTCACTTATCCCACTGAGGTCTCAGGGCACTGGCACATCACATTCCCTTTAGCTGAAACTCTGGCTCATCCTAATCCCTTGCTCCTGTGGCAACTAGAACAATTCTACAAATAAAGTTTCATTTCTCAGGCCACAAAATTGAATCTCAGCTGGTCTAAATCCAGCAGTGGCTTTTTACTCATAGCAGCCAAAGATGCCCTTGACCACACTTTTCCTGACATCCAAGAAAACAGGATCATTAGAGAGAGACCTATGGAGTGGGTATCACAAAATTCATGTTCCCTCTCTTATTAATTATGTGACCCTAACTAGATTTTCTTATTTATAGAATCAAAATAATCTGAGTTTACATACCAAATCCCCTAGGCTATTGTGGTTTAATATATGCAAAAGTGTTTTATAAAATATGAAACCCTGTATAAATACAACATATTTAAATCATCACATAGCTGAGGCATTGAGATCTTAGGCAAATTATTGGTGCAAAATGTTTAGGCCATTTATTCAACAAATCTTTACTGAGCAAAACCACAGTGCTAGATACTGAGAAAACAGCAATGAATAAGAGCCACATGATTCTATATTAAAAGAGGGTCAATGTAGTGTTAGAGATAATTTTAAACAAGAAACATAACAAATCATGTAATATTGTGACATGAAGGGAAATGCAAGGTGTTATATGCATGTATGAGTATGCGGGAATTAACTAGGTAAAGTTAGACAAGGAAGAGCATTTCAAGAAGATAGGACAGCATTTGCAAAGACCCTGAGGTTTGAAGGAATGTGTACACTTGAATGCTATTCCTTTTTATGTTTACCAAAACACTGCCAAAGCGAGATGTTTCTCAGAATAATTCTAAAGTTCTAAAAGTCTGTCAGTTAAAGCCCTTTAGACAGCTTTGGCCTCATCTGACAGGATGCTGAGGATGGCATTGTTGTTAGCTGTACATTCTTCATATCAAGAGAAAACAAAACATTTTTTATAGCCATCAAAATCAAATGAGTGTTCTTAAACATTCTGACTTAAAGTTTAAGACAGAGGTTGGCTTTCTGTCATGTAAACACAGCGCATAAGCTGTAGAAGCTTATTCCTCATCTTCTACAAATTCTACAAAAATGAAAACAAAAGAATGAGAAAAGTAATGCTTAAAAATCAAGCAGGAGAGGGAACATCAGTGGATGAAAAATCTTGACAAATTTTACATGACATCCTGGACAGAAGAGTTAAAACAGTTAAAACCTGCCTTTGCAAAGTAGCCGAAGCCACAACCTAAAGGGAGTGTAGTCAGCCACACCATTTAGAAAAGTCACCTTGTTCAACAGAGCCCCAGACAGATGCAGGTATTGAAGGATGTCAAAAACAGAGAAAAGCAGTATGAAGGCAGAATTTCAGCAGAAATTGAATAGCTACAGAGAAAAGCCCTCCGATTCTGATCTGTTGAATTCATCCAATGAAAAATCCAGCTCCCTACTAGTTACCCAAAGTGAAGTCTCCCAGCTGGCAATCCCCACCCAAGTCCACAGAAGATGTTAAAAAAAAAAAATGAGGAAGAGAATACACAGAGACAAATGAGCCAAATAAAAAAGAGAAAGCAGGAGCTAAAAGAATACTTCAAAAACACTAATATCCTCAGATAAATACAAAGCATTATATTTCATCAATGAAATGTGACCAAGATGTTATAGTAAATGAAAAAATCAGAAAACAAGAAAGAATTCTTGAAAAGTAAATTACAGAAGACATGAAAATATAAGTTCAGTGGAAGAAATCGATTAGATATAGAACAGAAGGAGAATGTCAAGTAAATATTTATTGAGTACCTCCCATGTTCTAGGTACTGTTCCAGGTAGTAGGAATACAAAGTGAACAAAAATCTCTGCCCTCATAGAACCTATATTCTACACAGAGAAATAAAATATGTGAGAAAAAGAATAATGTTTGAATCCAGGTGACCAAACTCCCAAGAAATATGAATTCCAGAAAGAGTAAATGGAAAGAAATTTTAAAAAGAGATAGAGATGGAATGAAATTATCAGAGAAACAATACGAGAAAGTTTCCAGAATTAAAGGATACAAGTCCCCAGATAAAAGGGGCTAAACAAATGTCCAACACAGCAAAAGAGAAAAAGTGCACATTATAATGACAGGTCAGAAAACCAAATACAGAGATTCTAAAAAGCTTCTAGATCTAAGCAATGGATTACATATAAAGGAAAAGAAACAGAATTCTCAATTGAAATAATGTAATACCCAAAATACCTTGGAGAAAATTGTTTTTAGCCTAGATACCTACAACCAAATTATCAAGTTTATTGTGATAACAGACTAAAGATATACTCAAATACTTGAGGACTCAAAAAAATTAGCTTTCACACACTCTTCCAAACATTGCAACTTAAGACAACAAAGATAAGAAATCCAAAAATAGGAGAGTTTCAAAAAAAAAGGTTCAAGACTGATGATAGTAGGGATGTCTGGGTGGCTCAGTTGGTTAAGCGACTGCCTTCTGCTCAGGTCATGATCCCAGGGTCCTGAGATCAAGTCCCACATTGGTCTCCTTGCTCAGTGGGGAGCCTGCTTCTCACTCTGCCTGCACTTCCCCTGCTTGTGCTCTCTCTCTCTGACCAATAAATAAATAAAATCTTAAAAGAAAAGTAAATAATATAAAAGGACTAAATAACAACCAGTCCACAATTGTGAATTATATATATAATTGTGGATTATATATATATATAACAGGAATATAATTGTGAATGTTACAGTGTAGACTTTGAATGTGAATAAAACTCCAGAGAACGCAGCCAGAAATTTCCGGCAATAATTCCTAAGGCACATCAAAAGCACAAACCTGGTCTGAAGAAGACATACCCACTAAAAATTATCTTTATTATAGAGTGACCTTGAAAATGCTGAACTGAGAAGTTATCTACCTAACCCTAGCACAGAACTCTACGGTGTTAAAAAGAATAAAGTAGACCTACATGTATTGATATGGAACAATCTCCTGATATACTGGTAAGTGAAAAAAAAGCAAGGTGTAGGACTTTTTTCAGTATGCCAACATTTATGTCAGAAAAGTGAAAAAGCACATTTAGAAATATGTTTATATCCGCAGAGAATATCTCTGAAGAAAATGCAAGAAACAGAGTAGTTTTCTCTTAGAAGGGGGACTAGGGTGTAGAAGACTTAGCTTCATTGAATTTTTACCATGTACATGTATTATCTAATCAAAAACTAATTAAATTTTTAAACAATATTAGTTTTTGATTAGATTATACATGTACATAAACAGATTGCAAGAGGCTGAGAGGGTTACATCTTAACGATTCCTATTATAAGTCTTTAGGATTTTTAAAATTTCTCGTTTACCTCAGAATTATCCACAAAATTCCATCTATTTTATCCAAATCATTTTTCATTTGGTCATTAGAAATCTGGTTTCCAAAAACATTTGTACATGCAAAGAACTTAAAACTGTAACTTTTAACCTCATCAATTCCACATCACTATTAGCTGGTAAATTTTTATCAATCTGTTAATATTATCTTAATTTAAAGATATATCTTTGTATTTATATTTGCCAGATTTTACTGATTAATATTCTTAAAAACATTTGCATGAGTTAATTACTAACCATATTAGAAAAGAGAAAATAAGATATTGGACAATAAGTCAATGTCTTATTAAAATGAAGTCAGGACAATGAAATATATAACTGTAATCTAAAGATTTGGTTTTCTGTCAGTAACATTAAAATGTGTAGCCTTGAAAATGAGCCAAACTTTCCAAATATCGGGCTCCCGGCAAATGCTCATTAAGCATCTACTGCACAGAACACAGTGCAGGAAGCACATGAAGAAAACGTTTGAAGCATAGTCCCTCCCTCCTGAAGAAATGTGTCTATTGGGAGATATGAGACATGTATACCCATGAAAATAGTTATGTGAAATAGAGCTCCATGAGATTATTTTCAAGTGAATAATATGGTCAAACATGTAAAGAGAACTAAAAAAATTTCTGCCTAGGGTGCTTAGGAAAAGTTTTGTTGAAGAGATAAGATTTAAGCCAATATTAAAGAGTAAATATGATTTTTCTAAATATATGATCCAAATATTCAATATAATTCAAATAGGACATCATTTACACAAGTTTATCTGGCTACATTATTTCAGACACCTTAAAGGTCAAATTAGGTCAATCACCATCATTCACCAAATTAGATCAATCACTGTCAGTCACCATTTTGTAGCAAGGAATTGTTAAGGCAGCCCTTCCCTTCCCTTTCACTGATCATTCTTCCCTTTCCCTGAACTCAATCCCTGTACTATTCTTCTATCCCCTCTCCCCAACTACCAAATAAATGAATGAATTGCAAAGTTGTTTAAAACACAAAAGAGCAAAAGTATTCAAGGATGCCACCCTTGCACGTTCTATTACATTTTTTCACATGGATACAGGTATAGTTAAAAGTGCAATTGCATATTCTGTAGGGTTTCTGCATCTCATTATAGCAATAGGAATTTTTTTATGCTGAATTTCAAACAATAATGTCAGCTTGAGTTCTTCCAAGTTTACCCTGGAGAAAAAGACCTGAGGAAAGGGCCTACAAATGTTAAGAACTCCCTGCTTTATTTAGGAACCTGCTTGGGCACATTTCATATTAGCTTCCCATGACTCCAAAGCGGGTCCAATATAGAAGCATGTAGATGTCATCTGTCAAACTTACTGTGACTTCCAGTCCAAGGCCCAGTTGAGAGAAAGCCATTAGTAGTATCAGGGGTGCTAAAGTACCAGACATCCCAAATCCAGCCCTTTCAAAAGTGGTTTTGTTCTCTCCTTATCATTGTAGTCCTACATCCTGCTTTCCCAGCATGAATGTTCATTAGTTAAACAGATCCATTCTAAATCTAGTTGTTGCCTGTCTCAGGGACCATTTCCCAAGACACGACCAACTGTGCTGCATCAGGTCTCATGATATTTCTGCCCCCAAACCAACTGCATCAGCTTACCATCAGATACCCATAATGCATGTATTGGTAGAGCTTTCTGGGGGGCACAGGATCTCTTGTTGAAGGGGCATCTTTACTCCAGAAACTTTTTGGTGTTCTTTCATCCTATCTTTGCTTATGTATATTAACAAGCCTTTGGCTAATGCTAAAGATATTTTGTCTAGAACTGCACCTGATGGTTGTGATGGTTCCCAAACTAGCAGTCTCTTGGTTGTTCCAATAGTTTTTCTTATTGATACCTGGTATAAAGGGTGGTGGTGAAGATGGGCAATATTAGAGCTAAGAGTAAGAAATGCATTCCACCCTACCAATCACCCCTTTTGTGATAAAATTCCCAAAGAAGTGCTTTCACAAGGAATTCTAGCCAATAAAAGAGACTGAGGTGTTCCTGTATTGCCATCTGGACTTGGAAAACACCCCAAGGCTGAGCTTCTCTGTTAACCCAGGCTGGATCACTTGGCTCAGGCTCCAAGCAGGGCCTTTCCTTCTTCCTCCAAATCCCAATCTTGCGATCAGAAAGTAACTGACCACAGCTACAAGCAATGTTCCCAAACGCCCAAGCCCACAGTCAAGCAAAAACAAGTTGGATGTGGAAGAGGGAGCAAAGCCTAGTGACCGCCAACAAAGAGAACATGGCACATGGGTCCTTGACCTTTTAAGCATGTAAAATAGCTGACCAGAGTCTTAGGGTGACTCTGATTAGTGACCCCTACAGTTGGAAAAGGAACTAGGAGGGAGGGAGACTCTCAGAACTTTACTGTCCTTCAGTCAACTTACAACTACCTTACAATATTTGGTACAATATGTGAGGAATTTCTCCCCAAGAAATCATAAGCTTTTTGAAAGCAGGAGCCAAAAATGTTCTCAGGATTTCTTTGAATCCTACCTTCAGGAGCAGGGGCACAGGCCTGGCTATGAAAACAAACATATATGAATCAGATTTCTTGACCAGCCTGTGGCCTGGTTGATGGCACCCTGATGCTACCCAAGACTTTTCTGATCTCATCTTTTCCTTGTGTCCAGGTTTTGCTTAGTATATCTTGCTGCAGTTGTAGGAACCTATGGCAGTTTTTCCAGGACAGTCTTGGTCTGAAGGAGACTTACCAACCACAAGTTCGTGCACACCATTGCCTTCCTCAAGCTCCTGCTGATGCATATAGCCCAGTGGGTATACAAAGCCACAGTCCTCTGGAGCACATGGCACTTTGCACTGGGAATCTCCTGTTGCCTTCAAGGAACAAAGACATACAAGAAGATTTAATGGGCCAACAATTTTGGGTATTCTCGAGTTTAAAAATTACAATAAAAATAGAGTAAGACAAGGAAGCAACCATCAATTTGCCCAAAATGCTCACAAGCCTAAATCTATTTGGCAGTTGCAGATGGACCAATCATTTGTGGGGCAGAGATTTGTGTTCTAGTTCTGACTCATCCACTAATTAGCGATTCAATTCAGGCAACTTGGTCCATTGGGTCTCTGCTTCCTCATCAGTAAATGAGGAGGTACAAAGTTGAAGGTCATTTTCAGCCTCATAAATTTACTAATTTTGGAAATTGTCTAGAGTTTCAGTTAGAAGTGTGATAAAATAATTTACTTCATGCATTTCCACATTTAGAAATGTAAGCTGATTATTAATATGAATAGTCTTGGCTACCAAGAGTAAATAGTCTCTTCTATCATTTTATTCATATAAAGTTAAAAACAGTCAAAGTCTACACAAGATCAATTTTATATGAATAATTTTTAGTTTTTTTCTTTATTTTCCTTTTTAGAAATAAGAAAACCAAGTGGTAGGAAACACTAGAAATGTGATACTAAGATCAATGCCAATAACAACATCATGATTCTGACTGTAACCTTAAGTCACCCACAAGCCACGTAAGCTGCTCATGAGAGCACATAAGAAGCTTTATACATTTCAAAAAGTGATGAAAATTCACAAAAATTGTACTCATATTAACTTTTGCTTTTCTACTGTTGGTGAGGTTATTTAATATATTTAATCTACTGCATTAATGCAGAGGAAGTTACATTTGACAAGTATAACTGTGCAATATATATTTGGAGAGGTTAGTTTGGGAAAATGTCCTTTCTAGGGGTGCCTGGGTGGCTCAGTGGGTTGAGCCTCTGCCTTCCGCTCAGGTCATGATTTCAGGGTCCTGGGATCGAGCCCCGCATCAGGCTCTCTGCTCAGCAGGGAGCTTGCTTCCCCCTCTCTCTCTGTCTGCTTCTCTGCCTACTTGTGATCTCTCTCTCTGTGTCAAATAAATCAATCTTAAAAAAAAAAAAAAGAAAAGAAAATGTCCTTTCTAGGTATTATACCAATAAAAAATAAGATATTATATTTTCTCCTCAAGAATTATAAATTAGGTTTAATCCCTCACAAAAGTATTTGGCTTCTCTCTAAAATAGTTACCTAATTAAAAAAAAAAAAAAAAAAAACGAAACTGTTTAGTCCACCCTAAACGTTCTCCAACCAAATCTTCCAGTAGCTTGAAGAGATCACCAGACTTTGCTCAGAGCCACTTTATTCCTGGCTGCCTTCTTCTGCCAGAGCCATTGCCTTTGACATCTCTGACATATTTCCATCATTGCTGCAGGAGGAAAGCATGAAACACTCTCCAAAGAGACTCAGGGAAGTGCAAAGTGACAGCAGGAAGAGCAAACATTGTCACACAGCCCCAGGAAGGCAACAAGCTCTGAAGGAGTGAAGGAGTTGTAGCAATTTCTGCACTTTTTATTGGCATGCGTACCATAACTTAGAGTTACTGACTTGATTAGGAATTAAATTGTTCTCGCCACTGCTCTGCTCCTTCAGGCCACAATAATGTTAGAGGCTTATTTTGAAAATTTACTTCAGCAGCAAGCTCTGTGCAAAGCAACTATGCAGGGGAGGTGGATTCATTCAAAATCTGCACAATCAACAAGAAAAATAGATAGCAGAAGCTGGGGCTACCTTAGGGAAATGTACAGCTAGAAAGGATGGAAATAGGGTAGGAACTGTTTCATCTCTGATTGGTTTTCAGGGCAAATGACTAAACATTAAGAAAAAAATTAGAGATTTGGGTGAAGGGGTCATAGGAAACAGCTGGGAACTCTTCTCAAATAACACCTATGGGACAGTCACCCCTGTGATCCAAATGTCTCTTGAGATCTTTAATTCTAAGAAAGCAAAGGCATATACATACGCACAGAATTCAAAATTTTAAAACTACACAAAGCATAGAATAATGGGAAAACAAGAGCTTCTGGCATTATGACAGGCCTGGGTTCCAATCTTTGTCCAAACATTTGCAAACCCAAGCAAGTGTCCTCAGCTCTCTGGGCCTCTGTTTCCTTTTCAGCTTCTATTCTTTCTTTTCCGTTCTCACTGCTACCTTTCAGATCTGATGGGCATTGACAGGTAATGCACACACAGGGCTTAGAGTAAGCTGTCAAGAAGGAGCAGCGGTTATTACTGTAACCCTGTGATCATCAGGGAAGGGAATGCAAGGGCTTAGCGAGGACAGTGGCATCTGCCTCGGCTGATACTCTGTGGTGACACGAGCAAGTCTTTCAGATTTGAAGGATGTTACCCAGAGCCTGGCAGTCATTCAAACCACCCCCAAGGCCAATGGGTCTGGCAAACTCATTGCCCTCCCAAACCACCACTACCACCACCATTCAAATGTTGTTTGCATTGCTGTTCACAACCCAGAACCTTATATCAGTTTCCTGGAAGGTGAGTCATGGTAACACAAGAGCACAGAGAAAAGAACACACAACAGTAATTATGTAAACTACATTTCCTTCTCCAAAACGGATTAGGAGTCTCAGCGGTGTGGACCTATTCAGATTGTCTGTTCGTGCTGAATGGCACACACAAGCCGAGGAGCCAGGAGGTGCCCAGCCAAGCAGAGGGAGCTGCACCAGCATTGGCCTCATTTACTCTGTTGACCTGTCTGGCCTTTGGAGCAGGAACCCAGCCAGGAGTGTTATTCTCACAGGGACCCCGTTGTTTTTTCTATCAAGTCAGGGCCTGCTGTTTCAAGGATTTCTTCTGCTGTATCTCATTTTGGTCTCTCAGGGATCTATACTCTGACAACGTGCGTGTGAAAGTTGCCTCAACAGGAATCAGACTTGCTGCAGACAAACTGACGAGCCTCCCTGAAAAAGTGCCAACCCAGGCCAGAGCTTTGATAACAGAATACGAGGCTGGAAACAGAGAGCCTGAGAGCCGAGCTAAGGCCCTCCACCAACATGGGCCTCTGTCCAGTCTACACCAACCTAAACACAGTGTCCATTCATCCAATGGACATTCGCTTACAAATAATCCTTCCCACGCTTTCGACAGTGTCCCAGAGTGCAACCCCGCAGAACACCTTCTAGAGGCCGAGGGGCCCTGAACCCCAAGCCACTGGTTTCCTTTCCTGCTGCCTGCCTTGGGGGGCTGAGCTGGCCAGAAAAAGAGGTCAGGGAGGAGAACCGTGCTATTCCCCACGCTCTGTCCTTGGCCAACCAACAGAAAATTGTCTGGTTTCACAGGAATGTTTTGTAACAACAGCCCACAGTCTGCCCAGCCCCCTCACAAAAGAGACTTTTGATGGACGTGTCTAGCTACTGTGGTAAAGTCTACCTTTAGGCCTTTCACTGTACCTTTGTCTGTACCCTCATTCCCAGACCGAAGGTCTCCTCACGGAAGCTTTTCCTGATCACTCACAAGCAAGTTTGGCTTGGGTCTGTTCTCCCTCAAAGCTTCCTCACAAAGCTATATTGTCTGGCCTCTGTTAGACAGTGAGTTCCTGGAGACAGTGTCTGAATCCTGTTTTTCTCTAAACTTTTCTACCCGCCATAGTTCCTGAATTAAAATCTAAAAGTAATTAAGAATCTAATATGTGGCTGACATTTTATGCATTCAAAGCATTTGATTCTCATAATGATTACCACTGGTTTACAACTTGGGGAGACCCAGACCAATCAAGTAATTTGTACAAGAGCACCCTGTGACTGATTCCAGAGTGGAATGTTTCCTTTAACACCTGTAATTACACATAGTAGGTACTCAATAAATGGCTGGCAAATTAATAAATAGATCCATAAATGTGTTTAAATGTTATCTACCAGGACGCCTGGCTGCTCAGTTGGTTAAGCATCTGCCTTCAGCTCAGGTCATGATCCCAGGGTCATGGGATCAAGTGCCCATGGGCTCCCTGCTCAGTAAGGAGCCTGCTTCTCCCTCTCCCTCTGTCTATTGCCGTGCCTACTTGTTCTCTCTCTCTCTCTCTTTCTCTGTCAAATAAATAAATAAATAAAATTTTTTAAAAAAATAAATAGGGGCATCTGGGTGGTACATTCATTAAGCATCTGCCTTCGGCTCAGGTCATGATCCCAGGGTCCTGGGATTAAGCCCCACATCACGCTCCCTGCTCGACGGGAAGCCTGCTTCTCCCTCCCCCACTCCCCCTGTTTGTGTTCCCTCTCTTGCTGTGTCTCTCTCCATCAAATAAATAAAATCTTAAATAAATAAATAAATAAATAAATAAACGTTATCTACCTACTACACAGCATTTAATTTAATATAAATCTTCTTAATTTTGTGGAAATACCCAAAGAGAATAGAATTATTCAGATATGATTACACAATGACTTTTTAATAAGGTCAAATGTAAGAGTGTTTTTCTTGAGACAATGCTGATGAATAGCTCCCCCTCTTGCAGAGGAATAAAACAAGTGGGAACAATTGTCAGTTAAGCAGAAAAAAATTTCTCTTCTCTGAGTGCTGAACCACTGAAAAGAGATATTTTGGAATCTCCATCACAAGAGATTTTCAAAGAAGAGAATGGAGAAACCAGCTGTCCTGAACAGATTAGTCATTGACAAGGTCATGGTGTCCATAGACTTAAAGGTTGTTCTAATAAGAAGCCCCTTTGAGAGTTGTCATTCATCATTCATCTTTGGTACCTGAGGCCTGAGGTAGCAAACCTCTCATTTGGAGACAAGGGGGCTTCTTGGAAAAATGGAATTTTGGAGCTAGGTTTCCACGCAGACAATGCCTGGTGCCATTGTACAGGTTAGTTCTGGACAAAATTGAGATATAGCATTTTGAATTTGTTTTAAAATGTCAGCCTTCTGTTTCCTCACAAGCCTGTTGCATGCCCTCCTCTTCTCACTCACCTCTCTCCTCATTCTTTCCTTTGACTGAATTCTTCCCCACAAGAGGTTTTTACTGCTTACATAGTTATAGGGTAATAATTTGCCATAGTATCTGCCTTTGAAATATCTCACTTCCAGAGCCCCTCTGGTCTTGTGGTCACCAATGACATCTTTTGGCAACAACCAGCCTTATCTGTAATTTGGGGCTCCCACCATGAACACATGACAGTCGATGTGTTTTGTCATTGTAATGTTGATTTCCACGTAACGACAGCAGCCCAAGACTGCTCACCCAGCTTTGTGCCTCACACGCAACGCATCCAAGTACCCTTTGTCACACTCGAGGAAAACGAAAACACACACTCTTTATCTCTCTGGTAATAATTTCATCTTCAAGGCAATTGGTATTCATTTAATATTTACCTTACATGAATTCTCATGTGGAATCGGTAATCAAGTTTATAAGAGAATATACAAAGACTTCATCAGAACCTTTTATCCTAAACTGAGATCATAATTAAGCACTGTCACAGAAGTGAATAGTTTGAGACTGATCTGGTAACAACCGTGCTCCCATTTTGAAGTGAATTTATCTAATGATAAATGCTTATGCTTTTAAAGCAGGAAAGATAAGAGATGTATCTGCTGGAGCCATGCTCCTAAGAGAGGCCCACTTTTCCCTGCTGGTGTAATCATGGCTTTCTAATACTAATGCTGGTTTGACACATTTACTCTAATTGTGAAGGACCTTACTGAAACATGGAGTTAGCTATGGAAAGTCTCGCTGTAACCTGCACATTTTTAGGACCAGTTATGAGAAACCACTGCAAGCGTGTCTCTCTCTGTCTCTCTCTGTCCCCTGCCATAGGGCTCTGTGGCCACAAATGACCTCAGGACTCAGCAACAAGTCAGACAAGGAGAAGTAAAGACCCAGCAACTGGTAGTTGTTAGGCTTAGCAATGATAAATTTCTTATTCTACTGTCCCTGTTAACGCTGTGAATTTGTAATATCTTTATAGTGGCAAGTTCCAGCTAGGATAAGTTTAATTATTTATAGCTGCTGCTAGATTCAATTTTTATAAGGCTTGAGCATATGTATAAGTATTCTATAGTCAATGAAGCAAATAAGGTACTATCAGGTTGAATATAATGCAAAGGAGCTTTATTACAATGTAGAGAGAAAAGCTTTCTCCATATTTAACCAAAGTCCACTGTCTGCTATCAACTACTGAGTCTCTCAGTGCTCAGCTTCCCAGTATGGCTACAGAACAACATGAAACAGAGTTAGAACAAGCATCTGGTAGCACGAGTGAAACAGAGCACACAAACTTACAGCAAAGCAAAGTGCAGAATTTTAACTACAGCAAGACTGGTAATACCCTCTTGGGTCACAGTTACTGTCTGAAATGATGAAACCGATTCTTCCAACAACTCGATCTGCATGTTCCAATGTCTAAATGATGGTTTCTTGCTTTTTGTTTATTTATTAATGTGCTCCAAAACATTGCTACTCAAATCTTTGTCATCGATGGTTATTGCACACTCCTGATTAAGCACTCTACATATTCTACCATTTCTAAAAACAAAAATTTCTTAAAGGGTAAGCATCATTTGGTTTAGAAGTCCTGTTTTGAAAATGAGAGGAGAAAAGGGATAACTTATACTCAAATAGCATTACTGGGTCTTGGAAGTCAAGTTAGGTGGGTACCTAATTTTAAAATGTCATTTAAGTCACTGTCAGTTCATTTTGTTTGTTTACCATTCACTTTTTTAAATTGCTATATTTATTACCTCTTTGATCTGTGACTAGGGCAAGACCTAGGAAAAAAGTAAACTATTAGTTGATTCATTTATTTTTTTCTCTTCCAACAAATATTCACTGAGCATTTACTATGTGCAGGACACTCTGCTAGACACTGATAGTTCAATTATGAGTCAGCACTGGTCCCCACCCTCAGAAGAGGAGAGACATATAAGAAGAACTCGAAGAAGTTGTTGCCACATCATCCTAGAAGCATGTGGACAAGGTACCATGATAGTCCAGGAAAGAGAAAGTAATGAGCTTTATCCAGGATATTAATGGGATCATCACACTAGAGGTAAACCATCAAAAAATGAGTAGGAATTCACCTGGAAGACACAGGTAGGGTGAGTCAGTGCAATGGAAGGAGACACATGAGAACATCCACGGAAAGCCGGACACCAGGGCACATGCTCAAGGACAAAAAGGTACGTGCCCCTGAAATGTCACGTGCCTACAATGAAGCAGCAAATGGTGAGAGAGGCAGAGCCAACGTCAGGGCACTACATGCCATGCCAGACATTTGGGCCTTAACCCTGAACATGAAAAGTAGCCTTTGCCAGATTGTAAGCAAAACAGCAGAACACTCCCATTTGCATTTGAAGAAGGAGGGGCTGACAGTAGTGTGCAAGGTGGAGACAGGTAGGAGACCAGTGCAACAACCTAAGTGGTAGCTGGAAAGGGCTCACCCAAGGCTACAACATAGGGGATGGCAAGAAGGGGTAGAAAGTACAGCTCAACTCTTTTACCTTTTCTATAATGCATGAGTTATAACCTGGGTAGGAGGGAAAACAAACATGTGAATTAAAAACAACAGTCTCGGGGCGCCTGGGTGGCTCAGTGGGTTAAGGCCTCTGCCTTCAGTTCAGGTCGTGATCTTGGGATCCTGGGATTGAGCCCCGCATCGGGCTCTCTGCTCAGTGGGGAGCCTGCTTCCCCCTCTCTCTCTGCCTGCCTCTCTGCCTACTTGTGATCTCTCTCTCTCTCTGTCAGGTAAATAAATAGAGTCTTTAAAAAAAAAAAAAAGTCTCTTACAGTTTAAATATTGTCTTTAAGGTAAGTAATCAATTCAAGATTCAACTCCCTATCAGCACTGGTTTAGTCTCTTTAGGCGAGTCCATCCCTTTGGGGAGATTTTAAGTCTTTTAACTCTCCAATATAGGGTCTGGGTGGATGAGAGGGACCTCCTCTTAGTGGAAGATAGAGGTCTTAACAGGCACACATTGGTGACCCCTCACAGCCTCTGCTGAGGCGTTGCTGAGCAGGCCTCATGCCTGGGTCCCACCTGGCTTTTCAAGGTATCCTATTGCCTCTGGACCCTGGAGTCCTGGCCAATTGCCCTTTTGCAACAGAAGAAAAGATATGGTATAGTTATCCAGAGGCAGGTGGGTAGGCAGGCAAAATGAAAGGCATGTACAACATCTCTTCTGATCACCTCTGCTTTCTCAGTTAAACAGGAAGCAAGACTATCAGCTAAGTGAAGAAGGCAGGAGAAGAGGCAGAGTCGTGGACAAGAGCCAGGAGGATCAGGGAAATGTGGTCTGACTGTCTCACGCACTAACACCCACCGCAGGCTTATGATCATAAGTTCGAGTTAGCCCAGTCAGCCTGAGCATATGGGTTTCTCTGGCCACATTTAGCCACTTAGTACAGGCACAAAGTAGATAGAAATTGGGTATAACCTGTGCTCAGGTTTTGCAAGGTAAGTCCAATTAGAAGAGAATTTAAAGGAATAAAGGATGATACAAGGGAGTGATTTTAATGAATCTAGCTGGAATCTAAGCTGGGCACTGAGGAGAAGGAAGATAGCAAGGGGATGAGGGGCAATGGAAGGGCAATAGGACAAATGAACTGTTTGGTCAAAGTATTGTTGGAGACGGGGTAGGAACTGAAGTGGGTAGAAATGGAAGGAGGATGTGGCTGGAGACTGGGATATTTGACATGGAGGTTATGGAGACTATATTACTACTGTAGGCTTGACTGTGGAATAATGAATGGGCAGAGGTGGCGTCTAGAGTGAGATCTTTGGAGAAATGAGACAACAGAATATTGAAAGGGTCATTTTGCAAGGATATTTAAGTCACCACAAATTAGGGTAATAGTTGTATTGAAAGAGCAGCAGCGAGCCAGGGAAGCCACCCTGGGGCTCGCGGTAACTGCAACAGTGGTAGGGCAGTGACAGGACATTCAAATCCAGGGCTTCTGAGAAAAGGAGGGAGGGAAGGGAGAGTCCGGAAATGGTGATGCAAAAGGAACAAGGTGACGGCCAACCCCACACAGAGGCCCAACGTTAGAAGAAGTATAGGAGAGGCAGAGCTGCTTTTTGAAAAAGCAGCAGGGAAATGAAGCATTAGCTTCCAAGCTATGAAATGAAGCAATAGCACCAAGAAATGTGCTATTTATCTGAGATATTTCTTCCTGCTCAGCAGGCTGCCTTGTTCACTATTTGTAAAGATTTTTAAACGAGTGATGATTCTGAGACTAAAAGACAAAATGTGTTAAGTGTTAGCTTTGTGAAGAAGGGCGTTATCTTAGCTCAGTGCAAATGTGAGAGTCTGTTAACACTAAACTGTGCCTACTGTATTTGGCTTCAGAGGCAAGAAATCTAGAGCAACAGATCTGAGTTTTCCATTACCACTCACTTTAGCCTTTGTCTTGAGGAAATATAATAGGCAGCTTGGAACAGTGTACTATTGTTCACATTTTTGGGTGGGAAGATTAAGCTCTTAATTAATCAGGGAATGGGTAATTGATAATTGTAAGTCCCTGAAAGTAGTCACGATCACTTATGAGTCCATGAAATTGATAATTGTCTCTTTCCCTGAAAATGATCATGATTGCTCATGAGTCATTTTGTAATGAATGCTGACTCATTGTTCACCTGCCTGGGAATTCGAGTTCAGGATTTTCTCAATGTGGAAGCCTTCCCACTATTCATATCAGCCTCTTTTGAGAGGGAGATTTCCAGATTTAAATACACCTGGAAGAATAAAGGAGCAACAGGGGGAAAAAATTAACAAAAAGGAAACCAAACTTTTCAAACAAAAGTGATTTGAATTCAATGGCCTAGGAAACCTGGTGGCAAAGTCATCAGGTTTTAAAGGTTTTTAAAGATCAGAATTCAGAATCACAATATTAAACCTTATTCTCAACTCTTCCCCTACTGGCATCATCTTTGTGGGAAGAAAGAAAAGAGGCGACGAGGGAAAGTAATTATGAGTATGAACACAGAATAACTGCCAACAAGATTTTTAAATTCACCTGCATTTCCTGGCTTTAATGGTCTCAAGTTAAGTATTAACTTTATCCACGTTCTTCAAGTTATTGTTTTCCAAAAAACCTTCTTTCTTGGCTATGTTGAATGAAAGAATGAATCAAAGATGTTCTTTCAAGTCACGGAATCCACGGTACATCTTCAGCAGAAAAGTTCCTCTCCTCCTGGCAGCCTGCTATTACCCTGATGGTAAGAGCATCCACACAACCACATAAACGGATACAAGCATGTAGCTGTATTTTGCAAACACAAGACAATACTAATGTGTAATGTCATAGCATGAACTGCAAAAATGGCTCATCAGGAGAATCGTCCTGAAGAGGTTATGTAAATCGTCAGTACTGGACATGGTAGCTAACACACAGTGCCTTGATCAGCCATTGCACTAATGTTTATTCAGACAGAATTAGAGGGAGAATTATTTATTAAGCCAACTGCACTTGCCTGTTTGGTCAGGCAACAGTTACCTTGGATTCTGTGAGAAACTTAAGAGCTGTTCAGATTACCCTGACCTGCTGAACTAGAACTCTGGCTAACTGTGCACAGCATGTTCCCAGGGCTTGGGAGAATCAACACAGGTGCGCTCAGCAAATCTGAAACAAGGCAGTAAAGATTTACAGAGCAGATGAGGTGAAGTTATTAGTCACTTAATAAACAATGACGAAAGATTGTTTGCATTATCAAAAACAAAGTCACCACAACATTTCTTTGAGTAGCAACTTCTCCCGAAGCAATTTAAAACTTAGTTTTCGTTGAGAATGTTTTATTGACCTTTGGGTCAATAATGGGGAAATGAAGTGGGAAATGAAGCATCCCTGTAACTAAGGATTTAGCCTGTTTTAACATTGCCAGTCCCACTTCATGCCACCAGGATCAGGAGAAGTGAATTGAAACAAAGGCTGAATTTTATGTGTACAAACACATAAGAATTCATACACATTCTCAGTTAAGACCATATAATCTTTTCACACGGCGTTTGTTCAAGCATATCTTTTAAAAGAGAACACATTTGGTTTGGGTGCCCCTTCTGCCTCACATCTTTTGCTCTCCTTTTTGTCATTCTTCCTTCAGCTTTCAAAGCTCCCCTGGCTGCCCCTGACCAACCAACAGGAACCCCAAGCAGGCCTGCCATGAACCCATGCTGACTCTTCAAAACTTACCCATCCTCTGTCACTTTCTTCCAGCTTTAGTGTCTATAAGTCTAATTTTGGAAACAAATCCATGTGTAGGTATTAGTGGATAAAATTTTTTATAGCATTACTTCTTTTATGTAACACGTTTGCATCTAAAGCACTGGAAACCAAAATCCTCCAGATCGCTGGAGCAGAGGATTTTCTCAATGTGGCAGCCTTTCCCACTATTCATATCAACTCCTTTTGAGAGAGAGAGATTTCCAGATTTAAATACGTCTGGAAAAATAAAGGACCAATGGGGGGGGGAATTAACAAATAGAAAACCAAACTTTTCAAACAAAAGTGATTTTGCTTGCCATCTTTCTTCCTGCTCCCAGGACAGTTGAAGACCCTCCCATCAGCAACCCAGAAGGACACTCCTTGTGGGGTCATGAGCTCCAAAGGAAATGAAACTGCCATGCCCATGTTATGGGTCACATGCAATGGTTTCATGTCTCGTGCACTCACTGATGCCCACTAAACTGTGATAAAGACTGACACAGTTTTCTTTATCATACTTGTGACTCCAGCCCAGATGAATGAAGGTTAATTCTGCAGGAAGCAGCCACCCAAAACCTCTCTCCTCAGAAGAGATTGTCATATATAATACTAGGATGGAGCATTAAGGGTTAGAAGTTCAGAACAATCCCAGAGAGCTAGGTTTTTTAAAAAGGCTTGTGAGGGGAAGTTGAATGAAAAACTGTTGAATATAGAAACATCTGATCAAGGTGGTTCTAAGTGAAAGAAGTGGATACCAGAGGACCGATGAGAACAGGCAGAAGTCGGAATGGAATACGAACGAAGAAGTCATTCCTTGGAGAACTTCTGACACCAGAAACAGAAGACTGAGTTCAAAACATGTAATCCAGAAAAGAGACTATGTGATCCATGGGAACTCAGATGCAGAGTCAAAATAGGGAAAGATGAACAGTCAGGAAATCTAAGAAAAAAGCATAGAAAAGCTTATGATGGTGGCTATTCAATTATTTGTGTATTCAACGAATATTTCTTAAATTACTCTTATATATCAGAAATTGCTTTAGGACTACATGTCATAATGGTGAAAAAATGTACCTAGTGCCTACTCTCATGAAGCACACAATCTATCAGGGAAGATATATAATAAAATAAGCAATAACCATAAAGGAGTTATACAGGACACTCTGTGGAAACACAAAGCACTTAACCACTCCACATGGGTGGGAAGTAGGTGAGGTCAGGTGGGGGTTTCCCAGAGGGAGTAACATATAAGCTCAGGGGTTAAATCAGCAGTTCTCGATATAATCAGACTATTGCCCACTTTGCTATAAATACTTTATGGCGTACTCCTTATTATCCTGAAATGGAATTAACAGGTAATGTAACCTTCCTATGCATATAATTTAATTAATATTATTTCTTTGCCTTAATAAAGGAAAGAGCAAGAGAAAAACCATTCATAATAAAATGTATTTCAGTGTGCGAATATATTGCTCATTTAATCAGGAAGTAATAAAATCACCACAAAAGTGACAGCCTCAAATACAGACTGCTATCAGGATTAGTAACCCAAATACCATGAGGCCATTGCTATTCATGAAGTGATTTCTGTGGATGATGAACAGTAAAGTCAAAAATAAAAACAAAATTCTATCTTCCTTTTGTACAGATGAATAGGGAGCATGGGTTTAGTAACACCTGCCTTCAGACTTCAAACTTCTAAAACTGTAAGACAATAAATTCCTGTTGTTTTAAGCCATCCAGTTTGTGGCACTTTATCGCAGTACCCCAGCAAACTAGTATACTCACCACTGGGGAAGGTCTGTTCCAGCCAGGGAGATGTGGTGAAAAGGTCAGCCTGCCTCTGAGGCCTATACTAGCAAGACCACTTGGCTACCAAAACTAACACCACATTCTCCAACTTTGCTCTTCTTAACTCAATATTTTGGCCTGTATCTGTCCCACCTAGTTTAAATTCTCAAATTCTTTAGATCCCCAAGAGGGTCAAGGGGTAACATTTGTTGGGAACCCTTCAGAAATATCAGTGTCTGCACACGGTATACCACAAACCTCCTTATTATACAGATTCTCTTTGGGAACAAAAATTATCTTTTCAAGAACGCATTTCTTGTCATCATATAACTTCCCCTGGTATTCCATAAGTTTTGCCAACAATACTGCTAAATGAAAATTTAATGAAAGAAATAAAATTACTAAAATCAAGCAGCTGTTGAAATAATGAATGCTAACCACAACTGCCATACCATGATATATAACCTAATCTTTAGGTTAAGTATATTATTATAACTGGCATTAGGATAAAAAAAAAACTGGGTGTTTCAAAGTGAGGGTGAACCTTGAGGACAATGTGCAGTGTGCTGTGAAGACTACAGGAGTGGAAGCACTAGATGGGGCAGGCAATCCAAAAATACTGCATTTAGAGGTGAGCATGGGGAATCCTTAAATTAGCAAACAGCAGAGATCATTTTCCGATTCTAAAGTCAGTTGCCTTTCCAGTACACAAAACTGTTAGAGTGAAAATGCAGAAATAACTTCCAAGGAAAGCATTTCCGTTTTATATGACATGTAGACTTATTTATAAATGGTTGCCTCAAAGATCTTCTTGCAGCCTCAGGAAATGTGAGATGTGGACTGCTCAGGTACCTGATGATGCTGAAGCATCAGGATAGGGCCAAGAAGAGAGATCAAACACTGGCAGTCCAACACTGACCACAGAAAAAGCAATCAGCAGGGAAATGTGAGTCCATTTGTCTTCTGCCAAATTTGAAGCCAATTATCTATTCCTTCTTAAGAAGCATCCTCCGTAGCAAAGTAGGAAAAACTGTGGCTCATCGCTCTGTCCACAATGGCCCACTGTGTCTCTGCATCTCCAACTTTGGAAACAGAGCTCTCCAGAATTTCACATCGGGCTACAGCATGGGTGAAGTGTGAACAGCTGGAGAACAATTCTATTCATCTCTGGAAGTTGCACTCACCAACAGAATTACTCTGAAGCTTCTAGGGAAGCATAGCAGATGTATTTCCCTACTTTTCTATCTTCATGATAAAGAATTATTGGCAGCACAACATACACGTACACTTCGCATTTAGAGCGGGATATAGTTCCAAAGTCAGCTGAGAACACACCTTCTGCATTTTGTATACTTTAGCTTTTAAGAATGCTATCCTTCCAAGAAAAAATTGTTTGTTCAACCATTTAGAAGTACTAAAGTACCTAATCTCTTGAAAGTGGAAAAAGTGAACCTGTAATTAAAGTTAAAAATGCATTTTGCATCTTTCTCACTGTTTCCATCATTCCCTAAAGCAAGCAGAGATCAGGGAGGATCAAATCTCCCCTAACAAGCCTATGGCCATAGCCCTTTAACTGTCAGCTGGTTCCATATAGAGATCAAAATAGTTAATGGCTCATCTTCAGATGGATCTTAGCTGGGAGTTAGCACAGACTGAATTTAAACACTTCTTGGTTTGATTATGGCCTCCACCAGTTCTAAACGGTTTGATGTGATATCTAAGCTTTGTGAATTTCAAATTTTTCATCTCTAAAATGCAAATAATAATATATATTTCCAGGATTTTTTATGAAATTATATAAAATGTATGAAAATACCCACCTTCTGTGAGCGAGTTGTAACACTTGTTTGCCCATGCCAGTATCCTTGGAAAATAATCAAGCACAAGGATGACAATCGTGGTGATAATGATGATAAATGATTATGTAGCATTTACAACACACTAGGCACTGTTCAAAAACTCTCAATGTATATGAATTCACCTAATCCTCACAGTGGCCCCACAAGGTGTTCTACAGATAATGAAACCAAGACCCAGGGAGGTTGTCATTTCTCCAAGGTCACACAGCTAGCAAGCAGTAGAGCTAGGATTCCATTCTAGCCACAGGGATTCCTTTGCAGGTAGTTGCTACTTAGTCTGCACTCTTAATCATGACACATGTTGCCTCTTGTGGTTTAATGATAATCATAGCAGTCTTTGACTAAAGGAGGTTCTGGAGTCTCCCTTTTCCTGTTAGATTAGAGAAGGTACCGCTGCATGTCTCTTGCAATCATTGGTCTTTCTCCAGGGATCTGAATGGTCTGTCCAGTCTTTCTTCCTCATCTGGAAGCACTCCCTTCCCTCTCTGGGCTCCAACCACACTGGCTTCCTTTTGTTCCTCACACACAGCATACTCCCTCCTCTGCATGGAGCACTCTTTCATCTGCGCTCTTTTCCTTGAATACCCTCTATTCATCTCTCGGGTATCAGCCCAATTGTTATCTTCACAAAGGAAGCCTTCCTGGACCTCCCTGACCAGGTGGCCTTCCTCATATTCATAGTTCCTTGGACCTTTTCTGAACAGCACCCATCCACGAGAATGGAGGCTGTGTGCCTTTTTTGCTCACCATATGTCCATAAAGTCTGGTCAAATGCCACACACATAACACCCAGCTCAATAAATATTTGCTGAATGAATGAATGAAGCTTGTTCTGTGGCTGAAAGTGGCCAGCAAAGTCAATCCTCTCTTAGCTTCTAACTTACCTCTGCTGCTCCCATTGGGCTCAGAAATCTTCAGAAAGTCCTTAGAAATACAGAAAGTGTCCTTCTATTGTAGTAGAAGATTTAGAGGTCACCTCTCTTTTATCATTCAAAATATAACTCAAAATACTATTAGTTGTAATCCTCTAAGTATTATTATAATAAATATTTAAAAGACAATATACACACTTACTTGAGGTCGTATCCATGCTTACCTGTGGCTATTCTTGCCCAATCAAAATTAGTTGAATATTTGTAAATCCTTTACAAGAGAGTTCCCTGAAGGGTTATATTTTCCTCCAGCTTGTACTGTAACATTATTAGATTTCAAATCTCCTGAGCATGGTTTAGCTTGTAGCAGGCAGCAGCCTACCATTCTGGCTTAATTTGTCATATGCATGGCAAGAGAGGGATGAAATTCCAGTTAAGGAAATACTATGAACTTTTGCCTTCTTATATTTACTGTTCTCTTAACTTGGGCATCTTCAACTTGAAATACTTAGTAAGCAGTTTATTCCTAAGGGCTATTTTATTTTTTATTCAACTCTTTGTGACTATCCTATTTCTATTTCTGGCCATGGGGTGAGTTACTCTCTTATTCAATTACAGGGAATGTGTCATATAAATATTTTAACATTTTAATTAATTGTATTTTCATTATGCTTGTCCTGAGGCTTCCTCGGCTAAGAGTAAAATGTATTAAATTTAAAATAGAAAAACCATAACTTCAATTAGTTCCTAAGTGGGATCAGTTTCAGTTTTAGACCAAAGAAGCTGCTTTATTGTGACTGAGATGGCACTGATAGTCTCTGCAGGGCTTATTCTAACGACAGTCAAGGCTCCTGTCCCCAAGTTAACAGTATCTCCCCAACACACACGCACACACACACACATGCCACGCACACAGAGTTAATGCCTGTCATTACTCCATTATTTCTTTAGTTCTTGAAGGCTTCCTGCCCTTTTAAAATACCACTTGAAGGTATTAAGCCTTATCAGTTCATAGCTTTGTTATCGGCCAACACCTTAGTTGACAACCAGCTGAGAGTGAGAGCTTGCCAGGAATGTGACCTGCATAGGTGCTGGGCCTGGGGGAGGAGAAGGGGGGTGTCAGGAGGGAGAAGGAAAATGCTATGGGGGGCAGAGGGAAGCTCTGGTGACAGCTTGGTGTAGGATGCAGCTGGCCTTGATGCCGTTAAGCTCGTTTGGCTCAGTGCAAGACTTCAGCTTCCTGAAGAGAAACATCCTGGCCTATAAAGTTAAGGAGCTAAAGAGTGAGTCTCAGTCAAAGGCAGACATGGTTCGAGAAAAGGTTCACTCAGCTAAGGCCAGGAGTACAGAGCCTGCTGTAATCATCAAACAGTTCCCTACACTTTTCAGACTGTTGACATCAATACCCTCATCCATATTAACAATGCGGTCATCTATGTCATCCACATAAACTAGCTAGCAGGTCATATAATATTACTGTATCCCAGACACCAGTCTGAATGCTTTATATGCTACATGACAGATGATGTGATTGGCCATCTTTTACAGATTAGAACTGAGTTTTAGAAAAGTAATGTAACTCCCCAAGAGCAAACAGCTAGTAAATGGGAGAAGTAGGAATTAAACCCAAATTTGTCTAACTCCAAAGCCTATGATTTTAGCCACTATGCCTTTGAGCTTCTTTGTTTATAAACTACTCTTTAAAAAACCATTATTTTACTTACTATCAAAACATCCTGGGAAATACAGAGGTTGTGCATGCTCTGTTATTTCCATTTTAGAAATTAAAAAGCAAAGACACAAGGGGACATAAAGTTAATCACCCTGGGTCTGCAGTCACCTGCAAAGCACAGATAGAAATATATTCCCCAGGTGGCACCCAAGACTTCTTGTAGAAGGTGGTATATGTTCCTTTACCTCCCTCAACAATGCACACCACATCTTTATTCATTTGTTTTTGTGTTAGCATTTGTTCTTTATCCATTGAGAATATATCTTTGCCAGAGATAAGCCTCCATATCAAAACATGATCTTCTCCAATTTGTTCATGGATCCAGCTCTTTGAATACCACTTAGGTAAAAATGATTACGTCAGAAAGTTCTAATCCGGGTAAAGTACAACAATGATGATTATTGCAAGCATTTGTGAGAAAGCCCTCCAGTGATCATTTAGACTCAGGAAAGTCCCCTAAAGAAATGAAACAGCCCACAAAGTGGCTGCCAACAAAGCCTTCCAACAGTTTTAACAAGCAGCCCTGGTTTTTTATTGACTTAAAGGGAAATGGAGTCAATAGGGAAATTCCAATAAAAGGGTAGGTAAGTCAAAGGTTTGTTTTTTTTTCTATGGATTAGTTCTCACACATTTCCTGTGACTAGATTTTTTTTGGTAATGTGTAATTTTAACCACAAACCTAGCATTAAGCAATGTGTACCAAAGTCTATTTCCTGATGAACTTGAGAAAGGTCAGAGGTTAATTGGGCCATGCCCGGTTAAAACACCATGAGCTTAAAGGTATAGCTGCTCACCTCAGCATAGCACATTACAACATTATCAGAACCTTGGACGGTTCAGTGACTTAGCAACAAGTTGACACGTGAATGTCTTAGGTTTAGAGAAGTCAATCTAATTTTGTCTTAAATCCACTACACTAAATAAATGACTCAAACTTCCTGAAACTCTAAGAAAACACAAAAAGCTCTTAATCCAAGAGTCTAGGCCTCACTGATATGACCTACATCCCTACACTCACTGCACAGAACAGAAGCAACTGAAATTTATATTCATTATCAACTATACAGAATCAGATCTGTCAAGAGGCTCCAAAGCTTAATTTTACTGAGGAAAATTAATAACATATTAATAAAATTAATAAATTAATAAATTAATAAATAATAAATAAATAAATAAATAATAAATTAAATTAATAAAAAGTCCAAAGGGGATTTAGAAGGGACCTCCAGAAAAAAGCTACAAAAAGCTGTGTTGAACCACCAATTCCAGTGAAAAGTAAGTTCTAAATCAGACTTACTTTTGCTGTCTGGAAACTCGATGCATCTAAAAAGTCAAAAAGAACAGATTTTATGACACAATTATTGATTTCCCTTTAGAACTTTAGTGAGAGGATAGTCAGTAAATGAGGCAAGATAGAACAATTCAACATTTAGATGTTCTTTCCAAAATTTTTGTCTTGAATCAGCAAAACTGACAAGGGAATGGTAATGAGGAGTCATGTGAAAGTAGCACTGAAGTCTAAAGTCATAATAGGCATATAACTGCTGGGACAGGAATTTATAGATAATTTACAAATAAGGTAAGCTATGACAACTGCTATACAGACTTCAAATCATATTTCTACTTTCAATTAATTGCTCAAATTCCTTGTTTCAGCCATAATTAAGAAGAAGAAGAAGAAGAAGAAGAAGAAGAAGAAGAAGAAGAAGAAGAAGAAGAAGAAGAAGAAGAAGAAGAAGAAGAAGAAGAAGAAGGTGGAGGAGGAGGAGGAGGAGGAGGAGGTGGAGGAGAAGGGAAAAAGAGGAGAAGGAGAAAGAGAAGGAGAAACTAAAACAAAGCTTGTGCTAGAAGCACTGGGCTGCAAAGAGCTTTCAAATCTTCCCAGGGTTGGCTCAGCATATTCCTGAAACCCACATTATCTGGGACAAGAGAAGAATGTGTCAACAGAGTAGACTTGTGAACTGATTTCTCACAGTGAGAAACTAATGCGATGTCTTTGACAGAAGAGTATTATAGCTAAAGGAAGATTTTTATGTTCCTGTGCATGCTCTAAGGCCAGTTTATTCATTCAGAGCTTTGGGGACAATCTTTCAAATAGAGTAATATCTTACTTCTACTGAAAGGAAGTCTGGGGTTTTAAATAATTTCGATCACCAGGCTTTTAAAATTCTACTTTAATTAAACAAATTCAAGAATGCTTGGCAGGAGGGTGGGGTAGTGATGTTATTCATATCTGGGAAGATAAACTATAGGTACAAAATTTTTCTGGGCTTGTATCTTTACATATTTTTACTCTTAGGATATAAATCTTTGGATCTGAAGGGAAGTATAGTGCTTAAAATGTTACTTTTGTGTCTTGCATGCTAGGGTGTTTTTCTCTTTTTTAGCCAGATTCTCTTAGTAAGTGTAATTACTTAGTAATTGCTCAAAGGTGCCACTTTGGGAAGCTCTAGTCACACTCTGTGACACTCTCTGTAGCAACAGTTTGAGTTTTAGTTATATACAGTCAAACTGAGAAAGAGCAGTCACTGCATAGGTCATCTGAACACTCAGGACTGCCCCCAACACTATGGCAGTGCCACAGAGCATAAATGACCTAACCAAGATGAACCATGCATCCTGCTACACAACTGCCTTCCAAAAGAAGCTTTCTGTCCCTGATAAAAGCCATTAAGTAGGAATCCACCAAAAAAATTTTAATTTTAATTTTAAAAAATTAAAAAATATCACATCCCTTAAGCTCAGCCAACAAACAGAATGTAAAAATGTGTCTTAAAAAAATACACTAAGGAGCGCCTGGGTGGCTCAGTGGGTTAAAGCCTCTGCCTTCGGCTCAGGTCATGATCTCAGGGTCCTGGGATCGAGCCCCCCATTGGGCTCTCTGCTCAGCGGGGAGTCTGCTTCCCCCTCTCTCTCTGCCTGCCTCTCTGCCTACTTGTGAACTCTCTCTGTCAAATAAATAAATAAAATCTTAAAAAAAAATACACTGAAAAAAATAGGCAAGACTACGCCAAAGCATAAGTGATTGCTACAGGGGTAAGCAACGTTTTTAAAAGATTTTATTTATTTATTTGCCAGAGAGAGCACAAGCAGGGGGAGAGGCAGAGGGAAAAGCAGACTCCCCACTGAGCAAGGAGCCTGATGGGGGACTCCATTTCAGGACCCTGGGATCATGACCTGAGCCAAAGACAGAGACTTAACAAACTGAGTCACCCAGGAGCCCAGCAACGTTTTTCCTGCTGTTTTTCTTAAATTCCCAAATTTCATACAGTGAATAAGTGTTACTTTGAAAGTCATTAAAAACATATAGTAGAAAGCAAATCCAGAACTTCTAGTCAAAATGGCATCGTAAGACCATGATTTGAAAAACTCTCTGTTCCATATACATATTTTATTGCAGATAATATTTTTAAAAAGAGAAAATTAGAAATACAAAACAATATTCCAAAGCAATAGTAGATTAGTAGTCATAATATAGAAAGAACCCTACATAATTAAAAAAATAGATAAAGAATGCAGATACCCAAAGGATACAAAAATAGTGATTCAAAGGGGCACATGCACCCCAATGTTTATAGCACCAGTGTCTACAGTTGCCAAAATATGGAAAGAGCTCAGATGTCCATTGACAGAGAAAATGTGGTATAAAAAAAAAAAAGAAAAAAAAAGAAAATGTGGTATATATACAATGAAATATTACTCAGCCATCAAAAAGGATAAAGTCTTGCCATTTGCAATGATGTGAATGGAACTAGAGTGTATTATGCTAAGTGAAATAAGTCAGAGAAAAACAAATACCATATGACTTCATGAACAGGTGGAATTTAAGAAACAAAACAGATGTACATAGGGGAAAGGAAGAAAAAATAAAATAAGATAAAAACAGAGTAAGGCAAACCATAAAAGACTCTTTTTAAAGATTTCATTTATTTATTTGAGAGAGAGAGAGCGAGAGAGAAAGCACAAGTAGGGGAGGGGCAAAGGGAGGGGGAGAAGCAGTCTCCCCACTGAGCATGGAGCCTGATGCAGTGCTTAATCCCAGGACGCTGGGATCATGACCTGAGCTAAAGGCATATGCTTAACCAACTGAGCCACCCAGGCACCCCAAAAGATTCTTAACTATAGGAAACAAACAGGGGTTGCTGGAGGGGAGGTGGGTGAGGGAATGGGGTAATTGGATGATGGCATTAAGCGGGGTACATGAAGCAATGAGCATTAGGTGTTATATGCAACTGACGAATCACTAAACCGTACCCTGAAACTAAGAAAAGAAAAGAAAAAAGAGTGTAAACAGAAAATTTACAAAAAGATACTCATGGTCTCTAACAATGAGATCATTGTAAATTTGAAATAAGATATCATTTTATATCTGCAATTTTAGAACACATAAAATAACACTACATATTGAATAAATCATAATATTATCTACCTGGCAGGGAGGAGAGGAAATGGATGAAGAATAAATACACAGTTTTCCAAATATATCTCTGTAACATTTTATTGCTAAATAAACAAAAAAACTTTAAATACCTAAACAAATATAGCATTTGTTATATCTGGGTATTGAGCATATGAAGACTGTATCTTATTAATATCTGTACTCTTCAAAATGTTTGGTATATTTCATAATTTAAAATGTCATAATTAGGGACACCTGGGTGGCTCAGTGGGTTAAAGCCTCTGCCTTCAGCTCAGGTCATGATCTCAAGGTCTTGGGATCGAGCCCTGCATCAGGCTCTCTGCTCGGCAGGGAGCCTGCTTCCCCCTCTCTCTCTGCCTGCCTCTCTGCCTACTTGTGATCTCTCTCTCTGTCAAATAAATAAATAAAATCTTTAAAAAAATGTCATAATTAAGTATCTCTGGGATTTATCAATTAATAGGTCATTGTTGATTTTCGCTGAATAAATTTTGGGAGTAGCAATGTCCATATTTCAGAGGCTAGAGAGGGAAACACAGTTGAGATAAAGGTTTGTTATTAACATGGAGGAAACCCAAGCCTCATATAGACACAGCGTGGCATGAAAAGAGCTGATGGAGAAGATAGGGTATGGAGGAGTGGGGAGATGAGGGAGGCAATGATTAATCCCTGAGCTTGTAAAGGACAATTGGAGCTGGAGACTAAAGAGGAAGAGATAAAGTACTCAAAGTATTTGAAATAATGGAACGTGAAGTCTATGCTATATAGCAAAAAAAATTGAGGTCATGGAAGGGCTGCTAGAAATGAGAAGTGGAAGGACTCAAGAGTGTGGAATATTCTACAGTGTGGAAGAGTAGGGGTCATAGCATTAAGAGAGGTAACTGTGGGAAGGTAGGAAATTATGGTTGAATAGCAGAAATCAGAAACAGAGCAATTCCAGATGATGTCCTGGTCTGAGCAAATACACAGTGAACATGTTCGAGTGGAAAAAGCTGCTCTTGAGGAGGTTACACCGAGTGGTCAAGGTGAAGGAGAGACCAGACTGGACTCTGAGGTCATCAGGTTTGAGCCAGGATCTGGGAAAGGGCAGGAAACAGAGAAAGGAAGACTGAGCTAAATGCCAAATGCCTCAATGTAGCTGAGAGAGGTGGAAGGAGGGAAACATAGAAGAGGACATAGATGACCTTCCCAAAAAAGGCTATCTGACATTACTTTTGTCCCAAAAAATGTTATTAGGAAAAGTAAACATTTTTAGCAGAGGTGGCTTTACCATTTCTTGGTCCCCCTCATGTGCACAAGCCCTTCCAAAGATCAGAGAGGAGCCCCAGAAGTACATTCACAATGGTCCATGCTTCATCCAAGTTGTACAGGTAAGATATTTTAAGTGAGATCAAGTGAAGTCTGTCTCTTTCTTCTCCAGCTTCCCCTCTGTCATATTACAAAAGTGTCAGGCAGAGTTGCAATGGTCTTGAGCATTTTTGAATGAGTTGAGGGTACATTTAATTTGGATCTAGAAGGACATATTTATATGGTTTGCAGTCACTTCCATGTTGTTATTGTTAGCCATTATAGGGTAGGAATGGCTTCCAGGAATAACCTTACTGTCCACCCAGCTGACTCACTTGGCATCAAAAAGGGTCAAGGCCAGAGGTTTCCTTGTAAGAATGAGTCCCATGGTGCTCAGTGATAAAAAATGAGAAACAATGTTTGAAACAGAGGGAGGCAAAAGCTAGTTTGTGGGAAAACCTTCAAATCATCTGATGCATAAAATTGTAAATTAAGGAAATGTAGTGAAAAAAAGCATTTTAGCAGCATGTTATGGGTTAGTCTAATACATATATTGTTTTCTGCATTTGTAATGTTTCTGGTATTTGTTAGCTTTTGTAAATTTGTGATTTGTTGTATTTTTTCCATTCTAAATAAACATTCGATTCCACACCTAATTTTATATTCGTAATTTAAAGAAGGACCTCCAAAATTGTACAAGCTTCCCCAAAATTTAGATCCATTTCTTTCTGGTGGTTAAAAATTGGATTCAAAACAGTAATAAGAGTAATTAGGAATCAACTTTGCTTCCCCATCTTCAGTTCACAAGATTTTCTCTTTCCTCCAAAGAAATACAAGATTTAGCCAACCATCACCTACTGTGTTAAAATTTATGTAATCATTCTTTTCTTAAAATGTAATCCGAAGACCAAGGAATGAGACCAAAATCTTGAATATAGCAATCCTTGCCAAGTTTAATGACCTCTTAATGGTATGAGATTTTCCATGATTTTATATTTCTAATTGCTTTTTTATTATTGCTTGGATGAACTCTGCAAAACAAACAAACAAACAAAAAATAGTACTAATGATAATCATAGCCTTTTTTTTTTTTAATGGAGATCCCAGAATTCTATATAATATAGAATTCTATATATAAAACTATATAATGACTCAAACAATCCCATAAAGAACTCTGTCCTTATGGAAATAATCCAGAAGGTAGGAGACAGGATCTCACAATTCATCTAACATGGAAGAAATTAATTCTATCCATACAAAAAGGGATAAGACAACTGCAAAACCCTTAAGAAATGGAAACCCACTCAGCTCTGCATGTCATTCTTCAATAGAAAACTGAAACAGCCTCAGTAAATGATGGTCATCTGACTTATAGAAACATTCTTTTACTTAATGCCAGGTTTTCCAAACACCTACCCATTCAGATTGTAGATTTGTATTAGAATACGCTCTTTAACTAACTTTCAAATGATTTACTCACCCTAAAACCAACAAATAGCTAATCTCCTTGTCTTTCCAACAGACATCCCTGCATATTTTAAAGAAATCTTTTGAGATAGTTTGGCCTTTCTTCTTAAAATGTCTATAAATCTGTTTTGTTTTGTTTTGTTTTGTTTTATTTAAGAGAAAGCAATGACTTGCCTACTCAAGAAAGGTGTTGGCTGCTCATTGTGTTCATTATCAAATTCTCCAGTGCCCTTTCTGCAAAGCACATTGGAACATAAAGCTCACCAGAGCTTTGCCTAATACCTTTCCCATCTGTTCTCTGCTTCAGGGGCCCTTGGTGAAATTTGCTGCTATGGGTGGTGAAATTTGAAGACCGCAAACAAAACCTGCTCCAAGACAAGGAGCATTTAATGAACAGAATGTTTTCTCTAACTGCTTTTTGCCAGCCATTGGCATTTAGAGTGGGAGCAGGGAAAGAGTGTTCCTTTTGTCAAAATTTACTAATTCTTGGAATGCCTGCCTCTTTTTTCTTCCTTTCCTTCTTTCTTTCTCTTTCTTTCCTTCTTTTTCGCTCTCTTTCTCTTTTCTTTCTTTCTCCCTCCCTTTATTTTTTTCTCCCTCCCTTCCTTTCTTTTCTGTACAGAAATAAAAAAAGAAACCAGTGTCTTGCTTATTTCTCCAAATTACAGATCATTTGCTTTTCAAAAATGATCCACTTGTGGAATAACAAGCCATATCACCTGGGATACCTGGCAGTGACCAAAAAGGGAACAAGATCTTAGGACTGGATGAGACCTAAAAGGCCACTCGTTCCTATGCTTGCATTTTACCTGAAAGCTAGAAGGGATAGGATTTGCTATAAACTGCTAATAGCAGCAGACTCCAAGACCTCTAATTTCCAGTTTCTTTGATTTCCCTATTATACTAAGCTACCCCTTGTGAATTAAAGTTAAAATTAATAATTATATGGTTTAAAAGAACACCTTATTTCTATTTTTTCTTTTTTACCTGTTTGCCCTTTAAGATATAGGTAATCTAATTATATCTTTCTAGTCTGGCCCCAAAGTGTCTTCCATTCTCACCTCCTACCCCCACCCCTCTGCAATCCCGGTGCAGCCGTACAACTGTCTTACTCAATACCCTCAAACTTTCTTGATATCTTCCAGCTTTGGGCATTTCACTCATGCTTGAAACCTCCAGTTTTTTACCTCCTAATTATGTGGACTAAGCAAATCCCATTAGCCATTCCGAATGTTAACTAATTCCTGCCTCCATAGCCCTGCAGTGGTCCCAGTGATGTGCAGGTATCTGCCTCCCTGTGACAGCATTCCTTTAACACTGGATCTCTAATATCATGTGGAACTCTTTCATTGCCACTTTGAACTATTCTTACCACTGAGGGTTTTATTTAACTTTTTCCATATTTTTGTATAAATTTCTCAACTAGATGGGAAGATTCTTTTTTTTTTATCCCCAAATACTTTTATTTTATTTTTCAGTGTTACAAGATTCATTGTTTATGCACCACACCCAGTGCTCCATGCAATACGTGCCCCCCTCAATACCCACCACCAGGCTCGCCCATCCCCCCACCCCCTCCCCTCCAAAACTCTCAGTCCCTTGTTCTGAGTTCACAGTCTCTCATGGTTCTTCACCCCTCCGATTTCCTCCAAATTCATCCCTCCCCTCC
>CM052897.1:94932053-94997687 GCA_028534135.1 Potos flavus
CCAGTGCTCCATGCAATACGTGCCCCCCTCAATACCCACCACCAGGCTCGCCCATCCCCCCACCCCCTCCCCTCCAAAACTCTCAGTCCCTTGTTCTGAGTTCACAGTCTCTCATGGTTCTTCACCCCTCCGATTTCCTCCAAATTCATCCCTCCCCTCCCTCTCACAATGTCCTCCATGTTCTTCCCTACGCTCCACATGTAAGTGAGACCATATGATAATTGACTTTCTCTGCTTGACTTATTTCACTCAACATAATCTCTTCCAGTCCAGTCCATGTTAAAATAAAAGTTGGGTATTCGTCCTTTCCGATGGAGGCATAATATTCCATTGAATATATGGACCATATCTTCTTGATCCATTCTAGATGGGAAGATTCTTAAAGACAAAGCTATTTTGACATAATTCTCTGAACTCTCCAGAAAAGTATTCAGTACAGTTCCTTACTTACAGCAGGCACTCAATAATTAATTAATTCAACGTAACTTGTAGGATAGATGGATAAAAAGTAAATACATATCTATGTGTAAATGAGTGCGTTTAGGCCTGTGAATTCTAAAACAATCTTTAACCTGAAATGTATCTAAACAGAATTCTATTTATCTAGTTTTGTCTACCCCGACACTGATTCTAATGATTAGGTAGAATTCCACTCACTGTGGCATATATATAATATATTATATATACATATGTATATGTATATATTTATTTAAAAGTATCTAGAAGCATTCATTACCTCAGAATGTTATAAAAATGATAAAAGAATTTTTGGAGAATGGCTGAACACATTGTCTGCAATGAGAACCCAGACAATTTAGTAGGCATACTTTCATATAATAAACTATAAAGGAAATACAGTTGTTCTGACATGAGTCCCCAATTTCTCCTGGTTAAGAAACTACTGATAATCCTCCCCAGCATGGCTAGAGATATCACTCTATCTGGATCTTCTGAAGGACTCTCATTTCTCCTATGCCACAACTGTTGTACTAGAATATTTATTTCTTGAAAGGACCCTGGTAGTTAAGGGTTAACCTTTGTTTATGCACTCACTTTAAGAGAGTGGTAAATAGTGAATCCTTACCAACTTTACCAACTGTAAAGAACACCTTATTTCTATTTTTTCTTTTTTACCTGTTTGCCCTTTAAGATATAGGCAGTGACCTATATCTTATAGGTCACTCCTTGCATGTGTTCTGTGATTTTCTTCATGGCTGCAATCTCTCCTAGGATCAGACATCCCTCCTGCCTGGTAACTGTGGGAGGCAGGCCTTAACACCCCTTTAGTGGGAGATCCCGGTGTGCAGGCATGTGTTCCATGTAATCCTCCTCTGCAACACAACTACTCAGCCTCCTGGGAACAGTAGCTTCAGTTCTTCATAATCACTTTGTACCCAATTTTGTGTGAGCTTCAGGTCCATTCAAAGGAAACAAAGGACCAGCAATTTTTATCAGGCAGATGACAAAAATTCAAAATGCTTGAATAAAGTTGTATATTTTGTTGTGAAAACTTGGTGAAAATGTCAAGAAAACTAAACCTCCTTGGACTTTGTAACAGCATTTTTATATCTGAAGAGTCCCTTAAAGTCTATTGTAAAGCTTCCAACATAAATGACCTCCATGTGAAATTCAAAATCAGTTCAAATTATGAATTAAAAGTCTTTAAATGGGCCCTTCATGATACCAGAAATATACACTTCATTATATACAAAAAAAGAAAAGCTACTTCTTTTAAATGAGTATTTCAAAATTGCCTCCTTCTCATTTCCTGGTATTGAAGTATTGACTATGCACCAAAGCTCTACTCAATACTTCAGGCACAGATCTTCTGTAACACTTTATACTTGGTTCATGATTGTTGTGACATCATATCACCCTACTTGGTCTCCCTTGAGGGTTGTATTGTAGATTCATCTTCATGTCTTATATAGTAACCAACTTTGCACATTTCAGCTACTCAATCAATATGGTTGGGATGGATATATGAATGAGTTCTTTCTTATATTTGGCCAGGCCAGAAGAAAAACATATATTTTGATGCCAGAAGTAGGATGTCCAGAGTTAACAACCATCCAAAGATAACATATCAATATTACTGTCGTTGTATAAGGGGAGTCACACACCTAAACAAGCAAGTGTGCTCAATATGCAACAGCAGGCTAAGAACTCCCAACCAATGAGTCTACCTTTTACTCCAAGGATGGACATTCTGTGAGTAACTTTCATTTGTTCCTTCAGTCACTCAGTAAGCACTTGTTGAAGATATAAAACATGCTGGGCACTGTGCTAGATACTGAACATACAGAGATAAGTAAAGCATGGACTATCTTCAAGAAGCTCCTAGTCTATTGGAGAAGACAAATATGATGAAATCATTCCCATTCAAGTGACAGATCAAAAAAGAGCAAGTGCTAAGGAATCCCAATAGAGGGAGCATTAAAAAATGGAGTCTTGTTCATATAGGAATTCAGGACAGGTTTCTTTCTTTCTTTTTTTTTTTCAATTAATTTATTTTATTTTATTTTTTCAGTGTTCCAAGATTCATTGTTCATGCACCACACCCAGTGCTCCATGCAATACATGCCCTCCTCAATACCCACCACCAGGCTCACCCAACCCCCCATCCCCTCTCCTCCAAAACCCTCAGTTTGTTGCTCAGAGTCCACAGTCTCTCCTGGTTCATCTCCCCCTCTGATTTCCCCTAATTCACCCTTCTTTTCCTTCTCCCAATGTCCTGCATGTTTTTCTTTATGTTCCACACGTAAGTGAAACCATGAGATAACTGACTCTCTCTGCTTGACTTGTTTCACTCAGCATAATCTCTTTCAGTCTCGTCCATGTTGATACAAAAGTTGGGTACTCATCCTTTCTGATGAAGGCATAATATTCCATTGTATGTACGGACCATATCTTCTTTATCCATTTGTCTGTTGAAGGGCATTTTGGCTCTTCAGGACAGGTTTCTAAGAGGAGATGGTGTTTGGGCAAAATTTTGTAGAATATTTTAGGATGAGGAAACAGTCCATGCATGGGCAGGAAGATTAGGGTGAGAATGACAAGGTCAGGAAGAAGATCCGTTTATTGTGGCTAGAATATGGGGTGGGGCAGAGGTAAGGGCTGAAAATGAAACTGAAGGAAATAAGTTGGGGCCAAATTGTGATAAACACATGATAGCAATATACAAAAATTTTGGAATCTACTAAAAAAAAATATTGAAGTGCAAGACAAACTTGATGAAAAAAAAATAAAGCCACGAAAATAAGAAAATAAATAAGAAAGACAGATCAAAGAGATGCATCCTATGTATAAGTGTATGAGCTATGCTTCTTTGGTCTCTTAAGTTTTTAAGAAGCAGCTGTGATTAACATAGGCCCAAAGGGAAGCTATTGGCAAGATCTGGGGAACTCACTGTGTCATCCAAGCACAGCTAGAAATCTAGGCTGGACAGAAGCAGAAGGCTTGCCCAGGTCGGGGGGACAGGGACTGCTCCATAGTCTCATCCTGACACAACGAAGAAAATGAACTCAAGCCCCGGTTGGTCTTTTAATCACTCTGTTCAAAATTCAAATTCCACAGGGGAGGACTCACAGTCCCGTAGCTAGGGGAGGGCAAAACTCCCACATAAACAGTCCCACAGATGTATCCAGTGAGGGAAGTGCAATTCCCCAAAAAGAAATCAGGCTGGGGTCAGAGACAGACAGTCAAAAACACAAAGACAAAAAGCTCACTGCAATAAGCAATACTGCAGAAGGGGAAACCAGCACAAAGAGAGGAAATACTTAAAGACTTGAGAGGAAGAAATCCCTAGACTGAAGAACAGACTGAATCTGCACATCTGTAGTTCACAAGCAATTGGAAGCATTAAAGACGACTACGACACCCAGATAGATCCTATAACTGTTTTAATTCCTCCAGCTGCAACCTGGGAACCTCTCTTGCCATGCCTCTGGATCCTGCTCTGTGCCAGAGAAGAAATAAAGGCATATATTGTTTCCATTGCACTTAGAGACACGGGTGGGGGAGAGGGAGCCAGGCTCCTGAACTGTCTTTAAATGAAGGAAAATTCATTCTCGGATATCTAGTGGTCATGGCCAAAACAGACAGTGGTCAAATTGGGAAAGCACTGCTTCTATGTACTGGGGAATGATGGAGGACAGGAGAAGATGGGGTCCAGATAACAGCTTTGGGTAACAGTATGAAACACAATGTTCACCAGGAGCAGGAAAACCTGTACATGTTGGCCTTTAGGAAAATAGTTACCTGAGTTCATTTTAGAAGATTTTAAAAGAGTCTCTCTCTGCAAGTTATAGTTTGTCCTTGGAAAGGGTGAATGGGTGCTGCGCAGGAGTTACTTACTGACCAAAAGTCCCAGTGAGGATGAGGGAAGCTCTCAAATCTTCATGCTACACTGATAGAGACACTGGGAAGGACTGACCAGTGTGGTACAAAGTGCACTCTGGATTATTTTGCTTGACTCAGAAGCCCAAACCCACCAGGGTCTACTCTGCTTAAGTCCTTTGTGTTAGCCAAACTTTATAAGTCATGCTCTGGGAAATTTCTGGCTGTGTGCATTAGTGGGTCCTCTGAAATATTTGGGGGAAAGGAGGCACCCATGGAAAAATTAATGGAGCTCTACACTTAAGATTTGTTTATTGTGTGCATATTGTCTGCAAATTGAACCTCTATTTAAAAATATCTGCTAAGGCTTGGGGATCAGATATCTTTAACAATGTGGCAATGAGCACTATGAATATTAAAAGAAGGGCTCTCTCAGGAGAGTGGAAGGATTGGGTGAAACTCAAGACAGAAAGCCAAGAATCAGAGTGAAGCAATGAAAGAACTCCAGTGAAATATTTATCTTTGTTTTATTCTCTTCCCTCAGCCTATATGGAATATTATACTTGGCAACCTGTGTAAGAATTTTTTCCTATTTTATAATATCCTCTAGTTACTTTCAAATTTTTAGTTAAAGAAAGTTATAAGGTAGTCTTGTGGGGAATTAAGGAATCAGGAGTAATGAAAAGTTAGCTTTTGTTACCCTGCTAAGGTATGAAGATTGTGGTAGGAGCTCCTTGGGCAGGGGATTCAAGGACTAAGTGGATCAGTCAACACTGAAGAAGGCAGTGACAATGCTGAAGGACGTACAAGGGCAAAAGTTTATTTCCCCAAAATCTACTACACAGAGAAGATCCTTGTGATGCTAGGCTGGGAGCTGATGCAAAGATCTTGGGGGTCTTTCAAAAGATACAGAACAGAACGTATTAGCATCCAAGCAGAAAGAGCAGGTTACTTAGGTAAAAAAAAAAAAATGCCCATGAAATTTGCTTCAGACTTCTTCTCTGCAACTCTAAATACCACAAGATAATGGATCCAAGAAATGTAGACTCATTCAAATTATTATTCAAATGTAAGGAAAACAGAAATGCAAACTCTCTCTCTCTCTCTCTCTCTCTCTCTCACACACACACACACCACACACACACACACATACAAACACACACACAGTTTGGGAAAGTACTATCTACCCTCCCTGAAAGAGGAAATTACTGACAGATACAATCCAAAGAGATGAATACAATTAAGTAACTCAAGATTGGGAAATTTGTAGTAAAAATTGTAAGTAACAATAATTACCCCAAGAATAGAAAAGATACAGTAAAAATTATAACTAATGAAACATAAAACCAGTTCTAAGTGACTATTTATATGGTCATATAAGTGAAAGCAAGTGTCAAAAATATTACTATGTATTTATACAATACAAAGATAATTTAATAAAAATCATCTGTATCTAGAATTAAAATTTTATCAAAACCAGCTAGAAAATGGAGTGCGTGATAAGGAGGAATTATCTCTTTCTAAATTTGTCTTCTTATAAGGAACAAGTAGGTAGTTACTATTTCATTCATGTGACCCTTAGAGAAAACTGTATTTAAATAAATTTTTAAACTTAGCGACAAAAAGGGAATAAAAATAACATTTAAAGCCACTAAATCATAAGAGACGAAAAAACAGCTATGAGAAAACATAACTCTCATAGTAAAAGACCTAAGTTTTTTTTAAATAAAAGCAAATCTCTACAATTTTTGTTTAATATTTTTCTCCAAAATGTTTTTCTTCATATTACTTTACCAAAGAAATATTTCATTTCTGGTATCAAATGCTTTTTGTTTACCTTAACAAAGCTTTGATGTTTGCTTCTTGGCCACAAAGTTGTTGAGAAAAAATTATAAGACTTTCAAGATGGAAACCTCAATGTTTCTTGAATTCTTTTCTTTCTTTCTTTCTTTCTTTTTTTTTTTTTTTTTTGAATTCTTTTCTTAAATAGCAATCTCCGGAATTGAAATTTTGGCCATAGAATAAAAACTTCACCATCAAGGGCAGAAAATAGGATAATTTTTCATTTTGTTTCTTTCCTTCTATTTATTTTTTTCAGCTTTATTGAGGTCTGATTGACAAATAATCTGTACATATTTAAAGTATACAAGCTGATATTTTAATATACATATGTAGTAAAATGACACCCCAGTCAAGTTAATTAAACTACCCATCACTTTGTATATTTACCTTTTGCATGTGTGTGTGGTAAGAACATTTAAGATCTACTCATAGCAAATTTCAAGTATAAGATACAGTATCATTAGCTGTAGTCATCAGGGTGTACATTAGATTGCCAGAACTTATTCAACATATAACTGAAAATAGTACTCTTCGACCAACATCCCTTCATTTCTTCCCCCTTCAGCTTCTGGCAACCACCATCCTGCTCGCTATTTCTGTGACTTTGACATTTTTAGATTCCACATATAAGTGAGATCATGCACTATTTGTCTTTCTCTGTCTGATTTATTTCGCTTAGCATAATGTCCTCTACATTTATCTGAATTGTCAAAAATGGCAGGACTTCCTTCTTTTTATGGCTGAATAATATTCCATTATTCCAATATTCTATGTACTTTATATAGCAATCCTACCAATAGTGTGCAAGCATTCCCTTTCTCTACATCTTTGCCAAGCCTTGTTATTTTTTTGACTTCTTAACAATAGCCATTTGAATAGGTAAAATGTGATATCTCACTGTGGTTTTGATATGCATTTCCCTAGTAATTAGTAATGTTGAGCACTTTTTTATACACCCCTTGGCCATTTACAAGTCTTCTTTGGAAAAATATCTATTCAGATCCTTTGCCCATTTTTTAACTGTATTATTTGTTCTTTTTGTTGTTTGTTTCGTTGTTGGGGTTTTATTTGTTTTTGCCATTGAGTCATATGAGGTTCTTGTATATTTTGAATATTAGCCCCCTATCAGATATATGGTTTGCAAATATTTTCTCCCATTCTGTAAGTTGCCTTATCATTTTGTTGGTTGTTTCCTTCACTGTGCAGAAACTTCATATTTTGGTGTAGTCCCACTTGTTTACTTTTGCTTTTGTTCCTGTACTTTTGGTGTTAAATCCAAAAAATTGTTGCCAAGATCAATGTCAAGGAAATTTTTACCTATGTTTTCTTCTAGAATTTTCATGGCTTCATGTCTTACATTTAAGCCTTTAACCCACTTTGAGTTGATTTCTGTGTATAATGTTAAGTGTCCAATTTCATTCTTTTGCACGTGAATATCCAGTTTTTCCATCATTTATTGAAGAGACTGTTTTTTCCCCATTGAGTATTACTGGTACCTTTGTTGAAGATTTGTTCACTGTATATGTGTGGGTTTGTTTCTGGGCTGTTTTATTCAACTGGTTTATGTGTCTGTTTTGTGCTACTACCATTTTGTTTTGATTACTATTTTGAGTACTATAGCTTGGTAATATAATTTGAAATCAGTTTTGTTCTTTTTTCTCAAGATCTCTTTGACCACCATGATCTTTTGTGGTTCCGTATGATTTTTAGAATTGTTTCTATTTCTATGAAAAATACCGCTGGAATTTTTATAGGGATGTATTAAATATGTAGATTTATTTGGGTACTATGGATATTTTAGCAACATTAATTCAGTCAATCTATGAACATGGGATTTATGTATGTCTTCTTCAATTTCTTCCATCAATGTCTTGCAGTTTTTAATATATGGGTCTTTCACCTTCTTGCTTAAACTATTTCCTAAGTATTGTATTCTTTTTGATGCTATTATAAACAAGACTGTTATCTTAACTCACATTTGGATAGTTTGTTGTTATGTTATATAAATATAATCTATATTTGTATGTTGATTTTGTATATTGCAACTTTACCGAATTTTGCTGATTAGTTCTATATATAAGATCATGTCACTTACAAACAGATACATTTTATTTCTTTCTTTCTGATTTGGATGCCTTCTTTTTCCTCATTGCTCTGACTAGGATTTCCAATATTATTTTTAATAAAAGTGGCAAGAAAAAAATAAATAAATAAAATAAAAGTGGCAAGATTTGGCGTTCTTGCTTTGTTCTTGATCTTAAGAGATAAGCTTTTAGTTTTTACTTTTAAGTAAAAGCTGTAGGCTTGTCATATATCGCCTTTATTTTGATAAAGTATATTCCTTCTATACCTAATTTGTTGAGAGTTTTTTTAATCATGAATGGATGTTGAATTTTGACAAATGCTTTTACTGTATCTATTTAAATTATCATACGATTTTTATCCTTCATTTGGCTAATGTGGTGTATCATATTTATTACTTTGCTTATGTTAAATCATCCTTGCATCTCAAAGATAAATCCCACTTGATCATGGTATATGATCTTTTTAATATGCTGTTGAATTTGTTTTGGTAGTATTTTGTTAAAGATTTTTGCATCTATGTTCATCAGGGATATTGGCCTGAGTTTTCTTTTCTACAACATTCTTGTCTGGCTTTTTTGTGTTTTTGTCTCCAATACTAAGTCTGTGAGTTGAATTTTCCTGTTGTGAACAATTTAAGTATTTTCCCTTTCCAACCCATCACTGAGAGTTGGAATTGTGTTTTCGTGACCTTTAAAAAGAATCATAGTTTTTTGCCTATGTTTTCCATATTGTGAAATGTTACTATGTATGAGTTATACAAAAATTCCTATATTCAGCTATTACAAAAATATTTTTTCATAGTTATAAAATCATAATATCATCCCAATGCCATGACTATCAGCTATAACTTTTATAGTGTCTGACTATAGTATTTCTACAATGCCTATTAAATACAAAAAAGTTAGGTAGGTACCTTCTCACTTTTTCCTTTTATAAACTAAACCCTGGCTTAAATCATTTGGATTCTGGTGATTAAAAAAAGAAATATATGTAGCTCTGTTAACTGACAATTACAAAAGGTAACATATACTCAACCCTTGAAATCAGTGAATTGTTCTTAAGCTTCTATCACCATTCTTACTGGGAAAAAAATTATATTGGTGAAAGTTTTAGGTCATTCTTAATATTCTACAGACATGTTGGACAAGAAAAGTTTCCAAACTACCAAAAACAAAAACAAAGAAAGAAAGAGATCAGTTTGAATTAAGTAAGGTTAAGTTGGCTTTTGTTCTAACTGTGAGGCTCCAAGTCTGAAAAAAGTTTTGATCTAAAGATTCTTTCTATTCACTTAGTAGGTTTAAATCTGGAATAACTCTTGAAAATTAAGCAAAAATCATGCTTTATGATAAAGTTTCCAGGAATGAGCAGTTAATTCAAGCCCCAGCCTTCATCAACATATTTTTATGTTGCTATCTTCAAGCTAAATGGATAGAAATCCTGCAAAATTCATTCTCCCTCGACAAAGCTTATTGTACTTCTCTGGATTTTGGTTGTTCAGATTGATTCAGTTGTGATCAGCCATTACTTAATAAACATGAATTAGAACTTGGCATTTCCTAAAATGCCTTTCCTATATATTCAGGTCCAAATCATATAGTCCATATACAGAAATAGCCATATGACCTATCCACCATTGTTGGGACTAATGGCACAAATAGCAGAACTAGTAGGTAGAGTCACATAGTCACATAGATATGACTATTGCCCTATAAATAAAAAATAAAAAATAAATAACTGAAGCTCACAAGCTACCTGTATGCTATGCAACCTGAAATTCTCCTAACTGTTGTCTCAAGACATCAAGAGTGAGATGATTTGGGCAAGCCATGGAGGAGTGTGGAAACAGTGTAATATTTATTTCATAAGAAATACCATTTTAATATCCAATTTCCTGGGTTTGCCAGTTAATATTGATTACCTATTTTTCTATGTTCATTCCTCCTTGCTGGCCAAACTCCTGTACCAGCCCTGAGCATTAATTGAGCATATATTGTGTACAATATATTGTATATTGTAATAGGCACTATGCCGAGCACTTGATTTTTACCATCTCATTCAACATGCCATGGGTTCAGGGCTCTTTCTTTATTGAAGTATTGTTATTTCATGGGGTTTCTCTTTAATTTCACATGCCTTGGTCACTTCTGCTGTTGTACAGATGTCATCCAAAGATAGGGTGCCGATGCTTCTTTAAAAAATATCCCAGCTTAGAATTAAACAGAGTTTCTTGTACATTATCAGCTACTAAAATGTTAAGAAAAGCATGCCATGACATGTTCCAATCCAGCTGGATCTCAACAAAGAAAGTTGGAACATAGGTCAATCTATAATCATTTAATAATTTGGACAAACTTGATTGAATTAAGCATTCATTTCCATTCCACTATAGTTATTCATAAAAAAAAGTAAGGGGAGGGATGCCTGGGTGGCTCAGTCAGTTAAGCATCTGCTTTTGGGTCATGATCCCAGGGTCTTGGGATCAAGTCCCGCATTGGGCTTCCACAAGAAGCCTGCTTCTTCCTCTGCCTCTGCCTGCTGCTCTCCCTGCTTATGCTCCCTCTCTCTGAAAAATAAATGAACAAAATCTTTAAAAAAAAAAAGTGAGAGGAGCTTAAATCAAGGTGGGGAGATGGAATTCTTCTCCATTAGAATTAATCTTCCATGTATTTTAAGCTACTGAGGCTCAGATTCAAATTCTGCCAAAATAATCATATATTTGTCGCTCAGGAGCTACTGAACAATTTGGAAAATAGAGTGGGGATGTTTCCTGGGAATATACATTAACGACTTCCCATCAAGGAGTTTGGCTTACCTTGGTTTCTGAAAGAGGAATCATCCTACCAGTCCCAGCCCCTATGATACCGGGATATGATGGAAAAGCCTCTCTCTCCAAACTATTTTGAATTAAGTCAAGTTAAATTAACTTTTATCCCAGCTCTGCTTATTGTAAGTAGGAAAATAATAGATTTATGTAAATTTATATTTAATAACTTTCTAGAGATGAATGCAGTGTGGAGCACAAAGCAGCATGGATGTTAGCCCCGACTCACCTACTTGGCCTGGAGACCTTGTGCCTGCACAGCCTGTACTTTCCCTGGCTTACTGGGGCCTGAGATAGTCAGAAAATGCTAGAGCACAAGGGGCTATATCAGGTAATCTTGGTTATTATTTTATTAAGATTTCATGCTAAAACTTCATGCATGTTCTCTCTCCAGACACAAATCACATTATACTTAAAAGTCTGCATCAAAGAAAAAAATATTACTTATGTTTTTATATTCTTCAAAAGGACTATAACAAACTGCTGAAATGAAAAGCATTACCACACTACCACCACCCGCACACATACACCCCCTACACTAAGCCTTTGTCAAATTTCTAACTATTGTTGAATTTGGAAGACAAAATTATGGATTCTGGTGATGAGCAAATAATCATGCTATAAGAAAAGGCTCCAGCATGTCCTGAGGAGATCAGAAAGGCAAGGGTATTAGGAAAACAGAAACAACACCATGTATTTTCAACAGAGGGGAGTGAATACACTGAATTGATTACAAAATTATTGGAAGCATTGAGAAAACAAAAATACACAGATAGATTAACCCTGAAAAGCAGCAATTTTAGGAAGCCTATTGGTGGTCAGAGACCAAGACTAACGTTGACTCCATCCTTCCAATAGGACCTTGTGCCTTTTGGCAGAAGGGTCTCCTAGAGGAATGTCAACCCCTCTCCCTCACTAACAGAAGCTGAGACCAGTTGTGACTCACATGCCATGACCACCATCATCTTGGATACTCTGTCCAAGCTTAGTAAGAAAAAACAGTAACTGCATAACTGCATAACAAGGGGCCAATGTGAGAGGATGTGGTCATATCAGTGTGAAATGAGGTTTGCATGAGAAGAATGAAAAAGGAATAGATTATTGAAAAACGGATTGTTTGTTTTGTTTTTTTTTTTGAGAAGACAAAAAAACAGATGTTAGACTGTTATACCAAGTTAGTAACACTTTTTATTTGGATAGCTTATTTTCCTAAGTATCTTTACAAACATCACCTCATTCAATCCTCATGATTTAGAGGGCACTAGAAGGGACATGGCTTACGAGAAATAGCAAAGGATGGTGGAAGACCTGGAAATATAAAAAGACTACGTTGTACCTGTCAGAGCACGCTATGAAGGTGCACACACGGGTTGTGTCTTTCCACAAGGTCAGTTTTAGTCAATCACAAAGCAAAGTTAAATCACAATTATAAAGCAGGTTCAGGATTCCAAACTCAATGACAATTCACCATGTGATTAAACTTGGCTTCTTACACAGCACACAAAGCAGGATAGAAGACGTACAACAAAAAAGATAACAGAAGGGTGCAGGAAGTTAACGAACCAAATGCTAAGTCAGTCTGTGGGCCCACAGCTGAGATAAGGCCTCTGTCTGGTCCAGGTCAGCTCTGGGCACTCGCTGCTTCTGATGTTCAAGCAGGGAAGGCTCTTGGTTCTGTTCGGAGATCCACTGGGCAGAGCCTTCGGGGGCAGTTGCCTTTTTTAAGTGGTCAGACATAGAGGGGTCAGATCTAAAGGGTCTGACAGTTTGCTGCAAAAATCTTTTGCTTTTTAAAGGGATTTAATCAGTTTTGGGGTCTCTGCAGACCTCCTCTGGTTCTGCTCATTATCAGTTCTGGGGTGTCAGCTGATGTTGGTCCCAGTGATATCTCCTACCTGCAGTACCTTAACTGCTTGCGTCATTGCTTGACACAGGCCCTTGCTTGACATGAGAGACTCCATTTTGCTCTGTACGGTACCCCAGCAGCAAGGGGAAGGCTGAGTTTCAGGAAGAAGGTTGTGATAAAATGCCAAGAGACATTAGGAGGAATGAGGCTGCAGAAAGGCAGAAAAGGAAGTCACTGAAAACCTTGAAAAGTTCATTCATGAGACCAGAGAGGACAGAAGCTGGACTACAAAAGCAAAAAGGGAACCAGAATAAATGCAGGTAATAGATCTTAATTTGGCGCTCTCTCTCTCTCTCTCTCTCTCTCTCACACACACACACACACACACACACGTGTGGGGGGGTTGTTGTTTTTTTACTGAAGCCTCTACTTACTGCCTCTAATTATAATAACATTTACATTTTGATGTTTTGAAGACTGAGATTAAAATCCTCTCTCTTTCTGCCTCCCTCTCCCTCTGTCTCCTTCCTCCCTCTGTTCCCCAAGTTGAGCATGGAAGGGCTACCAGGGAGAAGTGGGGAGAGGATGCGTTTGTTTTCTCCTCTTGACTTTTTTAAGCTTTTTACATACAAAGAAAACTTATCAGCACAACTTAACTGGTTAATTACCAAAATAATTCAAACCTTAATGCATAAATATCCTTATTGATGATAACAATTGATTTTTTCAAAGTTTTGAAGTTCTCAGTTATCCCTATTAGTAGCTCACATACAGGGACACAGATCCTGCTCCAAGAATCTACTATCTGGAGGATCATTCTAGACAGCACTACCATCTCTGGTAAAAGGTAAGTTTAAATAAAAAAGAGGGCATGTAAATAGCCTGAGTTTTTCTGTTCTGTCTTTAGAAGTGGGCTCGAGGCAGTGAGGACTGGACAGACTCAGACTGGCAGAACCTAAGGCCTGAATGGCTCTTGTCAGCATCTTCAAGTCCCTGCAGATTTGGAGGCCTTGCCCAATTGCGGAGGGGCGCGTTGCCCAATCACCGAGGACTTCGAGTTTGGCTTCATCTACTCACCAGGTTACAGGAGGTTACGCTCCCGCAGCGTCGCCTAACTTCAAATCGTGGATTTCCTGCCAGAGCAACATTGTTGCACCTGAACCCACTTCTCCTCCCACTGGGGCATTTTCCCCCACTCTTGGCAGACAGGGTGACCTCAGGTAATGTTCCTATTCTCATTGAGTAATTCTTTCCAAGCAGACCAATGAATTGGCCCCTGTCTATTGCTTGAGAAATAGAGTTGCTGCCTGACATGGGATCCTTTACGTGAGGTGGAGCATTAAAATCTTCAACAAATCACATCAGAAGTTTGCCTGCCCAACTCTGTGTCTGTGAAGACATTTTGAAAGCCTTACCCTCATTTTTCAGAAAAAGATCAAACATGACCAAATCAGTCACTAACACAGGCTTCTTGCAGATAAATCAAATAACACCCGCCCTCTGGTATTATCTGGAACCCATCGAATTTCGTCAGCCTCACCCCGTATTGCCAGCCACATTGGTCTGTGTCATACTCGGTTAGCCATTGTCGTTACGGGGGACCCCACCAACTGTGGGAGAGACAGGAAAGGGGGTTGAATTCTAATTCACCCTCAGGGATCGCCTGCCTGTGAGTTTCTGGGACCTGTGTTCTCGGCGCCGCTTTCTAATTCTAAATTACACTCTCAACTCAGTAATGGAGTACAAACACCACCTTTTTAGTGAAACCTTGACCAATGTACTAGGTCTGAGTAATTTCCTACCCGTTGGAATTCTGGTAGCTTCTAGTCTGTCCTGCTCATAACAATTCAGTGTTGGTACCCCATATCGTCATGTACTTTTCATATACCACTTCTCCAGACACTACTTATAAACATTGTGAGGATGAAGACTGCACAAGTGCTGCCCAGGGTAGTTACTCAACAGATATGGTGATGACTCCACATTTGCCAGAACCTGCCCTGGTCTGTTCCTCAAGTGCCTACACAGGTGAGTGTTAGGTCTCTTACCAGATCATCACCTTCTGAGGACAGGACCATTGTCCCAACACTCCTTGGTCTTATTCACAATGCATAAGACTCATTTGATGCCAACCATAAAAATGCAGTGCTTGACTGATTAATTATTAAAATCATCTTTATCCTTCTCTCAATTTTAGTTGTCCTGAGGACATCCTCAGGTTCACAGTAAAACTGGATTTGAGCACACCCCTCCCCTCCAGTCTCTTATTTTGGACTTCCAAATGGTCTAAGATGTGTAAATCAACCATGTTCACCACCAAAGCAGTTGGCCACAGTCTGACACAGGGGAAGAGACATGTGAAGTCACAGGCTGCTGTGTTAAAAACCAGCATCCAAACTATTGAATTACAAGTAGCTCAAATCTGTGCCTTTTGTACTTCAAAACATTTTAAGCCAATGAGAAAACATTAATATACTGTTCTAACAAGTATTTGGGAGGGGGGGAAGAAGATGCAAATATTTGAAGTGAGTAACTCTAGACTTCAACTTTGGATAATGTGAAATCAATTCCCTAATACATCATATATAATAAATTATTTTCCCTTCAGCAAGAAAACTAATTAATGAGCAAAACACAGGCAGACTATCACCATTCCTTAACAGATGCTTATTTATAAGCCAGATACCAGAGAAGGTTGGGTTCAGAGGGAAAAACTTCCAATTCCTTCCATTTCCAGGCTTCCTGCTCTGGTTAACGATTGTCATACTGAAAACCAAACTCTCCTGAAGGAGAATAATCAGTGCACTGGAAGCTTAGGATCCCAGATACTCATTAATAATTCAAGAGCAATAAGCTATCAAGTTGTTCTCATGTGCTTTGCCCACAGAAATTCCTTTTGGGGCAAACGATGTCTTGGAGAGGTTTCCCTCGTTTCCATCAGAGAGGAGACCAGTCTGGAAATCCCAAATCCAGATCCATAGAATGAATTCAGAGCTACACTGCAGACCTCACACAACAGAGACCATATTTTTAAGGATTTTACTTTTCTTTATTGACTAACCAGCCTCAAAAAAATGTCATGTTCATCCTCTTGAATACATTCTTTAATTTGAATAATATTTCTCACACCTTCCCAAGCTCTTAAATGTTTACAAGACACCTAAAGTGACTAACTGATTCCATCTAGCCTACCCAGCTTCCCTGCCTGAGGGTGATCTCACCTCTCTCTGACCCCTGCTTCCCCTCCTCCCAGCACTCAGTGCAGCTGAGCTCAACCCATCTACAGTGACTCTCAGCTCCTTGCTGGCTCTCTCTCTCAGTCTGTTCTGCGAGTGAGCTCTGCAATATCATTTAACTCCCCATGCATTTTACATCTTGGCTCCTTAACGGGACTGAAGACTCCCAGCGGGCAAGTGTTATATGAGTGGGTCTATTAGTCAGCAGCTGTTTCTTCAGATTAGTTTCTAAGAAATTAACCCCTCTTTATCAATGGTCAGGCTCTAGCTTCTCCTTGATAATTCATAGCAAAAGAGATTCCACTCAAGTAACAAGAGTATGTAGATGCATGTGGGTTATTCTAGAGATGGGGAGTAACTGAAATCTCAGTAATTGAAAGGGAACTTAACTTCTAAGGCTAAGGATTATGAAATTCAGATCCCTAAGTTTCCTGTCTGATTCTGTGTTCTAGCCAAATTTCTCAGGGCACTGGGTTAATATGAAACAGAAATGGCCCTCAATCTACTTGTTAAAAAGAAACCATAAAATAGCTAACATTTATTGCACACCGCCATGTGCTTAGTACTGCTCTAAGTGCCTCACAGATATCTTATTTCATTCTCAGTGGCCCTATGAATAGATACTACCATCACCTCTGTGTCACAGAACAGGTGATTGAGCCATGAAGCGTTTGCCCATGCTCACAGTGCTGGGGTGGGAAGAGCCAAGATACAGGCCAGCAAGGATGCTACCAGCCCTGGACCACACCACCTTCCCACCACCTACTTCCAAACACAAGGGCTCCTCTCCTTGTCTTAATGTGTCTTCCGGTACAATAATTTGCCACAGAATTGAAACTGATCAAAATTTTCTGAGTGGAAAGAGTGGATTTTTTAAGCAGTACACGCTTTCTACCTTAATAATTCCTGGGTTGACCTGCTATACAATTACAGGGGTGCCATTCACACTGTCTTCTACATAAAGAGTGGTTCTGGATTTGTGCAGGGTAGCAGCCCCACACTCAACATCCTGGCCTGCTTCTTTCCACTTTCTTATCATCCATTTGTATGTGTTATCCATTTGAACATTGCTGATGCACAAAAATGCTTGAGATTCCTGTGTTCCCTGGGCACCATATAACCTATGATTCTGTTGTAGAGACCAATTCCAACTAACTTCAGCATAAAGAGAGAATTTACTGGTTCATGTACTTAGGAAGGCATCGGAGGTACACCTGACTTCAAGCACAGTGGAATCCAGACACTCAAATATCACCACAACACAGTCTTTCAGTTTGCTCTGATTTCTTCTGTATTGGCTTCATTCTCTTCAGACAATCATCAGCAGTTTTAGGCTCCAAGCTAGCAATTATACAGGGAAGAGTACTGCTTTCATATAGCTCTAGCAACAGGCTTGGGAGGGCTGTCCTGTACCCATTCTTCAACTCACAATGTGGTCTGAAGAATCCAGAACTCCCAGTGGACAAGCCAATGTGCTCTGGCCCCCTGTAGAAAGGTTACTCCCACCTGAACCCACATGCAATGGGTTCTACATAAGAAAGAGAAAAGAGATGGTAAACAGATAAAAACAATAAATTTTAATAGAGATACCATCAACACACATATCAGAACACTTTTAAAATTTACTCCCAATTGTGTTCTTTACATGCAATACTTTATTCTTTGTAGGATCCAATAGATCTGTCAAACTAAAAAGGTGTGCGAGCCATACATAAGTCAAATACTCTTGAGTCTCACTTTCAAATAAGTAAACTGTTCTAAGTGGCCATTAAGAAGCTTCCTTCTCCTAAAAAAATTAAAAATAAATAAAAATTTAAAATTACATCATTTAAGTCATTTTTCCATTTGAAGTAGACCAACTCAAGGAATTATACTGTACTGACAATTAAAATTACATTCTGCCTGGGCTTCTAGGTCACAGAATTGTGTAAGTTCTTTAATGCTTTCAATAATTAGAGTCACAAGTTAACAACTTTCTAAGAAGAACACTGCAATTACTAATGTTTACAGAAAATTTTTATCTCTAAAGTATCACATATGGCAGCAGTATACACAATCTGACTTTAAAATTTTGAAATATGTCCCAGAAAACTTCTTAGATTTAGGGACATAATGATTTTGCTTTGTAGATCCATTCATTGAGTGAAACCATCTTCTTTGGATTGTTACCTTCTGGGAAGAAAAATAATAATATGCACTGCATCATTCGGGCTGTCTTTCCCTGTTTAGGATGCTAGAACAAAATACCACAGATTGGTAAACAATAAACAATAGAAATCTATTTCTATTCTGGAGGCTAGGAAATACAAGGCACCAGCATGTTCAAGTTCTTGTGAGAGTCCTCTACCTGGTTCATAAACAGCACCTTCTCACTGTTCTCACATGGTGGAGGGGCTAGGGGTTCCTATGGGTTGTCTTTTATAAGAACAGTAGTCCCAATTATGAAGGCTCCATCCTGATGAACTAAGCACATCCCAAAGGCCCCACCTCTTAACACCACCACCTTTGGGGGATTAGGATTTCAATATATGACTTTTGGGGGGACATAAATGTTCAGACCATGGCAGACTATATTCTCAATCTGTAGCTTCATGAATTTTAACAAGGTGGACTGACACATATCATAACAGAGAAGATATTAGGTGCACAACTAAAGCCAAATGCAAGGATGCATCATGTATACCTCGGAAAGTCATATTTTGATCTTGATCTATATCATTAAAATATTTCTTTTAAGGAATTAAGTGGATTAATTATTTTTCTATAAAAATCATTCTAGAGGCACCTGGGTTGCTCAGTCAGTTAAGCATCTGCCTTCAACCTGGATTCAAGCCCCATGTCAGACTCCCCACTCAGCAGAGTCTGCTTCTCCCTCTCCCTCTGCTCTGCCCCACTTGTACTCTCTCTCTCTTTCTCAAATAAATAAAATCTAAAAAAAAAAAAATCATTCTAATGTGAAAATCTTTACAGTAAGTTCCAAAATGTTTGAAGAATAAATATTAAAGCTCTTATTTTGCTGCTAAGTTTTCACTTTACAATTTAAAAAAACAAAACAAAACAAAACAAAAACAAACTTCCATCATTGCTGAAAGTCACAGCTTCCAGACATATATTTAATAAATCCAGTAAGAACACACAACAATATCTAGTAAGTTCTAAATCTATCAGTCAAGCATCTGAATGTTCTGTTTCTTCTACAAAGATTAATGACTATACGTGAAAATCTCCAGAAGTTCAGGGCCATATAGCCAGAGCATAAATTTATTCAAACTTGTTCCTTCTCATTGGCCCATAAATCCCTTCAAATCTTCCATTTTCCTAAGGTTTCATTTTTTATACCAGTTATAATCTTATTTTGTGGCACTTTAATGTTGAATTTAACTCTGTATTTCCATTGTCTTAGATCATACCTTTTTTAATATTTGTAAATGAAAAAGGTTTGGAGAAATACAATCCACACCCTAAGACTACCTGTCTTTTATCTTCTTGAAAAGTCAAACTGGTAGTATTCCACTCTTATAATCATTCCCAAGCATGTTAATATTTGGCTGCTTTGTTCTATGGTCAAGAGAAAATGTGAGACTTCCCAATGACCTACAGCTGAGCGATGTGCTGGCATTTCAAATGACAGCTCAGAAGCAGTAGCCTTCGTAAGGTAACCCACTGCTCTCTCAAACCTAGAAATTCAAGCTTTTCTTATGATTTAGCCAAAGGATGTCATGACACCCATCATTATTCCCAGTATGCAGTCAGGATGAGTAACTTGGTCCAAACAAGAACAGTTTTATTACATGACACTGATTGTGAATTTCATAATAGCACTTAAGTTCTTTTTAAAATATTAGTCGATATGTACTGCTTTGACTCCAAATTCCTAAAAAGGAAGATTATTCTCACAATGTTTCCAGCTCAATTTTTATAATATTTGAAGCCCTTATATAGCATATCCTATTTTAAAACACCAGACAACTCTTTGTTTTACTGATGCCTAAAATTTGAAGCTGGCTTGTACCTGTTCCTTCTACTCCTATTTAAAACATATAAATGCAGATCCTTCCCTAATACTGAAAGATAAGAGGTTTTGAATTTTTTAACTTATCAAAATCTAACAGTGAAAGAAAATTGTCCCTAGTTTTAGGACTCTCACCAAATCCTATCCATTCTAACTCTTAATCGTCATCTGAATTCTGCTTCTACTCCTTAACTGTAATTGCCACCAACTTCTCACTTAGATAACTGCATCAGTAGCTTAACTAGTCTATCTGCCGACTGTCTCACCCATCTACAATCCATCCTCCTTACCATCACTGGAAAGGGTCTGAATCTATAAAACGAATGTTAGGGGTTGTACACACTGTAATTTCCCTACCCATTATTGATTTCCCCTTCATTCATACTAATAAAAATCTTTATTTTTATACAGGGGCAATATGCCCAGTTAAAAATACACATTTCTCTAGATTCACCATGACCAGTTCTGGCCAATGATATGTAAGTAAAAGTCTCTGGGTGACACTTCTGGAAAGTTTTACTATCCTGATCATATGGGAGAGTTGACATGGGCCTTTTGTCATTTTTCTTTCCTTCCCATTTCTATCCGTAGTGCATCAACAATGGCAGGAGATTTGGCAGCCACTTTAACACTATCAGGAAGGAATACACCCACCTGGGTTGAGGAGGAGGCCAACTGAAGAATTTGAGTCTCTGTCAGTACTTTTAAGTTGCCATACCAACCCTGGCTGCACTGCACACCTCTGGCCTTACTCCCCCTTCTTATGGGAGAAAAATAACCCTTATTTGTTTAAACTACTCTTTTCTGAGTTTCTGTTTCTAGTAGTCAAACACAGTCTAACTGATAGAGGGTCAGGATAAAAGTCTACTACATTCCAGGTCAAAGGCCAAATGGTTCCAGGATTCAGTGTAAATGCATTTCATCAATAGGATTAGATCAAAGAAAGCTCATGCCAGGTTATTTTACCTCTAACACCAGAATATTCATTTCCCCACATCTAGAGGTTATATCCTGATCAAATGGTTTCCCTAAGTAGAGCTCATTAACACATGGCTCTTTATGTAGAATAATCAATGCACAGAAATATAGAGAATATTAATTCAATTCAAAGCTTTATTCTATGCACTGTAGAGTAGTAAAGGAAGTAAAATAGAGTCTTTACACTTAAGGAACTCACAATCCAGTTGGGAAGATAAAGAACAAAAAAAATTATTGTAATGAAAATAGTTGATATCAAGATAAGAATAGAAAAGACTTCGTAAGACAGAATGCAGATTAATCTTTTTTGGCAAAAAAAAGCTATAGAGACAATGAGAGTGTTAAAGAAACTTAAATCAGGAGGAGTGCTCTTTAACTAAATATTAAAAGGAGTAAATAGGCATAAGAAGTGTTTTTTTAGGCTTCTAGCCACAATAGCATGGTAGATTCACATTTTGAAGCACCCTGTTTCTTTCAAACGCATACCAATTATAAATAAAATGTAGAAATTAAAATGAAGAAACAGAATCAGTTTCAAAAATAAGGGAAGGATATCCACAGAAGGCAGAAACAAACCAGCGAGTCTGCTGGTGGTGGTAGTCAGAGGTTAGTTAGTTCCTGTGGGTTAGACAAAACCAGGTTTTTTTTTTTATGTCGCATGTCATCAGGGTGAAGGTGGCAGCCAGAGGCTAGTTTGGTGCTCTGTGCTGGCAGATAAGGAAACAATACTGAACATTACCTAAAAAAACAGATTTGAACAAGCTACAGGCCTAGAAAGATGGGGAAGCTCAGACACAGCCTCATCAGCAAAAATTAAACAAGCTGCCTGCTGAATCAGGGACTGAATCTGCAATATCTTTACTATGACTTGGGATAAGTATCCCCAAAATTACCTTATAAAATCTGGTCTGGACTGTATCCCAGAGAACCTGGTGGAGAACTGAAAAACCAATGACAAGTAGGAGTAAGAATAAAGAAAAAACCATCAATCAATCAATCAATCAATCAATAACCATTTAAAATGAGCCTGAAAATAACCATTCTACCAGGAGTGAGGTGATACCTCCTTGTAGTTTCAATTTCCATTTTCCTGATGATTAGTGATGTTGAGCACCTTTTCGTGCACATGTTGACCATCTGTATGCCTTCTTTGGAAAAACGTCTATTCAGATGCTTTTTTAATCAGTTTGGGCTTTTTTTATATTGAGTCATAGGAGTTCTTTATATATTTTGGATATTAACCCCTTATAAGATATAGGATTTGCAAATATTTTCTCTTATTCAGTAGGTTGTCTTTTCATTTTGTTGTCCTTTAGCTGTGCAGAAACTTTTTAGTGTGATACAATCCCACTTGTTTATTTTTGCTTTTGGTGTCAAATCCAAAAAATCATCACCAAAACCAATGTCAAGGAACTTACTGCTTATAAATATAAGCACGTTGTAAGAAACATTAATGATAAAGAGAAATTTTAAAAGCCACTAGAGAGAAAATACAAATTACCTACAGAGGAAAAATAATTAAACTGACATCAACAACAATAGATTTCAAAAGACAATGATGTAAAAGAAATGAAGTAAAGATGGGGCCCCTGGGTGGCTCAGTGGGTTAAAGCCTCTGCCTTCGGCTCAGGTCATGATCTCAGAGTCCTGGGATCGAGCCCTGCATTGGGCTCTCTGCTCAGCAGGGGAGCCTGCTTCCCCCTCTCTCTCTGCCTACCTCTCTGCATACTTGTGATCTCTCTCTCTCTCTGTCAAATAAATAAATAAAATCTTAAAAAAAAAAAAGAAATGAAGTAAAGCAACTCTCAATTTAGAATTTTATACCAATCTCTCAAAATTAAGAGCAAAATACAGGTACTTCCAGACATGATAAAACTAAGAGTCTATCTCCCTAGATTCTAACTTAATGAAATTTTAAAGTATACCAAAGATAATATTGAGTGTAACATATGATCAAAGCATGCTGGTTAATTTAATTAAAATTTAGTGGAAAAACTAATTTAATTCTTTTTGTATTAAAGGAACACATCAAAACAAAACCCTAGGTAATCATAAAAGGAGGATTAGGAAGTGATATTTAATGTCATGTTCAGAAGGAGAAAAGAAATACTGAATAAGTGTAAGTTTCATTAGAAAAATATATGATTTAATGGGGTGTCTGGGTGGCTCAGTCAGTTAAATGTCTAACTTCAGCTCAGGTCATAATCTCAGGGTCCTGGAATTGAGCCCTGCATTGAACTTCATGCTCAATGGGGAGTCTGCTTGGGATTTTCTCACCCTTTCCCTCTGCCCCTCCCCCCCAAAAAAATAAATAAAATCCTATTAAAAAGAAGAAAAATATATGATTTAAGGTGTGTTTTAAAAATATAATAAATATAGTCATACAATCTATACCATCTAAACCAGCAGACATAAAAAATAATTTTTGATCAAGAAGCCTTGCATTTTCATCTCACTAGAACATGAGAATTATATAGTCTGACTTAGCCAACAGAGAGGGTTGGTGGCTCTACCTATCTAAGGATATAGTCGGTCATGGTAGAAGCAAGCAATTAACCAGCAGACTACTCAGAGACTTAACAGGGAATTCCAGGGGGGCCCGATAAGGTTTCTGCATATTCCAAGTTGACTCAATTTCCAAACTTACTATAAATCGACAGTCAACAAAATTGTGCAATGTTGGGAATACCTGGGTGGTTCAGTATGTTTAGTGTGCAACTCTTGATCTCAGCTCAGGTCTTGAGCTCAGGGTCATGAGTTCAAGCCCCCCACTGGGCTCTGTGCTGGGCATGGAGCCTACTTAAAAAAAAATTGTGAAATGTTGGTGTAAGGATAGTCAGAGATCAATGAAACAGAATTAAAAGTTCACAAACAAACACATTTATGGCAAATTAACTTTTCACAAAGATGTCAAGACAATTCAATGGAGAATTGATAGTATTTTCAATAAATGAGTCTGGGACATTTAGATATTAATATGCAAAAAGGAAGAAAAAAAAGAAACTTAGACTCCTACCTGACACTATACACAAAATAACACAAATTAGATCCTAAAACTAAATTAAGTTTTAAATGATAAAACTACTAAAAGAAAATGGGAAAATGTTTGTGATCTAGGGTTAGGCAAAAAGGTTTTAGGTACAACACTAAAAACATAGCCATAAGAAAAATGTTAAATTGGACTTCATTAATATTAAAAATATTTTGCTTCTAAAGACACAATTAATGACCTCGGCCACAGCAACTTCTGGCTAGACATGTCTCCAGAGCAAGGGAAGCAAAAGCAAAAATGAACTATTGGGACTTCATCAAAATAAAAAGCTTCTCCACAGCAAAGGAAACAGTCAATAAAACCAGAAGACAACCTACAGAATGGGAGAAGATATTTGCAAATGACATATCAGATAAAGAGTTGGTATCCGTGATCTACAAAGAACTTCTCAAACTCAACATCAAAAAAATCAAAGACTCCAGTCAGTCAAGAAATGGGCAGAAGACATGAACAGACTCTTCTCCAAAGAAGACATCCAAATGGCAAGCAGACACATGAAAAAATGCTCCATGTCACTTGGCATCAGGGAAATCAAAACCACAATGAGATACCACCTCACACCAGTCAGCATGACCAAAATTAAGTCAGTAAACAACAGCTGTTGGTGAGGATGTGGAGAAAGGGGTGGTACAGCCTTACACTGCTGGTACAGCCACTCTAGAAAACAGTATGAAGTTTCCTTAAGAAGTTAAAAACAGAGCTACCCTATGATTCAGCAATTGCACTAAGTATTTACCCCAAAGATACAAACATAGTGATCTGAAGGGGCACCTGCACACCAATGTTCATAGCAGCAATGTCCACAATAGCCAAACTGTGGAAAGAGCCAAGATGCCCATTGACAGATGAATGAATAAAGAAGATGTGGTATATATATATATATATGTATATGTATCCACATACTGTGGAATATTACTCAGCCATCATAAAAGATAAATACTTACCATTTACATCAATATGGATGGAAGTGGAGAATATTATGCTGAGTGAAATAAGCCAATCAGAAAGATAATTATCATATGGTTTCAGTCAGATGTGGAATAGCAAGTCATCAGATAGAAAAAAACCATGAGAGACTCTTAACTATAGGAAACAAACTAAGGGCTACTGGGGGTGGGGGGAGTGGAATTGGGTGATGGACATTAAGGAGGGCACGTGATGAGCACTGGGTGTTATACAAAACTGATGAATTATTGAACATTACATCTGAAACTAATGATGTATTATAAGTTGACTAATTGAATCTAAACTAAAAATATAAAGACACAATTAAGTAAATGAAAAGATAAGCCACAGACTAGAAGAAGATATTTGTAAATCATATATCTGATAATGGGCTTGAATCTAAAATATACAAAGAACACTTGCAACTCAATATAAGAAGAAAATCAACTCAATTTTTTAAATGGGTTAAAAACTTGAATAGATTTTTCACCAAAAAAGACATATAAATGACAAATATGCACCAAAAAAAGATGTTCGACATCATTAAGCATTAGAGAAATGCATATTAAAACTATAATGAGAATAATGAGAATATTGCTATATATCCACTAGAATGACAAGATCCAAAAAGACAGGCAATGCCAACTGTTGATAAGGATGTAGAGACACTTAAATCCTCATCGACTGCTGATGGGAATGCAGAATTGTACAGACGCTTTTGGAAAACTGGCAGTTTGTTGAAAAGCTAAAGAGAACATTACCATGTATTTCAGTAATTCCACTTCTAAGAGTATACCCAGTGGAAACAGAAATATGCCTATCCTGAGACGTGTTCCAATATTCATAGCAGCGGTAGTCCTAAGAGCTACAGGCTGGAAACAATCCAAATAATCATCAACCAGGGAAGGGATTAAAAAGTATCATATCCGAACTATTCGAGGAATAGTTCCAAAAGGAACAAAATATTGACACATACTGCAACATCAGTGGACCTCAAAAACATCATGCTAAGTGAAAGAAGCCAGACGCAAAAGACTGTGTACTGCATAAGTCCATTTATAAGCAATGTCCAGGAAAAGAAAGATTCTTAGCAATAGAAAGATCAGTGGTTTTCTAGGATTTGGGAGATATAGAGTGAGAGCAAGGATTGACTCCAAAAGGCCTTGAGGGAAATTTTGGGGGTAATAGAAATGTTCTGAAACTACGTTGTAGTGGTGGTTATGCAACTTTACAAATTTGCTTTAAAATCTCACAATTATGGGGTGACTGGGTGGCTCAGTTAAGCATCTGCCTTTGGCTCAGGTCATGATCCCAGGGTCCTGAAATCAAGCTCCACATTGGGCTCCCTGATTAGCAGGGAGTCTTCTTCTCCCTCTCCCACCACTCCCTCTCCCCTCCACTCACCCTCTCTCTCTAATAAATAAATAAAATCTTTAAAAAAAATTAAATCTTATAATTGCTTACAATGGATGAATTCCATTGTATGTAAATTATACCTTAAAAATGTCATGAAAAAGTTTTTATGAACAAAGATAACTAGAAAGAAGGACCACAGATAAATCTACAGAAAGCCAAAGGAGTGAAAATAACAAAGATATATACAAATACATATAGAAATCAGTAAAAAAGAAAAAATTAATAAAGAGAAACAACATAAGAAAAAGTTGGTTCTTAAAGAAAAAAATTCAAAATGGATAAACCACTGATAAAACTAATCAAACAAAAGAGAGAAAACACAAAATTAAACACTTTGGGAACAACAAAATAACACAGACTGGGCACCTGGGTGACTCAGTTGGTTAAGTGTCTGCCTTTTGCTCAGGTCATGATCCGAGTGTGCTCGGGTCAAGTCCCGCATCAGGCTCCCTGCTCATTGGGGTGTCTGCTCTCCCTCTGCCTCTGCTCCTCCCCCTGCTCATGCTCTCCCTCTCTCTCTCTGTGTCAAAATAAAGAAATAAAATCTTAAAAAAAATAATGCAGACACAGTAGAAACAAAGAAGGATGAAGTCATACATTCAGGCCATGGAAAATATGAACAAAGTTATACGAGAGTGTTCTTACTAAGGCAAGTAAGCACGTAGTGAAAAATTAGCTTGTGAATGTAAGAAAAAAATTACAGACTTAAGGATATCAAATTAAAGTCACGAAGAAAAAAGACAAACCTAAAATAGATCTTAAAAAATGATTAATTATCTATCTAAAGACCATATATATTTTGCCCACAAACTCTAAACAAAACCAACTAAACACTGAAATCCTGGGAAATTTTATGTGGCATTTGCCATTATGAGTTCTGTAGAAGGAAAGTGATATTCAGTTAGAACAACAGCTTGTACTGAATCAATATGTAGAAATTATAAAAGAATTCATGGCCCATCATAAAATGTGACTGTAAGAGTTCCACACTGCATAACCAACTGGATCAAGATTTCCCAACAAGCCACTGCTTTTGAGAGAGGATCATTTCCTCTTTGTTATAATTATTGATATTAATATTTAACTATCAAAACTGCCAAGTACAATATGAAAGTCATATCAGCAGCTAATTTATTACCATAGTTAGTAACAACTTGAGTAGTCTAAACTGAAAAGCCACTCTGAGAAGCGAGGTAGCTTTCCAATGCCTCCGTGGTTCATTCACATCTCAGTTCACTTTGTCTAGTTACAGCCTGAGACTCCATGGCATCCTAAACCTTTACCAATGGTGTAAATTAGCATTGTGCATAGTTAGTGATGGTTCCATTTATTCAATTCAGCTAATATTTGTTAAGGGAGTCTTCTACACAAAGACTTTCAGGTCTCCTAGAGTAACAAAGGATTCGTGAATGAGACACCCATTTAGATTTCAGTTTGTTTAGGAAAACTGACAAATAAATGAATGCTCCCATACAAGGTAGATGGCACAATGTATGGCAGTTCTGGAGGTCAGCACTGCTGAAGTGACCTAGGAAGACTTCAGGAGGGAGTAGCAGAGACTGGAACTGAATAAATGGATCTTCAGGTTACAAGGCGAGAAGGAGAATATTTTAAAAATAGAAGACAACTTAAACAGAGGCCCAGAGGAAAGGAACTAGAAAAGGCGTGGGGACAACAGCGAGCAGACCTATAGGGTTAAATCTCAGGGTTCACAGATGAAGAGGGTAAGAACTAGAGGAGAAGGCCTAGAGAGCAGAGGAATTTGAACACCAAGGAGAGAAGATGAATCTAAGTCTCTAAGGAATTGGAAGTCGCTCAAAGTTTTCCAGGAAGAGTAGGGGAACAGTGTAACCAGATCTCTCTGCAGGCTGGATAAGTGGACAGGAAGACTAGGGCATCAGCAGTGATCTAGGCAAGTGGGAACAGCCATTAGAGATTAAGGCAGTGGAGACAGGCACAGAAAGTTATGGGGGATATGCTTCAGAAATAGAAACTCCTCTTTGAAGATCCAACTAAGTCATTACTTCACAAAGAGCCATTTTTGTCAATTCAGATCAACATCATAACTTGATAGTGTCTTTCTTTTTCTGGGACACAAATAAAGTAATACCACTAAATATTCTTCCTCTGTGTAGAGAATTCTTTCAACCTAGATTTGTACATCTTCCCAAAGTTAGAAAGCATCACTTCCTTTGAACGAACCCCACACTGTACAACTGAACACAGATATTTTTCATGAAAGTCCTCAACGACACAGTTCAAGTACAAGACTAGAAACCTCATTCTCCAAAGTTCAAACATAGAATTTGAACATAAGCTCCTAGGTTTCTGAAGGCAGAAAGTGGCAGGTATAAAATCTCAAAGCTCATATTTCTAATGAATTCAAAAAACTAATGAGTGCTAAATCCCTTGCCTCTGTTTCCCTGGGTCAGCCTTCTATATTCCTGGCATGCAGAAAGTACTTAGGGAGCCCCCAACTTTGTCATAAATGTGCTCAAGGCAAGAATGATAATGCAATGTAATTATAATTCAGACTTGCCAGTGTGCAAAATTTATTTAAAGATTTCTATCAAAAGATCTCACAGCACATTGAGTGTCTTTGGATCACTTCCCAACATTAGGTATTTTACAATTCTTCCTGTGGATCACTCTCATAGTGACTTGGTTGAGGAAAAAAAAAAGAGTAGGTAACTTTATTTCCATTTTACAAAAAAGAGCAAGTCTCATACAAGGTAGATGAGCAGCACCCTGCTAAGATATCTGAGGATAATGGTGACTCTTTTCCATTGTAAAAATAAATAATGAAAACTTCATTTAAAACAGAGTCAACAAGATCTGAACAAGAAGCTCTCACACACTACCATTCACACTCCAAAAAAGAAGCTTACTTTATACACTCCAGCAGAGAGCAGGAACTATTTCTCTTTGCCCAGCAACATCCTAGCCAATAGAACTCAGTGAAACAGTTACTCCCAGCTCTCTTTTCCCCTATAAAAGCAAGCCCCTCTCCTCTGTTCTCTGGACTTTCCTATGGTTCTCTACAGTTTGCTTGTCCCAAGTTGTAGTTCTCTGCTATTCCTGAATAAATTCATTTTGCTGGTAATATAGATGGCTCTTTCGTTTTTTTAAAGGCAACATTACATGGTGTCAGAAGTGGGATCCAAAGGCAGTAAACTCTGAGGAAATAATGACTCCTGGAATCATGTGAGATACCCACTTGAGCTTCTTGAGCTCTCCATTTCCATGAGTTGTTCTTTTTTTTCTTTTTTCCAGTTTGATAAGTCTCCCTCTGATTCGAGCTCCCTTATTTCAGTTTAGCTGTTTGACTTTATTCAGGATCTGGGGATTTCTTGTTTTTATGATGTCATTACCCTTGCTGGTGAGTGTACTCTTCTGTTTTCTGAACTCTGGTTTTAAGTAATGGGACCTCAATCTGCTAAATTGTCTCAGGACCCCTTCTAGGACACCAGCAAGTTTTCTTTAAAAACTATGGTCCCTCCTGATGCACATTTTTAACTAATTGGACCAACTTAATGAAAAACGATTAGAATTTAAATGGCCATTATGGAGAACTTTCAATCTTCCCAAACTTGCTTTTTATAGAACCAAATTAGAAGACCATGGCTCTAAAATAAAACAAACTAAATGGAATGCCTATTTCAGTTGGTATCTTGAGGCTTCCAAACATATTCAAGACTCCAAAATTGCTTCTTTACAAAAACTATTTCTAAATTGACCAAGGCAAATAAACAATTGAAAGAGGTAAAAAGGCATCAGAGGCCTCTTTACCCCCCATCATATACACACACACACACTAACTTCTTCTTGCCCTACTGAACCTTCTTTGTAACCTCCACTTCTTTATTTCAACCCTCTCACTACACTTTCCTTTTCTCTAAACCTCTCCCTACTTCTTCCTCATCTGAACCCATTAGAACCTGCTTCTTTAAAATTAAATCTTATGAGAACATTAATGCTAAGCCCATAATTTCTTTTTGTGCTCTGGACTAAGGCTGAACTATAAGCCATAATCAAAAATTTTCCTGGGGTTCTTGAGGCACCTCATGTATATGCTGAGGAATTTAATATAGTAGTCCAGAGTTACCACCAGATTTCTCAGATTTGTACCTGCTAGTTCACAGGCTCACTGGGGAAGGCTAAGCCCAACACTGGATAAAAACAGCTAATTGGAATGATCTTGAAAAATCTCTAGAACTTCAAATGGAAGACCAACTTCCTATCTTATGTGATCAGGCTCGACAATTGCTAAATGACCTCACCTGACAATTCCAATGGCTTTCCCAAAACCTCTTGATTGAAATAAGATTTATGATTGTATCCAGAAACCCAGTGAGCCTGTGCATGATTATTCTAAGCAACTCCAAACTGTTTTTAAGGAAAGTTCTGGCCTTCCAATGGATGTCGAATACATTCAGGTAGCCTTTAAGTCTATATTTTTTAATAGACTGAACCAGAATCTTTCCCTTTTAGTTAAAAAGACCAGGATAGAATGAGAAACCATGTCCACTCCAGTTTTAGTTAATTTAGCAAATCTGCTTGCTAAATTTAGCCAAGCTGCTTGTCTGCATCCTACATTCAACTGAAAGGTAGATGACTAAAATCCATAATTTTCAGATTCAACAAATGGAGGCCCCTAAACAGACAAAACCCCTCCTGGTGTGTGTCATTACTGCAGAAAGCCAGGACATTGGAAAAATGTTGTTAGAAATTTAGGTGTTACAAGCACCTTCAACCCTCTAATTAGCCTTTTCTTAATTATGGGGCTCTAAGGACCTACAAGGGCTTTTTATCCAATCATTTGTCTGAACCAGCTTGAAGAAACAACTCTCTAGACTGGGGATGAACCTCCATGTGCCCTACACTGGAGCTACACTCTCAGTGCTCGACCCACTGTTATTAAGCACCTCCTGCCTCGCAGTAGGAAAAGGTTCTTCCGGTTTCTTCAGCCCTATTCATTTATTGGGCCAAGATTTCTTAGAGAAATATCATGCTAGAATTTCTTTCTTCCTAAAGGGGGAGATAATTCTAGAATTTGATAGCAGCAACAAAATAGCCAACTAGGTAAATCAAATGACCCGTCCACATCATTTTTCTGTTCCATCTCTGATGACACTAGAGCTAATTTTAGAAATACTAACCATGTGTCCCAATTGTATCAGCAGTAAGGCATCAAGCCCAAATAGAAGAGTATAAGGGTCAAGGCCTCTTATCCCTGGCCCCAGGTGAAGGACAGACAATATCATTTTTCTTTACTCGGAAAGAAAAACAATACGCCTGATAATAATGCCTCAGGGTTTTACTGAAAGTCCTGCCTACTTCTTCCAACCTTAAAAGTGGATTTAGATGATATAAAGTTACCTGGACTTTATTACAATATGTAGACTACTTGAGTCTCTGCTCCCCTTCACCTCTTCACAGAAAGACAATATCTACCTGTTAAAACTTTGAGCCTTAGATGGACAGAGACTCCTCAGAAAAATTGCAATTTATTTAATGTTGGGCTTGATATTTGGGATAACTGATCTCAGAACAAGGGCTATATTTAGATTCAAATAGGCTTCATGGCATCTTAAACTTCCCAAAACCCAAAACTAAGGGGGGAAGAAAGTTCTGACCCTATTATTTGGGAAGATCAGGAAGGAAAGTCCTGAAGGAAATCTTGATAAATCTCTCTGCCCTTGAACATGTCAGTTATCAACTTTCCTTTTTCCTTTTTGTATTTGAAAGGAAAGGAAATGCCCTTGGAATATTCACCCAATAACATGGGGACTACCATCTACCTGTAGGATATTATAGCCAACAGCTAGACTCTGTGGCATAAGGATATCCACCCCTTGCCTCAGAGCCATTCCTGCCACTAAAGAGATAGTCATGGGCTCCCCTCTAACCATTTTTGTACTTCATGCAGTAGAAACCCTCCTGAACTCTCATCATACTCAACACATTTGAGCCGTCATCTGACCCACCAACTATGAAATCTTTTTGCTATTCACTTCTCACACAACTCTTTATCAAATCCTAATTCTGCCACCCTTCTTCCCTCCTCTAAGGTGATACTCCTCATGACTGATTCTGGTAGATCACCTCCTGACCCACTTGAGTGATAACTCCTTTGGATAACAATGACTTTTCATGGTTTACTGATGGTTTTTATTTAAAAGGTAAAATGGTAAGTATTATGCTGGGTATACTATTACAACTCCTTTTGAATTAATCCAGACAATACCTTTGCCCTTGGCTACCTTGGTCCAACAGGCTGAATTATTTGCTCTTGCTTGGGCCCACATTTTTAGCCAAGGGCAAAACTGCACATATTTATGCTGATAGTAGGTATACCTCTGTAGTAGCTCATGATTTTGGAAAGAATGCTGCTTTCACAATCCTTTGTTATGGTCCTAAGAGATGTTCCCCCAAATGATAATCTAGAAAAATCAACTAAAAATATACAACAGCTGGTCCCAGAAAAGAAATCATTGGTTCAGTGAAAAAAACAAAACCCTGGCTTGGGCAAAATAATAATCCAGTCCTCCCAGAGACTCCAAAGTTCCCAGTATTGACTATTATAAATGCATTGAATCATTGGTCTACTGATAAAATTATAACCTTTATGAACCAAAAAGCTATTAACAAAATATTAACAAGGCTGCAAAGAGTATGTACTTTACTTGCCCGACCTGCCTGAAATACAATTTGGGAAAAGCTGTCTTCACTGCTCTGGACACTTCAAATTGCCTAATGGACCATTCAAGGTTTGGCAAATGAATTTTATTCAACTTCCCCCATCTCATGGATATAAATATATCTTGGCAATGGTTTGTATGTTTTCTCACTGGACTCAAGCTTTCCCTTGTAGATACTTGTGGTGGCAAAAATCCTACTAGAAAAGATTATCCCTACCTGGGTCTTCATAGTGATCTCAAAATTCATAGTAACCAGGTAACCCACCTCACTGGTCAAATGCTTTCCTAAATTTCAGGTCTACCCCTTTTGGAACCCATAAACTCTCACCCTTTGAGATAATCACCATATGCCCAATGTATTTGGTTCCTGTTTCTTTAGATTCACAGCTGGCGAATATATTCAATATTGAAAAGGCCTAAATGCATCTGTGGAGGATAACCATGATTTAGTAGGACAGTCTTTCTACAGCATGCTCCCAGGAAACAAAGACCTTACATATCACACTTTGTAGCCAAGAGATATCTTCGATTGGGAAAAAAATATTTCTACAAAGATTCTCTTCAACCCTGTTGGAAAGGCCCCTATAAGGTACTATTAACCAACCCTTGTGCTGGATCCAAGGAATAGACTCTTGGATCCATGTATCACATCTAAAGAAAGCACCAAACCCTGACTGGACCTCCACACCAACTATTGAACTGAAAATAAAGATCTTCAAGAATTGAAGCTGACAACAGCTGAAGGCAACAGCTTTGCCAAGATGACTAGACAAGGCCTGTATACCTTCATCTCACTGTTGCTTCTTAGCTTATTTCCTCCTTTTCTTTTTTGGCCCAATCTATTGTAAAAGGAGAAAATCTTTCTGACTGTTAGATCTCTTACCAGGAACTGATCTGTTTATGATGTCAGAAATCCCTTGTTCTTCCATATTTAAATACAATCTGTTCTCCTGCACCCAAGAGAAATATAAATGAGCTAATTCTTCTTTGCAAGCCTTTAGGACCCTTATAGGCTGGAATGGTTCTTTGAAGAATGTCTGCTCTTCATCTTATTCTGTATAATTTTTTTAAGCTTTATACCTAATGCCCGTCAAACCTTTTGTAGAAACAATTTGCCTAATAGGGTGATGTTAGCTCAGCACCTCAAGATGATTTCCAACACTATGACCTTGATAAGATAAAGATCTCACATGGGAAATGCCTGAGAGTTCTTCCTCCTACCCTTCCTTGCTACTCAAATGTGGCCTCAATCATTTCCAGTCTATATACCTTCCTTTTCACATAGGACATGGCAACTGAAAAAGGTCCTTCCTGGCACTGAGGGATGAAATTCCTAAATATGAAAAAACCTGACTCTTGACCAGAGATACTTTTGAGGAAAAATCTTTTTATTTTTTTAAGTGTTAAGTACAGTAAGTGTATATTGTGAAAGTAGACCTATTCGAATTCTTTAGTACTTACACTTTTTTTTAAAAGATTTTATTTTAGTTATTTGACAGAGAGAGAGAGAGAGATCACAAGTAGACAGAGAGGTAGGCAGAGGGAGAAGCAGGCTCCCTCCCGAGCAAGGAGCCCAATACGGGACTTGATCCCAGGACCCTGGGATCATGACCTGAGCCGAAGGCAGCCGCTTCACCAACTGAGCCACCCAGGCATCCCAAAATCTTTTTTTTTTTTTAAGATTTATTTATTTATTTGAGACAGAGAGAGAGAGAGAGAGAGAGAGAGAGAGTGTGTGCGTGCGCGCACACGTGAGCAGGGGGAGGGGCAGAGGAAGAGAATCCTCAAACAGATTCCTGGCTGGGTGAAAGCACGGGGCTCCATCCCAGAACACTGAGATCATCACCCAGGCCAAAATCAAGAGTCAGATGCTTAACTGACTGAGACATTCAGGCAACCCGAGGAAAAAAACTTGATCAAAAGGTGAAAATATGTAAATAAATACAGAAGGTCTCCAACTTATGATGGTCCAACTTCCAATTTTTTGACTTTACAATAATGCAAAAGCAATATGCTTTCAGTAGAAACCGTACTTTTGAATTTTGATCCTTTTCCAGGCTAGCGGCATATAGAGCAATACCTTCTTGTGGTACTGAGCAGTGGCAGCAATGATTTTCCCAAAATAAGGCTAAGAGGTGTTCTGAGTATGTTTAAGTTAGGCTAAGCTAAGCTAGTTCAGTAGGTTAGGTATATTAAATGCATTTTTGACTTCTAATACTTTAAACTTACAATGGGTTTATTGAGACATAACCCCACTGTAAGTTGAGAAAGATCTGATTTTAAAGGCAGAGATAAGAGAGCAGTAAGCTCTGACGTCAGGGCCCAGAATCTAAAAAATGAGCAGAGCTCATTTAAAATGTAGTCAGGAAGCCCTGAAGGGGGAGCTTTCACACACAACCACTTAGTCCCCAAACAGGAAGAAGTCTATTTTACATATCCCAACAGGAAGAAGGAAGAATTTCTCCTTGCCCAACAATAGCCCAATGAAAACAGCCCCTCCAGCTTCCTTTCCTGTATAAAAGAAAGCCCTTCTCCTCTGTTCTCCAGACTTACCTAGGGTTCACCATAGTTTACTTGTTCTGAATTGCAATTCTCCGATATTCCCAAATAAACTCACTTTGCTTGTAAAATAGCTGGCTATTTTATTTTTTTCAGGTCAACACAATAAACACAAAATTTATATCCTATATATTATTATGGGCTAAATTGTGTTTCCCCAAAATTCATATGTTGAAGTCCTAACAACAAATACCTCAGAATGGACTATATTTAAATATAGGATCTTTAAAGGGGTAACTAAATTAAAATGAGATTATGAAGGGAGGCTTTAATCCAATATAACTGATATTCTTATAAGAAGACGAAATTTGGACAGACAGGTATAGAGGGAAGACACAGGGAGAAGATAGCCATCTACAAGCCAGGGAGAGGCTTTAGCAGAAACTATTACAGCCTTAGCAAATTTATATGTGATTTTATTGTCTGTTTCAATAGACCATATAGGTATACTTTGGTGAAATTTATCTGGGAAAAAATGGGCAATAATAAGCAGTTTAATTATAGTATTTTGGAAGAGCACTGAATAGGAAGGCCATGGTCTGTCACCAACCAGCAACACAATCCTAAGAAAATCGCTTACTCTCTCTAACTTCCCATTTTCTCAGAGATTGACTGAGGAACTGTTGAACTAGATCAACATTTTTCAAACTGTGTTGAACAGAATCCTAGGTTTTCAGAAAGGTGCCCCAGGAACTGCCTGGAAAAGCAAGAGTAGTTCCACCTCTCCCTCTTTTCTCCTTGGGATTTGGCATAAAAACATAAGAATTCATTTTTGATGAGGAAATTTAAAAAAGAAAACCACCACTGGATGATCTTCAAAGTTATTTCTAGCCTTATGTTCTATATAATTCTATTAGCCTACAGAAGTATCTCCATTTGTTGGTTCTGTGTTTATATAATATTCAAGTATTCAAAACAAAAGTGCAAGGTGATAAACCTTGAGAATACATATTATAACATTGCACAGGGTTTTTCATCACTATTGAAATTCTGGCCTGGATGATTGTTTGTTGTGGGAGGCTGTGCTGTGTGTTATAGAACACTTAGCATCATCTCAGTCTCCACTCATTATATGCCAGTATAATATAATATACTATATATACTATATTATAATATCATGTGCCCCTCTGGTGTGATAACCAAAAATGTCTCCAGACATCACCAGTGTATTTTGGGGAATCCTAATTGCCCCAGACTGAGAACCACTGTGTTATAGTAACTCAAATCTTCTCAAAAGCCATTAAGAGAGGCCAGGAAGATGTGATCTCAACCCATGATTCTCAAATACACTCTCATGCACTTGGGACCAACAAGATCTCCCACAAGTAAAAAAAAAGAAACAGTAACAGAAGAATGTTCACAAACTGTGTTTTTCCTTTGCTCTGGAGAAGTTAGGTGAACAGTTGCCATACTTGTCACTTAAAGGAAGGTCAGTAAGGAAATTATGTTGCCCTGCAGAGGCTGGCCTCATGGCCTCCCAACCTACAGGTTCTCATGGAGATCTGCTCATTTAGAAGGGCCCCGGCCTCAGGGCTGACTGCTCTGCTCTCTCTGTCTTTAAATTCTTTAGTTATATCTTTGAATTTGTATTTTGTGAGTAAATTACCATGGGACAGTGAAGTATGTTCTCCCTCTCCCAGCCTCCCCACCTCTCTGGGACTTGTTTTTGTCCTATCCCTTCCCACTCCTGCATCAACTGTGCCCCCCGTGGTATCTCAGGGCCAGGCAAGGTATCAGCCATCCCTGCCCTATCCTGGCAGAGTCAGGAGCACAGTTTGGCAGGGGCCTTCTGCCAACCCCCAATCCAGGCAGGAGTGTGTCCACTATAGAGGATATAATCCCTTGGCAGTTTGGTGGCACAGTTGGAGATCAACTGTCTTCTGTGATTTGGGGCTGCAGGCAGGGGAAGGAGAGACTAATTTCCCTGCCCCCAGAGAAAACCGAACATTTTTTCTTTCTTTTTTTTTTTTAAGATTTTATTTGTCAGAGAAAGAGAAAGCTAGAGAGATAGGGGAGTTAACAGGAGCAGGAGGAGGGGCAGAGGGAGAAGCAGGCTCCCCGCTGAGTAAGGATTCCAATCCCAGGGACTCAGTCCCAGGACCCTGGGATCCCGACCTGCGCCGAAGGCAGAGGCTTAACTGATTGAGCCACCCAAGTGTCCCTAAAACTGGGTATTTTCACTTTGCAATTTCTATAGTTGGCCCTGAAGCCAACAACAGAAAACTGTGGAGTTTCTCTAGCCCTGCCCACAATATACTTGGAACTGCCTCGTAACCTCTTGGGAAGTAAAACTGACACTAATCTAGGTCAGGGCTATCCAGAGGATGCTGGGTCTCGGTTTGCCCTCTACCACCATACATAAGAGCAGACTGCTGGAGGTCAGAAGGGTGTTAGCCATATGGGTGTGGAGATACAGGGTACCTGTCAGGACCAGCCAGGCCCAGACAGAGTGCACACCAGACTGTGGAGAAGAGAAAGCCTCTCCAGGAACTACTTGTACACCTAGTGGGAACCAGAAATATTGGTAATGTAAATTGACTGCTGGGCTGACTGCTTGGAACCTACCTGTGTAATGGATAAGCTGGTGGTTGGTTCTTTGCCAAACTCTTGGGTCTTAGTTTCCTTGACCCCTTGGTAATTTGATCTGCCTTGGAGTTACTGCTTCCTTGTTTCCATCCCACCTTGGCTCTCCTGACTCTCCCACTTTCTGGCTATTTCCTTCACCTTCTTCAAGGGCTCCTGCTTCTCTGCTCCCTCTTGAAATGTTTGGGTTCCTAGGCTTCTTCTCTCCTTACATCGTGCCTACTCATCTTTCAAGACCGAGTTTATGTCCCTAGTGCAAAGACTGTGTCTTGTGCATGACCCAGGAGATAGCATGGTGCCTGGAACATGCCAATTGCTCAATGGTCTTCATTGACTGAGAGATGTGATAGGAATAGATGAACCACAGAGTATCTAGTTGACTCCAGCCTTACTATTCCACTTTTAACTGTATTGCTCTGTAACCCGTCCTCCTAGTTAATTAAATAATTTATTCTGTTTCCTGGGAACTATGGTTAATTAGACTGATGTTTTTCAGAGACATTTTTTTCCCCGTAAGTACCTAGTAATATCCCACGGACCCAGAACAGGCTTGCTTTTGCTGTATCCCCCAGAACCTAACAGAGTGTCTGGAATATAATAGGTCCTCAATAAATATTGAATGAATTAATGAATGAATGGGACCCACCCTCCAGTATCCAGTTTTACTCTTCAGGAAACTCTTTAGTGTCCTGTAAAAAAAAAGGGCAAGGAAAACTAAAACACAAAATTATTTTTATATTTGGTTCCAAAAAAGCATCAATGGCAAAGCCAAAAATAATAGGCATTTATTTATCCCCATACACTGAAGAAAGAAAAAATGCCTATAAAAATAAATCCTGTGAATGCTTTAATTTTCTGCCAAAGTCAGGAGATATACCAATGAGCTGGATTACCACAAGGTAAAGAATGCACTCATCTCTGGGATCAGAGCAATCTCTGCATCATGTTAGAAATTATATCATAATGTTGTAGTGATGGACTAAATCAAACTGTTGCAACTGAGATTAATTGACCATTTTCTGTGACAAAGTGCTCTAAGTGCTACGAAAGGCCCAAAACACCCATATGGTTGGAGGTCCACAAGGAAATTCTTACTGCAGAAGGGTAGAATTGTCATCAAGTTCTGAACTGAAATAATCATAATGTTTTGTACAATTTCTAAATGGAAAAAGGGTCGTTTTATAGGTCAATAATCATAAGTAGTGTTTTTGGTTTTGTGTTTTTTTTTTTTTTACTTGGGAATTTTCCAAAAGGCTACTAATGAACCCAGAGCATTTTCCCATTATTAAATTGACTGATGTGGGTCATGCAGCAATAAGTCAACATTGAATTAATTCTGAAAGCGAACTTTTCACTGGGAAGTAAGGGAGACCATGCAATCACCACTCACCTTATATTCTTTTCTAAAGAAAGAAAACAAAAGAAATGAAATTTTCTGTTATCTAAGTTCACCAATGACTAGACCAAGAAGACTGTACTAGGTCATTCGAAGTGTATTGCAATTCTTACAGGTAATGTCCACTTCCAGGATATATGCTCATGTTTAAAAGACACAGTAAATACTGATCACTGCCTCCAAAAGACCAGCTCCCACCACAGTAAGGAAAGAGAAAAAAATGGAATTGTACCAAATTTACCTCAAAAGACATTTCTTTACGGGGCGCCTGGGTGGCTCAGTGGGTTAAAGCCTATGCCTTCGGCTCCGGTCATGATCTCAGGGTCCTGGGATCGAGCCCCTCGTCAGGCTCTCTGCTCAGCAGGGAGCCTGCTTCCCCCTCTCTCTGCCTGCCTCTCTGCCTACTTGTGATCTCTCTCTCTGTCAAATAAATAAATAAAATCTTAAAAAAAAAGACATTTCTTTACAACAACAACAAAAAGATTTCTGCTTAAGCAGCTACTTCAACAGACAGTGAAGTCATCCTTCATACACAGTGAACATGGGATCTGCTCTGAGTTTGTGAATAGAACACACATTTTTACATGCAATATCAAAATATTCCTGGTAAATGATATATTGAAAATTGACAAAAGTCCCTGGACTCATTTCAGCTCCATTTTTAGTATGTATTTTCTTATAATTGCAAATAGATAAAGCTCAATAATAAACCAAAAGGATAAATTTGAATACAGAGATCAGAATATACAAAACAGTTGCTCACAGAAAATAGTCAGTGCCAGAAGGGAATTGAAAACACAAGTATTCTCGGCTACTTTTCATCCAGCATTGCTCATTCGAAATGTGCTGGTAAGTCATTAAGAACAAATGATTCTGCCTTTCATATTTACAGCATCATACAGAGTCTAACCTAGTGCCTTACATGCAGTGACTCCAAACAAAAATTACTTAATCAAATTTTTTTTTCTTTTTTAAAGATTTTTTATTTTATTTATTTGACAGAGAGAGAGAGATCACAAGTAGGCAGAGAGGCAGGCAGAGAGAGAGAGGAAAGCAGGCTCCATGCTGAGCAGAGAGCCCGATGTGGGGCTTGATCCCAGGACCCTGAGATCATGACCCGAGCCGAAGGCAGAGGCTTTAACCCACTGAGCCACCCAGGCGCCCCTACTTAATCAAATTTTATTTCTGCTCATCGCCACAAAACGGAAGCTCCTATGTAAGCATTCCTTTGATGAGAAATAATAGAAACCTGACACAATGTAGCTATAACAATAATTTTTTTCTAATTTTTACATAAAAAAAAAGTTCAGAGTAAGCAGGCTTCCAGATTGACTCAGAAACCATGTCCAGTATCCCATTGCTTTATATTTCTTCATTTTTTTCACCCTTAGTATCAGCTTTAACTGTAACTGGCAATTGCTACTGGCATTATGTTCACATGTAACAGTCTAGAGTAAAAAAAAAAAAGAAAAACAAACAACTCTTTTCTTGCTCTTTCTTAAGGGAAAGAAAACCTTTCCCAGATGTCCTCCAACAGACTTACTGTCAGCTGTCTTTTTTATATTGGTTCACAGACTTCTATGGTCTCAATGCTTGTGCCCCCTACATTTCGTATGTTAAACTCAACCCCCAAGTGATGGTATAAGGAGGTGAGGCCCTTGGGAGCTCTGCCCTCATGAATGGGATTAGTGCCTTATGAAAGAAGACACAGAGGGCTTGCTTGACCCTTGCACCACACGGAGACATGACAAGGAGACTGTGACTAGGAAGAGGGCTCTCACCAAACATGCTGGAACCCTGATCTAGGACTTCTAGCCTCTAGAACCATGAGAAATGAATTTCTGTCATTTAGAAGTCACTCAGTCTTTAGTATTTTGTAATAGCAGCTCAAGCAGACACAAGCACTAGACTAAACCAAGCACTAGAAAAAATAAATCTGATTAAGTCAGATTTATCTTCTGAGGCTGTATTTGGTGATACAGCACCACCCACAATGACCAATACAGGCAAAGCATTGCTTCCTCATCTGGAATTTCATTGCAGAAAGTCTGAAGCCCTAGGACAGGACAGAACCACAGAGGGAAGGAGTGAAGTCCCTTAACATCCCTGCTGGCCAGGAACACCTACACCAGACTTCTAGCATGTTATGTTACTGAAACTTAGGTTGTTATCTGTTGTAGCAGCGAATGTTAGGGTATTTATGAGGGATTCTTGAGACAACACAAATTTGTTGAGAATAACTGAACTCATATTCAGGACTCGGGGTCAGAAAATGCAGTTTTAGCCAACGTACCCTAAAGAACTTACAGCAGGTGTCTGTTTCCTGTTCTCTCAGGAAAGAGCCTATGAAATCCCTCCAAGGTGGCCAAAGACTGGCCCCATGTCCTGTGACCTTTCTGGAATATCTACTCCTTGATTCAGGGAAACTGGTACTTGGCCTTGGGCTTTGCATATGCTCATGCTCATGCTTAATGGATTTCCACAGAAGTCTCTGCTCTCCCCTAATACCCTTGAGAAATTCTGAGCAGAAACCTGTATTGCTGTAGCTGACTATTTAACAGGAGAATGTAATTTTGATGTTCCCTCTATCAAATCAGACTCTACCCTGTGGTAACTGGCAGGTGATGGAGAGGGTAGCAGAGCTGGTGGGCAACATGATTTGGGGTGATTAGCATCATTTTATAGAGAAGACTTGCTGTCTGCTAAAGTTGGAAACGAAAACTGGTCCTCCAATTTTTTCAGCACTGACCCATCAAGGATTCTCAAGCATCTTCTTGCAGCAGTCACATGAGATGGTTATTATTTATTCACATCTGACCCAGCTTTCTCTGGTGTATAACTACGTGAAAATCATACTCTGAGATATATGCAGACTAAAACTGAGTAAGGCAAAAATGTAGAGTTCAGGTTATTCACTTTGGAGAACACACATTTCGAAAATTAAGCTAAACATTCAAGAACATTTTCCTCAGCTTTGGTGAAACTGTATCCCAAGAAGAATAGACACAAGAATGGTTTTTAACCTTTCAGAGGCACTGAGGTGAATGAAAATTCTTCAAAGCAAAATGAGTATATTATTCCTTCTTTTATTCTATTCCTGTATCAAAACCAAGGGTTAAAAGGGAGTAAAAGGGGAGAGGGTATTGGAATGTACCAATTGTTATCCAGTTTGTTGAGGAAGGCTTTGTGAAATAAGTGGAATTTTAGGAGTTTAGGTAGTGACACAGAGAAAAAATTAAGCAAACCAAGGTTGAAGGTGGTAACTCAAGAGTAAGAAGTCCTGATCCAGGCAGAGCTCAGAGATGAAGCAGGATGAATCAATAGAAGAGCCAATCTAATTTTCCCTCAACCATTCAATCAGAAGCTTGGATTCAGAGCTAGACACAAATACCTCTTTTCTGAGTTTACAAAATCTATCTTATGCCAAAATCCTGACTCTCACCAGTTTGCCACAAACTGTTTATCTCTTTAGCAACAAAATGTAGCAATAAGATACATAAACAAGACATAAATTTTCTACTAAACTCTCATTATTCAGCTAGATCATGCTTCCTTCTAAGTTTGAATTAGAAGATACTAGTCATAATGATTTCTGAAAAATTCAAGAATGAAGATTTAGAGGAAAAAAGCAGAAAATTTAGGTTTGCTTTTATCTCAAAAGCGATCTTGACAGAGAAAGAAATTAATTTGTAACAAAAATATAAATTCACCAAAAGAAAGCTCTAAAACAAACAAACAAAACAAAACAAAACAAAACAAAGATGTCCATCTTTTTGGTCTATGATTTAGGCTGAAAGATCCAAAGCAATTCACTTTTCACAATTCACCCCAGAAGTTCCCCTAATTTGCCATAATTATCTCTGTTAAAAACTTAGCAAGTAGGTCAGCCTGAGATGCCAGGAGGGACCACAGAGGGTTTCTATTTCAACCACCCCATTTTGCAGATAAGGAACCAAAGATTCAATGACTTCCCTAAAAATAAATTGGGGACTTAACAGCACCCGGGCAAGAACTACAATTCGGGGTCTTCCCTCTACAATAAACTTTGCACTCCTGAAAAGACATTCCTCAGTTAGAAAAAAAAAAAAAAACCCAGTTGGCATCACCAGAACATTTTTAAATTAGTAGATTTTAACTGAGGGAAAGAATAAGTTAAGTTGTAGGATTTTGATCAATTTGTTTGAATAATGTTTACTTTTTTCTGGGTAAAGTCTTGCCATGGGTCCACTTGTTAGGAATTTATTTAGTAAAACAGATTCTCAATCTACCTTCGGAAATACAGTTCAGTACTCTTAAGCAAAATAAATGCAAATCTGCACCAACTGAACTGAAATATATTCTCTTCTTTCACAAGAATTTGTGAAGTCTGGACCACTTCCTTCAGAAACCATCAGGATATAGTAAATGGGGCTCACACACTAATTCCATTGTGTTTCTGATTCCATCAACAACTTTATGTGTACAAAACCTGTGGTCCAAGCTGAGAATTTTGCCTTTAATCTTCTATTTCCACATGATTATTAAATATGTAGCCTCAAAACATGCAAATTTCTACTACTGAATAGAGAGGGAAAAAATCTAGTTAGAAATTCTGCAAAACTCTTGGAGAATAAAAAGAAAAAGTATATTCTAATAGATTTTACATATTGGAATTTGCTGCATCTTCTGAACAAATATTTATGGAAACATAATCAATACTTTTTCAAACTTCCTGCTTCCTTTTTAACATTCTCTTCCAATGTCGTCATAATAAATTTAGCATTATATTCATTTTTCCACCTTGCCTCGTAGTTAAAAACCATCTAAAGGTACATAATGCAAAATCAGATTGATATTGTTGAACGTAATACTTGTGAATTCAAACAAAAATAATCATTAGTTTCAACAAAAACTGCAAGACACAGACATTTTATGGATTTCAATTACAGAAAAAATGGTAAAACAAGGCACAGAAACTCTGGACAAATTGCACCATTATTCAAATTGCTTTAGCAGTTAGTCTAAGCACATAAAAAAAATCTAAAAAAACTACAGGCTGACAAATAAGATATAAAAAAGATAAATATTAAGAGCAGTAGGAACATATCATCTCCTTCTAATCCAGTAAGAATTCTTTTCATAGTAGACCAATGATTGTATATGGAGACCTCAGGGTTTTGTCTGTTTAAAATGCTACAATTCCTTCCCAACTTCTGTCAAAAATATATTGCCCTCTCCCCATATCAACTACTCTACTGCTTGCCTTTTTCTCTGAACCCATCAAAAGAATATTATTATAAAATAGGGGAAAAATTAATGGAAGCTAAAAATGAAAGAGAGGGGGAAAGAAGGAGAGGAAAAACCCCAAATCTAAGAGACTCTATATAATTAAATTTCAACTTTCAATTTAATTTGCTCTGCTGTTATGACAGTAAGTGATCCATTGGATCCTGCACAGTCAACCTAAATTGACCATTTTGTGATTGATGCATTAATAGCTAATCTGATTAACGATGTTGATTGGCCCTAAAGAAATACCTACTGAGCTAAAACAAGTCCTGGGCTTATGTATTTATGAGTCCATGAGGAATACTCAGTTTCATTTGGCAACATCAGATGGAAGAAGCATATTATTAAGAAGATCAGCGATCAAGCAAATGAACATCTAGAATTTTGATTTCTCTTGCCAACCATTTAACTCATTCCGTCCCTTCATAAATACAGAAAAGTTATACAGATTAAGCAGTCAGCTTGGCCCTTGGAGATCTTCTATCATTACTTAAAGGCACTTTGGTACCACTGTACACAAATATTTCTTTGCAGACAGAAGATTAACAACCTTACCTTGGGTCATCCTATTTCTCTAGCTTTAATGTTCTTTGTGTTTATTTTGTAAATTGACCCAATTCCTTGAGTATTCACACCCATTTCCTTCTTCTCGATGGGGATTATTTCTAGCCTTCCTCCCTCATGATCTATGCCAATGATCCTCAACCAGGGTAATTTGGCACCCCAGGAGATATCTGACATTGTCTGGAGACACCTCTGGTTGTCACAACTTGGGCAGCAGGGGATGGAGGCATTGCTAATGGTACCTAAAGGTTAGAGGCCAAAGATGCTGCTAACCAACTTACTCTACAAAGGAAAATCCTCCCAACAGAGAATTATCTGTCCCAAAGCTCAACAGTGCCAATGTTGAGAAAGCCTGACCTATATGATGTTCATCTAGCCTTTGAGACCAATAAATGTGATGGGATGCTCTGCCTTGGCTTTCCCAGCAGCCGTTGAAATACAGACTAAATCTCCCTCTTCCTTTTCATCAACATATCAAGGGGATTTAAAGTCATGAGACTGCAAGAGTTGTCCTGCGAAATAAGTATAGATAGTAATTTTTACATTGTTTTAAGAGGTCTAAGAACTGTGTCCTGGGCCAATCCAGCATGCAGAGGTTGAACAGAAGCCTCCTCTAGCAAAGGAGGCTGAGAAGGGAAGCCAGAGGGCTGGCAGGAGGCCAGGGCAATAGTGTCCTGGAAGCCAAGTGCAGACAGTGTTCCAGCAGAGAGTGATCAACTGAGCCAATGCCTGATAAGTTAGGCAAGATGCAGACTGAGAAGTGGCCAGTAGATACGACTTCATGGAACCATAAATGACTTTAGTTACAGCAGTTTGATTGAAGCAGCAGGGGCAGAAGGCTGATTAGGAAGTGTTCAAGAACACCCAGCTGAAAACTGGGAAGGGCATCCACAACTTTCAAGGAGAATGCCCCCTAGCTCCCATCCTGCAGAGTTCTTTTTGCTTACCCTCTAGTTACCTTTAGGAGATATTTCCTCTGCATCAATTATTTCTGAAGTATCTCCCATAGACAACATCTTTGATTTGGCCTTATAATTTGAACAGCTCTTTCCTAATTACAGCAAAACAAAAGGTATTTTTTTAAATCTTGCTATGACCCAATGGTTTAAGAAATACTTTCAGATTTCATACCATAACGCTTCATGCTGAATCCCCTTGCACCCATCATGTGACCCTGACACATGTCTGGTTGACTTGTATCTGCACCTCCCTCAATGTCTAGCTTCTTAGAATAAAACTTTGTTTGGACTTTGCCTACATTCCTGTTTTGATTTTTTTATCCTAGATTTTTATCTCTTGGGTTATCAGCAACTCCTAACTTTAAAACATGTGGACCCCAACTCAGGCTTCAAGGTGCCCCAATCCTAACACAGCATTTCAAGCTCCTCTACTTCCAGGCTTTTTAAAGAATACAATTAAATATTATCTTTAACTTAATCCCAGACCATAAATCTTTTAATAAAGCATAAATCTCATTTTGGATCTCTTATGACTGTTTGATTTGCTCTTATTTATATCATCTTACTTTATACTTATTTTAATGTTTCTTAGGGATTTTTTTTGTTTGGGATGTATGTGTGTGTTTATAGACTGCATTGTTTGCTTTTCTTCTACAATGATTCAGAGGAAGAAATTGTGTTTTTAATTCTTATGATGGCAACCAAGTTTTCCAAAATAATTATTATATGTGCATTTAATTAGCAATAACAAAGCAATTTTTATTGAAGTATAATTGATATGCAATATCCTGTTACAGTCATATTTATCCTATTGATACCTCAATTTGATAATTTTATACAAATATCACATGCAAAAATGTACAAAATCCCCAATGATAAATCTAGTTATCATGTAAAGTTATTATTTATTGACTATATTCCTTATGCTGTATATTATATCCCCAAGACTTACTTTATAATTGGAAGTTTGTATCTCTTAATCCCTTCATCCATTTCACCTGCCCCCAATCCCTGCCTTTCTGGTAACCAATAATTTTTTTCCTGTATCTGTAAGTTTATTTCTATTTTGTTTTGTTTGTTTATTGTTTAGATTGCACATATACGTGAAATCATATGGTATTTTTATTTATCTGTCTTATTTATTTCACTTAACATAATATCCTGTAGGCCCATCCATGCGGTTGCTATATATATGAATGTGTATATATACACAATGGAATATATATACCACATAGTCTTTATCCATTCATCTACTGGCCACTTCTATATCTTAGCTATTGGAAATCATGCTGCAATGAACATAGAGGTGCATATATCTCTTGGAATTGGTGTTTTTCTTTTCTTCAAATAAATATCCAGAAGTGGAATTGTTGTATCATATGGTAGTTCTATTTTTAATTTTTGGAGGAAGCTCCATCTTGTTTTCAATAGTGGTTGCACCAAATTACATTCCCACCAACAACATACAAGGGTTCCCTGTTCTCCACATCTTCACCAACACTTGTTTTTTTTGTCTTTGGGGTAGCAGCCAATCTGACAGGGGTAAGGTAATATCTTATTGTGGTTTCGACTTGCATTTTGCTCATGATGAATCATGTTGAGCATTATTTCATGTGCCCATTGACCATCTGTATGTCTTCTTTGGTAAAATGTCTATTTAAGTCCTCTACCCATTTTTTTAATTGGGTTGTTTGTTTGGGTTTTTTTTTATATTAAGTTGTGTAAGTTATTTATATATTTTGGATATTAAGCTTTTATCAGATGTATGATTTGTGAATATCTTCTCCTACATAGTAGGTTGTCTTTTCATTTTGTTGATCATTTCCTTTGCTAGGCAAAAGCTTTTGAGTTTGATATAACGCCGTTTGTTTATTTTCTCTTTTGCTGCCCTTGCTTGAGGAGACTGGTCCAAAAAACTATTGCTAAGATCAACGTCAAAAAGGTTACTGCTTATGTTTTCTTCTAGGATTTTAATGGTTTCAGGTTTTTCATTTAGGTCTTTAATTCATTTTATTTTGGGGTCTGGTGTAAGAAAGTTGTTCAGTTTCATTCTTTCACATACAGCTATCTTTTTCCCATTGTATATTCTTGTCTACTCTGTCATAGATTAATTGACCACAGAGTGGTAGATTTATTTTTGAGATCTCTGTTCTATTCCATTGATCTATGTGTTTGTTTTTATGCCAATACCATATACTGTTTTGATTACTATACCTTTGTAGTATAGTTTGAAATCTGGGAGCATGATACCTTTCCTGTTCTTCTTTCTCAAGATTTCTTTGGCTATTCAAGGTTAATTCAAGTTGTTGTTTTAATAATTAGTTGAGTGTATTAATAATTCATTCCTTTTTGTTGCTGACTGATATTCTGGATGTACCAAAGTTTGTTTAATCATGTGCCTATTGAAGGATACCAAGGCTGTTTCCAGTTTGGAGCTATTAAAAGTAAATCTGCTATGAACAGTCAAGCTGTTTTTTTTACATTCCACTAACAACGTATGAGTGATCCAGTTTTTTCACATCCTTGCCAACATTTGGCATAATCACTTTTTTTTACTTTAGCTATTTTGATAAATGTGTAGTAATATAACATGGTAGTTTTAATTTGCATTTCCCTTGTGGCTAATGATGTTGAACATCTCTTCATAGGCTGATTTTCTATCTGTATGTTGACTCTGTTGAAGTGTCTGTTCATGTATTTTACTTATTTTCTAATGGGATTGTTTTGTTTTTTTTTTACTATTGAGTCTGAAGAGTTCTTTACATATTGCAGACACTAATCCTTTGTTTCTTATGTGGCTTACAAATACTTTTGCCCTAGTATGTGTTTGTCTTTTCCCTCTTTTCACATGAGCTTTCACAGAGTAGAAGTTTTTAATTTTTCCTTTTATGGATTACACTTTTGTTGTTATATCTATAAACTTTTTTTCCTGGCTCCCAAAGATTTCCTTTTATTCTTTCTAAAAGTTTTATAGTTTTACACTTTACATTTAAGTCTGTAGTCCATTTTGAGTTAATTTTTATATAAGGCATAAGTTTTAGGTTGAGATTTCTATTTTGCCTATAGGTATCCAATCACTACAGGAATATTTGTTGAAAAGCTACTACTCCTTTTTTAGTAAAACCTTTCTTTGGCATCATTCATAATTGACAACTTGCCTGTGTGCACAAATCTTGGGCACTTCAGTTAACATACAGGCTACATTGCCCTAACAATGTTGTATGTTCAGACAACGAAAAAGTCTACTTCTCTTACATGTAACAGTCCAAAGGGAGCAATCAGAACTTACTAGGAAGTCCTACAGCCCAGGGTCACTCAGAGACCCAGGCTCCTTTCATGTGAAGACCCAACAAGTCTTCCAGGTACTGACCCAAAGGTCCAGGCATTCTAATTTGAGGAACATTCCAATTTGAAGGAAGGAACATAAGAGCCCAACCCAAACAGCCTCATTTTTAAGAGAAGGACTTAACACATCAATTCTGATGCTATCTTACTGGCCTGCAATGTCTTATGACCTCACCCAAGCAGGAGTAAGGCGGTGAAATGTAGTGTTTATGTGGGGAGACGGTGACCAGCTAAAACCAAGAGTTTCTGTTTTGAAAAAGAAGAAAGGGAGAGTGAATGCTAGGGACAGTGATCAGTTTCTGCCCCACCGGGTTTGCATATTTCTCGGTCAAAGTTCTCTGTACTGGGTCAAATTTTCTTCTTGTATTACTGTTTGTTTGTTTTTTTTTTCAAATTTATTTACTTATTTTAGAGAGAGAGAGCATGAGCAGAAGGGGCAGTGGGGAGGGAGAGCAAATCTCAAGCAGATTCTGCGCTGAGTGCAGAGCCCAACACAGGGCCCAATCTCATGACCATGAGATGGCAACCATGAGATGGTGACCTGAGCTGAAACCAAGGGTCAGATGCTCAATGGACTGCGCTACCCAGGTGCCCCTTGTATTTACTGTTTTAAAAGTATGCCTGTAGTTATCCTCATGGCCTCATGGCTTTGTTTCCTAAATGCTTATAGATTTTTTTTTACTCCAGTGTTTAAAATTTTTGGTATGATCTCTAAGAGTGGATCTTTAATAATTTTACCTAGATCATTTTAAATATTTTCACTGAAGTCTTTTTTTAGGTCAAGAAAATTTTCTTCAATTTTTCTTATTATTTATATTAAATTTGCTCTGTTTTATCAGCTAGCTTATTATCCCTTGACTTATTATCCTTATCCTTATTATCCATTGACGGCATCTCTGATAAATGCCTTCCATAACTATTATTTTTTTCTCTTACATTTTCATCTCTCTTTTTCCTTTCTGTTTTCTAAAAACTCAAGTTTGCTTTTGTTTCACTGATTTTATTTTCTTCACTTAGACATCTCTTCACTGCACTTATTGAATTTCTTGTTTCTTATAACTTTTTTCAGAAAAATATAACCATTTCAAAAGTAAATCGAGAAAAATATAGCTGCACACTCTTTCCATACTCCCTCTATTCATAGGGAGATTTATGCATTCCAGTTATATAGTATTGCCAAACAAAATGAATTTGATTGTGTTCCAAATTCACAAAGCAATATCTGATCCAATGTAGAAGAAAAGAAAATTGAGTCAGTACAAAACGGTTTTGTTTGGGGCAAGGAGTAGAGGAAGGAGGTCTTGTTTTTTTGTTTCTTTCTTGTCTTCTGCTATGGTTTGGAAGGTAGATACTCTGCTGTCAATCTAAGTGGAATGGCCACCTTACAGAGCATGGCATATTATAGCCATATGGGAAACTTCATCTCTATATTCAATAGATGAATCTCCAAAGGAGGACTTACTCCATGCTCAGGTTTCAATTTTGTGTGACAGCCATGTTAGGATCAAGGAAAGGAGCCTTAAAAACTGTTGGGATCCTAAGACTACTGGTTCACAGAGGTCAGGAGAAGCCTAATTGGACATCCTGAAATTTCGTAAATCCATTTCCATTTACTACCAGTGCCCCTGATGAAAATGTTCTCGCTTTTCAGTGGCAGGGTTTATCCATAATTTATGTTGGGCACTCCTTTGACTTACAGCTATGCCATAGCTTTGCTCGGGAGTAGTGTTATTATTTTGTCATTTGGGTTTTTTTCCCTTTATTCCAAGTCCATTAGCAGATATACAGCAGAAATTTCTCTAGCTTTCTATTATGTGTATATATCAGAAAGTTTGAGAGAAAGGGGAGGAAGTCAGAGAGGAAAGGAGAGGAAAATTTAAAGGGTATTTATGGGTGGGGAAGTTCTATGTCTCTAGACTACCCAAATATCCTGCCCTACTACTTAAAATATCCAAGTATCCCCAAACTGCAGTATATCAATGGTCACTTACAGTTAAATTGGGCATCAATCTGTTCAATTTTATCCCTTCCATACCTCCCTTCTCCAAGCCTCCCTCCCCTTGGTTTTGTAGTTTCTAATCCTAGTGCAGACATGTGCCCCAGGAGAACCCCAGTGTCACTTACTAGTCAGCCATCAATGTTCCTCATGTTCCAAACCCAAAGCTTGAGGTGGGCCACAGGCACTCACTGGGACCAGACTGCAATAAAATGCCCTGTCTGACTCTTTACTTTGCAGATGTGGTGTGTTTTCCCCCTAATGTTAAAACTAGGTTCAAAATGGTCCAAAATAAGCAATTTGCTGCCATTAGATATTTCCCTTATACCACAGAAAGAATTCACACACCATACCTATACCATCAGGAATCTAGAAAGATCTCACATTCAACCCTTACAGCTAGTTGCTATTCATAAAGTCTGTTCAGCACCTTCAGGTCATTCATGAATTTCTTTAGTTATTCAGGAATTGAATAGCTTTGGGACCTTGGGTCCCTGTTACAGTACAGAGCCAAGTATTGTATTACAAGTGCAAAAATTAATCATAGCAATTAGGCAGGGAAGGGAGGTGTTAAGCCAGCTCATGGTTCCTGGAGCAGAGTTGGGTTACCACACATGTATTACAGAGAATATTGTTATAGTCAGCCTCTTTAAGGCTATATTGGGACCTCAGATGCCTATATTTTAATTTCCTTGATATTTTTAAATCCTGAACTGCTATTTTCTCAACAATGACAACAAAAAATACTATTTTAGTCTGCATTTGGATCACCTAGATCACCTTTATGTTACATTTATTAATGAAAATAATCTTACATTGGTCATTTTTAATTATGAAAAATATATACTGGGCTCAAAATATGCCAATCCAATATTTTTTTAATCCTTTTACAATGTAGACAATGCTTTTACCTAAGCACATTTTCTTCTTTCACTTCTAGAAAGGCACATGCTTTGCAACCAGGTGCTAAACTATTCAGGAAGTGCAACAGAAGTTCAGTGAAGAAAGAAGTCCCAGGGACACAGTAGTGGAAACACTTTATGAAGACTTCAGGACTTGAGAGAGACTCTGAAAGATAAGTGAGCTATGGAGAGGTGGCTGGGAAAGAGGACATATTGCGATTGGAGAAACAGCATATACAAAGGCATGGAAATCAAGTAATTACATCAAACATATACAAGATGCTCCTCTATGAGATAAATAAAGAGAATAAAATCTGTCCTTAAGGAGAATGTAAACTGATTGGAAAAATACACACAGAGTTAGAAATACATTTCAGAGTTATAGGGGACCATAACAAGCATTTTATGATAGGATTGCTAAAAGCAGAGGTGTATATGTGAGGATGACACTTGGGAGTCTGGTAGAAAAATAGATGAAAGAGAGTGAGACCAAGTTAAAAGCCTTGAAGTTAGTTAGGGTTTAAATTTGTTAAGTTCAGGGAATCTGTGTATATTCTTGGTCCAAGAATTAACATGAAGGAAGTCATATTATACCACTTAAAAGTTTATCCAGTTACTTCAACTCCATTAAGTACTGGTCCTCACCACCACACTGTAATGAAGACAGACTGATTAGTTAAACCAATTTAAAAGCAAGAAAATCAAGACTTAGATTTATCAAGACTCAAGCCACTAGTTTTCTTTTCTTTTCTTTTTTTTTTTAAGCCACTAGTTTTCTTGATTTTAAACCCAGTTTTCTTTCTACTCTTGCTTATTTAGCGAGGCATAAAGTTGGGTTCACTTAGTCTCTGTCTAACCCATTCACATATGTTATCCTAAGTTTCCAATAGCACTCAGCAGATATTCAGAAATGAAACATTGAAGAATAAATTAAACTTACCACAATAAAGAAAAATGAAAAGGAAAGAGATACATGTTATGAAAGAATCAGTAAGATTCAAGGACTGATTTGTCACTGAGGGTTAGGAACTTTCAACTCATGAGCCCCTTCTTCTACAAATGTATATATATAGTGATTTCATTGGTATAAAGAGGAATATATAAGCATTATATATTGCAACAGGTTTTTTAACCTAATTTTTTTCTTTATCTTTTAGAAAAAAATTAAAACATTTTCATGGTTCTCTAAAACTATCATAAGACCTGGCCATTATGCTTACTATGCCTAAAAGACAAATCAGTTCTAGCCAAGGAGATAAAAGGGAGATAAGAGTTTTAAATGATTGCAAAATATTTAATAAGAGAACCTGGTAGGATCTCTAAAAGAAGTTAAGAAGTTAAGATGAGAAATTAATTTGAAGAGGAAGACAATAATTTTTATTTTGTATATGTGGAACTTGAAGTGACTAAAGAAATCCAAATGAAGACGGCTGGTAAGTAATTTGCAAAGTACCATCTAGTTTCATGAATATTTAAAAATCTATGGCATAAAGGTGTTAAAAAAACCATGAAGTGAATGATCTCCCCAAGGAAGTGGATTACAGAAGGAAGCACTAGAATCTAACAGAAAAGGCTTATGAGGTGTCCCATAGTTAAGGTCATATAAGAGGAAGTGGAATCAGCAGTACCTTTAGAAATGGTAGATTCTAGTACTTCTGTGACAGATGGTTGGTGTTGGTGATTGGGATTGTGGCTGTACTTTACTTTCAAAGTGAAATCCCAATTAGAAGTGATATAATTATGAAAATGACGATGAAGACAGAAGTCACATCTTTTTCATTCTTTCTTCCTGTGTCCTTCACTGACCTTCAATACCCAACACGCACACACACACACACACACACACACACACACACACTCCTTATCATAAGTTTCCCACATTATAGAACATTTCCAAATGTCTCCATTCAAAGACATCCTCTGAATAAAGATACACAGATTCAATTGACGAAAATAATCTGTCAACTCAGCCATCTAAGGCAAGCACACTAATTTGGCAAAGCAAAAGTTAAAACAGTACATTTATGGTCAAGACATGGACAGATGGGAAATATGGAGCTTTTCTCCTTCACCTCAAAAAAAATTTTCCTTACTGGTAAACCACTAGTTCCACTATGTGCAGTCCAAATCACTATAATCATTGTCCCTGGATTTGTTGAAGTAGGTACAGATAATGCAGTCATACTTACAATTTGTTGTGAAAGTCTTGTTTTTTGTACTAACATTTCCTTAAAGAAAATTACCATTGATGAGGATTGCAACACATTTCCCCTGAGACTCTAGACACTAGGTATTTCAGTGCAATTGCAATAACCTACTCAGAAACAGATGGATTTGTGAATGATTGATGGATGAACAGGGAGGTGGTTGTTTAAGGTCAGTCATCTGAATCATGTCTTGGGAGAGTTCCCAATAAGTTACATAGGATGAAAATCTGGGCCAGTATTCACATGCCTGATTATTGAAGTAAGAACAGCTGCATTTATTTCAACAGTCTCAGCTTCACACATACATACATTCCAGTGAAGCTTAGAGGTTAAAATGTAAGAGGAAAATCACAAGTAAGATAATAAGAAAATAGAACTGAAAAAATTGCCCTGAAAAACTAAACACATGCCTCAGCTAGGCTGCAATATAAATGTGAATAAATTACTAAGATACAGCACAGAGGGGAAAAAGAAGGAAAAATGTGAGAGATTATGAGACATGGAGGGAAGAATAAGAATCGCAAACATGAATGTAATTGGAATCTTAGCCAAATAGTAAAAGTATAGAGGTCAGGAAATATGTAGAGATAATAGTTGAAAATTTTTCATAATCAATTAAAATCATGAATCCACAAATAAAAGAAATGTGTGCAAGCAAGTAATCAAAAAGAAAACATTAATTCTTCAAAACCTAGTCAAATTAAGGAACAGTTTTAAGAAGAGAAAAGATCTTAGAAGCACCCAAAAAGAAAATCTAGATCACCAACCAAAGAACAATTAGACAGACAGCAGACTTCTGAGCAGCAATAGTGGAAGACAAATAGGAGTGGAATACCTTCAAAATGGTGACATTTTCTGTCTGTATAGAATGTCAAGCAAAGGTCTCAAGAGCAAAGCCCTCTTTTAAGAACAAAACAATAATCAAAGCATTTTCAGATTTTAAAAAATCTGAAAAATTTCTGATGGAAGAATTTTAGGAAGAAGGAAAATGATTCCAGAAGGAAAACCTATAATGAAATCTATGGTAAAAAGAAATGGCCAGCAAGGAAATCAGTAAATTCAAATTGGTAAATTAGAACAAAACTAAACAAGGAATTTAAATAATAAAAATCAACACTGGTAACATCTAATTTGTAAGGTTTACAAAATAGAAGATCAATCTCAAAGACTGGGCAGCAATAGCATATGGGCATGTTGGGGTTACTGGTGTTTGGATATAAATCCTTATATTTTTCTAGAGGACCAAGAAAGTTACTGATTTACTTTACATTTAACAAGTTCAAAGGAAACCAATAAATGACAGAAATAAAGTTTAATTTCCACACAATAAGAATTGAAATGAAAGGGGGAGATATATGAAAGACAGAAAGATGGAAGGGGGTGGATGAAGCATCATAAAAGTAGGATAAACTATATGAAATGGTAAAAAACAAAAACAAAAACCCAAAGATAAACAGAAAACTTCCTAGTTAAGAGACATAGGATGATCACAATCTCTTTGAACAAATGGGATATAGTCACATGAAACAAAGGAAGCAATGACCAGAGAACAAATGCCTATTATTAAAAATCAGAATATACATTACTAACACATATGCTAAAAGTGTGCAGAGAAGAGAGAGTGGGCAGTGCAATGTGATGGCAGCAGACATAACATGGTTTGGGCCCAATCTTCTGCTCAATATCCGTATGATCTTGAGCAACTGTTTAATGTGAATTTTACTTCCTAAAGCAATAGAATTAAGATAATAATAGTGCTTACTTCATGGAGTTATTGGGAGGATCATATAAGATAAAATATGGAAAATGCTTACGAGAGCACTTGGCCCTGAGATACCCACAGAGAAATTATAGATAGGGTGGACTGAGGAAGCTTTGGCAGGTTTTAGACTGAAAATTCTTGAATATAAGGAATAGGTGGGTGGAATTAGAGAAGTTAAGACAGTAAAAAGGAGAAAAAAATAGAAAAAAATGAGCAAAGACAAAGAGACAGAACTGTGAAGATGAGATGTGACTGGCCTGGGGTGGAACACAGGTGGGTGGGCTGGCTAGGGAATGCCTCTAGTTTCCTTAGTGTTCCATTTCCTCTCAAACTCTCTGGTCCCTCCAGGATGTATTGCTGAAAGTCAATGGTTACCATGAGAAAACATCTGTATCTGAAAACAGCTGTATGCACATTTGTCTCATTAAAAAAAAGAATAAGAAACTTTTTCAGAGTCTGGACATTAATGTTGTGTGTCATGAGCAATGTCATGAGAAATCCAACGAGAAAAATGTAGTCTGTGCAATTAGTAGCCCTCATGCTATAAAGCTTCTGTTTTAGACAGTGTCAAAACACTGCAAGATCCAGGAAGGCAGAGCCAATTGCCAGAGCAGAAGCCTAAACTCAAATTGTTTCTGGCTTCACAATACACATACACACTTAGACATACAAGCACACGTACACATCACATGCACACACACACATGCATACACTGGCATAATGCATGCACAGACACACATGCGCACATGCACAGCACATGGGCACATGTGTGTACACATGCCATGTATGCACACAGCACATACACCATACATTTATATGCACACATGCATAGACACATGCATGTTGTGCATGCACACACATGCATGGAAACATGTGCATATACATATGTGTAACACATGCACACAACACATGCATGGTCACATACCACCCATACACGCACATGTCATACACATATACGTGCACATATACCGCATGCACACGTGCATGCACAGAACATGCATACACATACCACACATGCACAAACACACCTACCAGCAAAATGATTATTTAAGCAGCAATTAACAACAATCAGATGTCCTTATATCTAGCTTTATTTTAATTCTGTATTTATGTTTCCTGTGTTCTTCCAATATTTGAATCATAAAAATGAGCTGTACCAATGTTAAATTTATTTTAGGAATAATTAAGTATATTCTTAAGGGTTTACATTATTCAAATAGTATTCTATGCTTGAATCTGTCCTGAATAATGAATTCATTTATGTATCTTGAGAATACAATGATTGTAATTTTATAACTAAAAAATTGTCTCTGTCCAAACAGACAGTGAAATGTTTTATTACTTTATTATATTATACTTATGGTCAAATTATAGTTATATAATAAAAAACATATTTCTTTGTAATCCATTGAATACTATTAAATTCAAATAGGAAATCTTTGGCACAAAGAATCCAACACTTGTAGAACGTACTACAACAAAGTTCTGAATTATCTGCTTGTCTTTATGCCAATATACACCAATTCCCTGACTTTTCTAGTATTTTCTCAACTCAGTCATGAGTCTAAAATAGTTGTACTTTTCACCACTTCCCTTGGTAGCATAATAGAACACTAAGTCGCATGTGATCATGCTATAACTTAGCCTGAATTTGTGGAGAAAAACTTTCTCAAATATTTGTGTGTGTCTGTTTGTGTGTGATCCAATGAGTTAGCTAGCTCAAGAAAGTATATAGTCTTGGAGATCTGTGTTTAGATTTCTACACAAAATAACATAATTTATAAAGTGTATATGGGATTATAATCATTTATCAAAAGTCTTTCTTTTAATGGAAGGAAGTTTTTATTGAATTAATAAATTTGTTAATTTATTAATAGCTTATAAAAGCCATAATGAAGTCCAAGAGTTTTTTTTTATTTTGAAGTCCAAGAGTTTAATGTAAGTCATCATATCTTGAGGTTAAAAAAACATACTTCAATAAGGCCACATAAACAAGACTGGCCAGACCCAGGGAGTTAGAGTGTTCACACACTGAACATCAGCCAGTGCTGCTACTGAATAGATAGCATGGAAGTGGGGTGCAGTGATAGAGAAATGATATGCAAATGCTAGAAAATAGATCCAGGGCTTTAATTTTAGTTAATTGTCTATTAAAGCTATTGTGTCAATTTTTGACTCCATATCTTAAAAAGGATATGTAGACATGAATGAAGACCAGGGTAGACTAAAGACTGACCAGAATGCAGAAAGCAGGCCTGATAGAGAAAAATTGGGATGGTGTTGTTTTGACTGGATGTAGAAAGCAGACGAGAAACTGGTTTCTCTCTTTGGGGCTAGAAAAGATGATTCCTCTATGTACTTTCTTCAAAGGGGAGAGAATGGATTTGTGCACTAAAAGGTGGGGTGCTGGATAAGGGTGAGTGGGGAGGACACATCCTGATGTGAGCTTCTAACCAACCCAGGATCCCCTCAGAAGGTCTCAACCTCAAGTATTAGTTTCTTGGTCAGAATGGGCTTAGCGAGGCCTCATACTATAAAAGTCAACACCACATTACACTGTAGTAGGGTGAGAAGCATGAGGTCTTTTGACTTAAGAGCACAGGTTCTGGAGGCAAATAGCTTGAGGTCCCATTCCAGCTGAAAGTTGGACAAGTTACTTCACCCTTCTGTGCCTCTGTCTCTTCAACAGTAACATGAAGATAATGTGATTGTATGTACCCCCAGGTTCTTGCACAAATTAACAAATCATGTGTAGAAAACACTTGCCCCAGAATATGGCACATGGTAGACCTCAGTCAAGTAGCTCCTATGATTTCACTATATAACAATGGGAATGGTTGACAAAAAAGAAACATAAGACATAGGGGCTTTCCAGAACATCCTGTATGCCTCCAACTATTTAAACTATTAGTGACAGTTCCTCATCAGTAATGGTGGCATGAAATGAGCTCCACATTGGAGGTCAGAAGAACTGAGTTTGAGTTCCGGCTCTGTCGTGCTTTACTAGGGCCATGAGGAATGCATTCCCTCCCTCTGGGTCTAGGTTTCTTCACCTCCACCTTATTTACCTCAAAGTTATTGTGACAATCAAATGGAAATATACATTTAGCATCTACCTTGTGCTGATTACTGCTCCCTAGCCTGGACTGCTCTGGAGAAGTCCAGGCTAGTGGGGAGGATTATTCATGTGGAAGTCATCACCAGGTCCTACAGTAAGCTGCAAAGTGTGGAGCAAGTTTTAGTTGTGGATGTGTACATTACTATTCCTAGGCCATGAATGTAAAGTAATAGCCAAAGAAGAGACATTGAAAAGTGCTTTAAAGTTCAAAGTGGTATCTATCTAATGTAAGCAGGCTAAGTGTTTAGTCAATGAGCACAAATTTACTTGTGAAACTAATGAGAACAGAAAGACCTCCTTAAGAGTGAGACACTGGGACTTTCAAGCTTAGTGCTGATGTTTGTTAAGTATATTTTGGTGTGATTTCAGTTATTCCTTTCAGTTTCTCCCCATCCTTCCCGTAAGTGGCCAGTCAGGTCACACTGATAAGTAGTACATTTCAGACAAAGCCAAACGTAAATGTAGCAGTGTCCCAAACAGGTCCCAAACACCTATAAAAACTTTTGACAGCCTTGAGGCAACAAAATTTTTCTCCCTCAGAAGAGAATTAAAATATCAATAAGAAAACATTGCAGTTGCTCATTTAAATCCAAGATGGTGGAGGAATAAGAGACATTAGCTTCATCTGGTCCCAGGAATTCAGCTAGATAGCTATCAAATCATTCCGAAAACCTGTGATCTCAACCAGAGAGCTAAGAAAAGAAGAGCTGCAACTCTACAAATAGAAAAGTGGCCACTTTCTGCAAGAATAACAAGACAGAAAAACTCACTTCAAAAAAGAGAACAAGAGGCAGTACTGATGATTAGGGACCTAATCAATATGCATATAAGTAAGATGTCAGAACTAGAGTTCAGAATAACAATTATGAAGATATTAGCTGGACTTGAAAAAAGCATAGAAGACACTAGAGAATCCCTTTATGGAGAAACAAAAGAACTAAACTCTAATCAAGTCAAAACCAAAAAGGCTATTAATGAGATGCAATAAAAAATGGACGCTCTAACTGCTAGGATAAATGAGGCAGAAGAGAGATTTAGAGAGATTTAGTGATATATAGTGATATATATAGTGATATATAGTATATATATATATAGATATATATATATAGTGATATATAGAAGTGATATATAGAAGACAAAATGATGGAGAATAAAGAAGCTGTGAAAAATAAATAATTATTGGATCATGAGGGGAGAATTCAATAAATGATACCATAAAGCAAAACAATATAATAATAATTGGGATCCCAATTATTATTCTGAGAGAGTCAGAAGGTATATTGAAGCAAATTATAGCAGAGAACTTCCCTAATTTGGGGAAGGAAACAGGCATTCAAATGCAGGAGGCAAAAAGAACCTCCTTCAAAAGTGATAAAAATAGGTCAATACATTGACATATAATGGTGAAACTTGCAAATCTCAGAGACAAAGAGAGAATCCTAAAAGCAGCTCCAGACAAAAGGTCCATAATCTACAAGGGTATAAATATTAGACTGACATCAGATATACCCACAGAGACCTGGAAGGCCAAAAGGACTGGCATGATATATTCAGGGTGCTAAATGAGAAAAAAATAGGCAGCCAGAAATACTTTATCCAGCAAGGATGTCATTCAAAATAGGAGAGATAAAAAGATTCCAGCACAAACAGAAATTAAAGAATTTATGATCATTAAACCAACCCTGCAAGAAATATTAAAGAGGATCCTTTAAGCAAAGAGAGAGCCCAAAAGCACCGCAGACCAGAAAGGAACAGAGATAATAACAGTGACCTTACAGGTAATACAATGGCACTAAATACATATCTTTCAATAGTTACTCTGAATGTAAATGGGCTAAATGCCCTAATCGAAAGACACAGGGTATCAGACTAGATAAAAAAGCAAGACCCATTTAAATGTTGTCTACAAGAGACTCATTTTAGACCCAAAGACACTTCCAGATTAAAAGCAAGGGGATGAAAAAATAAATAAATAAAATAAATAAATAAAAGCAAGGGGATGGAAAACCATTTATCATGCTAGTGGACATCACCTATATCAACAAATTACTTTAATAAAGGATGAGGAAGGACACTATATCATGATTTAGGGGTCTATCCAAGGAAAAGATCTAACAATTTTAAATGTTTATGCCCCTTATATGGAGACAGCCAATTATATAAATCTATTAATAACAAAATTAAAGAAAAGAAAAAGAAACACATTGATAATAATACAATAATACTAAGGGATGTAAAAACCCCACTCATTACAACGGATAGATCAAAACAGAAGATCGACAAGGAAAGAAGGGCTTTGAATGACACATTGGACCAGATGGACTTCACAGATATATTCAGAGCATTCCATCCAAAGCAACAGAATACACATTCTTCTCTAGTGCACATGGAACATTCTCCAGAACAGATCATAATATGTGTCACAAATTGGGTCTCAACTGGTACCAAAAGATTGGGATCATTCACTGTATATTTTCAGACCACAGTGCTTTGAAACTTGAACTCAATCACAGTAGGAAATTTGGAAAGAACTCAAACATATGGAGGCTAAAGAGCATCCTACTAGGGGCACCTGGGTGGCTCAGTCGTTAAGCTGTTTCAGAACATAGAAATGGAAGGAAGGAAAATTTCCAAACTCTTTCTCTGAGGCCACCATTACCTTCATCCCAAAACCAGAAAAAGACCCTATCAAAAAGGAGAATTACAGACAAATATCCTGATGAACATGGATGCAAAAATTCTCACCAAGATACTAGCCAATAGGATCCAACAGTACATTAAAAAGATAATTTACCACAACCAAGTGGGATTTATTCCTGGGCTGCAAGGATGGTTCAACATCCACAAATCAATTGATGTAAAACACTATATTAATAAAAGAAAGGACAAGAGCCATATGATCCTCTCAATAGATGTAGAAAAAGCATTTGACAAAATACAGCATACTTACTTGGTTAAAACTCCTCACAGTGTAGGCATAGAGGAAAAACACCTTAATATTATAAAAGCCATCTATGAAAAGCCCACAGCAAATATCATTCTCAATGGGGAAAAACTGAGAGCTTTTCCCCTAAGGTCGGGAGCACAGCAGGGATGTCCACTCTCACCACTGTTGTTAAACATAGTACTAGAAGTACTAACCTCAGCAATCAGGCAACGAAATGAAATAAAAGGCATTCAAATTGGCAAAGAATAAGTCAAACTCTCTTCACAGATGACATGGTACCCTATGTGGAAAACCCAAAAGACTCTACCCCAAAATTACCAGAACTCATATAGGAATTCAGCAAAGTGGCAGGATATAAAATCAATGCACGGAAATCAGTTGCATTTCTATACACTAACAATAAGACAAAAGAAAGAGAAATTAAGGAGTAGATTCCATTTACAATTGCAACAAAAACCATAAGATACCCAAGAATAAACCTAACCAAAGAGGCAAAGGATCTATACTCAGAAAACTATAGAACACTCATGAAAGAAATTGAGGAAGACACAAAGAAATGGAAAAATGTTCCATGCTCATGGACTGGAAGAACAAATATTGTTAAAATGTCTATGCTACCTCGAGCAATCTATACATTCAACACAATCCCTATCAAAATACCAGCAACTTTTTTCACAGAGCTGGAACAAATAATCCTAAAATTTGTATTGAACCAGAAAAGACCCCAAATAGCCAAAGGAAGTTGAAAAAGAAAACCAAAACTGGTGGCATCACAATCCCCCACTTCAAGCTCTATTACAAAACTGTAGTCATCATGACACTGTGGTACTAGCACGAAAACAGACACATAGATCAGTGGAACCAAATAGAAATGAACCCTCAACTCTACTCAACTAATCTTTGACAAAGCAGGAAAGAATATCCAGTGGAAAAAAGACAGTCTCTTTAACAAATGATGTTTGGAAAATTTGACAGCCACATGCAGAAGAATGAACCTGGACCATTTCCTTATACCATATACAAAAATAGACTCAAAATAGATGAAAGACCTGAATCTGAGACAGGAATCCATCAAAATCCTAGAGGAGAACACAGGCAGCAACCTCTTCGACCTCAGCCACAGCAACTTCTTGCTAAACACAGCTCCATAGACAAGGGAAACAAAAGCACGAATGAGCTATTGGTACTTCATCGAGATAAAAAGCTTTTGCACAGGAGGAGGAGCAAGATGGCAGAGAAGTAGGAGGCGGTGATAGTGACTGATCCCAGAAGTTCAGCTAGATAGTTATCAAACCACTCTAAAGAACTACAAACTTAGCAGGAGATAGAAGAGAAGAAGAACAGCAACTCTAGGAACAGAAAATCGACCACTTTCCGGAAGGTAGGACGTGCGGAAAAGTGAATCCAAAGAGACGGGAAGATAGACCGCGGGGGGAGGGGCAGAGCAGCGGAGCACAAAATCGGGACTTTTAGAAATGTGCTCCACGGCCTGGAGGCTTCCGGGTGTGGCGTCGGGCCCTCCAGACACAAAGAGCGGCCGGCGGGATGAGTGGTGGGTTCTCCGCCCGCGTTAGCGCCGTTGGCTCGCGCCCTGTGCCCTGTGCGAGGGGGAGAGAACCGGAGGCGCCCTCCACCCAGAGGCTGGAGAGAACGCGGCCGCTTGGGGCAGGAATCTGAGCGCACTGGCGCAGACCGGGAGCCCGGACAGCAGTCGCAGCGCCGGCAGCCACCAGAAACCAGTTTCCTAGACCTCCCGGCTTTGATCTCCAGAGAGTGCAGAGGCTACTGAGGGCCTCTCCAGGACACTGGGACGGTGGCTGGGGGTGCACACCACCTGTGGCGGGCTGCAGTCTGAGTGAAGCTTGCAAAGGGGAGCAGACTGAGGCTTCTCTGTGACGCGGAGGTGTGGGTACGGGCAGACTCCTTGCTTGGACTCCCTAAAAAAGCAAAAAAAAATGCAAAAGGGTGAAAACCTCCAGAGAGCAGAAGCCTGAAAAACTGTTTTCCACAGAGCCCAGACCCTCGATTGGGGTGCAGGGCGACTCAACCCAAGCAAGATTGACTGGAAAACAACGTGACAGGCCCCTCCCCCAGAAGACAACACAAAAACAAGAAGACAATAACCACAGGGCCCCGATAAAAATTAAAAAACCCCAACAGTAGGGGAAATCAATATATTAAGCTCCCAATAATACCCCAAAACCAGTATATTTCATAGATACAAAGGTTTTTTTTCTTTCTTTCTTTTCTATTTTTTCTTTTTTTTTTTCACTCATTCTCATGTTTCTTGGTTGTTTTTTTTTTTTTTAATTTTTTTTTAAACTACTTAACATTACACCTAGAGGCTTAATACAACATATGGAAGAGTTATAATCACCCTCCCATCTTATTTGTCTGTCAGTGTTTCTATGTATCTACTTTTGTTCTGGTATTATATAAACCTTATTCGTGAGGTTCATTCTGACTAGGTTCTTTTATTTCTTGTCATATACGTTTGTTGGTCTTTATGTTTGTTCATGTTTGTTTATAGACCTTATAAATCTTATTTTGGGGTCCATCTGGCTGGGATCTCTTTTTTTTTCTCTTTCTCTGTCTCTCTTTTCTTATCTTCATTCTTTCTTTTTGGTGGTGAATTCCAATTGCTCCAAAACCTTCCAGGGTGCACCGTGCCTGGATCGTGGGTGATATATTCAGCTATACATCCTCTCATCCACTTCTCATCAAAATGACTAGGAGGAGGAACACCCAACAGAGGA
>CM052897.1:94998187-95014389 GCA_028534135.1 Potos flavus
CGAGCCTGGTGGTGGGTATTGAGGAGGGCACGTATTGCATGGAGCACTGGGTGTGGTACATAAACAATGAATCTTGTAACACTGAAAAAATAAAATAAAAGTATTTGGGGATAAAAAAAATAAAAAAATAAAAAAAATAAAGCTGGTGGTCAATTTATCAAAGCAGGAAATGTCCACAAAATATTTGTTTCTCCTTCCAAAAGTAAGAGCTCAAAAACTCAGGTTCCTAATAGGATAGTCATGGAAAATAATTGCCTAATTGCCCTTTTACATCCATACTCAATCACTTGGAAATGATTGGCCCTAACCCTTTCTCCATGATTGTTCATTAAAAAGACAAAACAAAACAAAAACAAAACACTCCTCAAAGGGCAATTTGCTGGCTGCTGGACATAAGAGGATAACTTGATGTGGCTTCTTCCTTCAAGGGGTTTACTACCTGATAAATATAGAACTAATTTTAGGACAATGTGATATAAGTTGTAATATAGTTATGAACCAAGTGTTGTAAGTGCACCGTTATCCAAGAATCCCTTGTCAAATTTACTTCAAGTAAGAGCCCAATTTTTACAAAATATTTGTTTCACTTCCCAAAGATAAAAGCTCACAAACTTGGGTTTCTATTAGGAGAGTCATAGGAAAATAATTATCACCGCATCCACCAGCAGCCTAAAGTCGATTTCTGTTCAGTTGATATGATCGTTTATTACATCCATGGCATGGGGAGTACCCACAGGGATGCAGTCCTATTAGAGGGTCCTCTTGAAAGTACGTCACAGAGTTCTTCTGCAAATATCCCAAGAATTACTAGAATATTTAAGTTTATTGGAATTATTTCCCTTATTGTAAGCCTTAGAGGTATAAAAAATGTGTTTTAAAGTTAGGGAGAAAGAAGCCTACTGTGTGCATGAATTTTAAATGTTGTTTAAGGTAGTTTCCAGAACTATAAAATGAATTCCCCTTTTTCCTTTTTAGCAGCACAGTTGCAAAACTGCAAACACAAGCCGACTTACAATGCAGACTCACTCTAAGGTGGCAAAAGTCATCTCAGGATGCATCAGGAGAGTTTAATTGGAAGTTTTCCCCCTCTTGTTTCTAGTTCAGTATTTTCACTGGAAACATTGGAAACTGAAAGGGAAGGTAAAAAAAAAAAAAAAAAAAAGTTCCAGAGTTTAAAATGTCAGCATTTGACTGATTAGAGTAGCTTTCCTGGCTTAACCAGCAAGTTGATTTGATGGGTTCATCCGTTAATACAGTGAAACACATGTTAAAGACTGCAAATTGTTTAACAAATTTTGACAAACAAGTTCCCTGGTGATCCCAAAATTTCCGAGAAGCAGATGGAAGGGGGACAATTTTATAGATTCCCCTTCCTATCTGCACAAAGCCACAGAGGTCTAAAGTAGGTATTAGTGCAAATAAGGGACATTGTCAGACAATAAAGAGACACAATTGCCTCTGTTAGCACAACAATTAATTTTGTTTGCAGAGTACCAGTCAGTCTATTTGTTACCAGGAATGTGCTAATTATTCTTGCTAATTACATGCAAAACATTCATTATCACCTATAAGTGAAGCTGGACCCCTCAGGTTTCAGTGACAAATTAATTACTGTGTTTTCCTTCTGAATGTATTTCTAGTCAGTTCTGGTATTATCTGAAAAATAAATGGTTTAGCAGCCCGCTTGTCTCTCAGAGCCACTCATTAAAATGAAAAGTAGGCCTGCAGAGCTATATCAATTTTCATTCCCTATTCTATTAGGGTGGCGGTCCCTGAAATTCTCCGAAGTTCTACCACAAATTTATAAACTCTGAAGCCTGGTGAAATGCATGCAGCTCTGTCACTTAGTACCAGATGCATATTTCCACCAGTGGCCACTCACTGAAACTCAAACTAAAGAGGAGGAGAGGATCCTAGGATCCTATACCCTAAACACACACCTGCCCCTTTGGACTTGTCTTTTAAAAGGTTGGGGCAACATTGTGTTGTCTCGTCCAAATTTAGAATAACTGGATTTTATCCCTCCTCGATGTGGGATTCAGTCAAATCTTAACTTACCAACTTCTTTGGCCCTTCCATCTTGTTTGGGAACAAACCTGACAGTATAGATGCATATATTTGTATTCTAAATGTGGATTACATCAGAAAGACCAGTATCTGCACATATGTAATTCTGCCTTGACTTATGTTGCCTGGAGTTGTTCTGTCTTGACTGGTCCTAGCGGGCAAGGAGCCAATCTTTCTTTTTTTTTTTTTAAAGATTTGATTTATTTGAGAGAGAGAGTGAGCGAGAGAGAGCACAAGCAGGGTGAGAGGCAGAGGGAGAAGCAGACTCCCCACTGAGCAGGGACCCCCCCCAACCCCCAATGTGGGACTCGATCCCGGGACTTTGGGTCATGACCCAAGCCAAAGGGAGAAGTTCAACTGACTGAGCCACCCAGGCACCCAGGAACCAATCTTTCTCTTTCACTCTCTCCTCACCTTACACTGGCTCACCATGGTGGCAGCTGACTAAAGGCTTATGGAATGAAAGGATGGATCTGCCCGGCTTTGGGCCCATTCTGATGTGCATACTGAACCAATAATTTGGGGTTAACCCTCACTAACTCCTCTTCACACTATTTAAGTTCACTTTCAGGAAGTCTTAAAATAACATTTCAGGAGAAAAGTTTGCTCCTGAAAGGGAGGTGGGAGAAGGCTGTGGTACCACCATCTCCACACTCCCAGAAGCCTATCTAAGACTAGTTCAGGTACACGGCTCCTTGGAAAGCCAGCATAATCTCCAATCCCAATGGATTCAGATTGGACTGGAGCCTGAGGAGAAACTATCTCCATTTTAATCAATCACGTTCCTTTAACCCACTATGTGCCTACCGCTGTCATGGCATATTTTACAAAGTCAGGTTTTCATGGTCCCATAAGTCTGTATCCATGCTCTTTCTAAATCTTCCTCTAATGAGTCCCTTCATATTTGCTTTGGCTCTTTTCAGGTGCATGTGTCTTTTATACATCAACATTTGGCTTATTTCTACAATACCTCTAAAATAATGAAGTTTTCATGATCACATACTTTACCCTTTACATACACAGCAAGCTAAATGATCATCTGCTGGAGGTACATATAAATTTCACACTGAAATAATCCACTGTAGTTGATTTTTCCAGAATTTGGGTTTATGGGCTTATGGCTGCTATGTTTTACAAAGGAAGAAGTTTATAGAGGTTTTGCTTCTTTGTTTTTAGTATCACGTTTACTTTTCTCTAATTCCCCTAAGTCTGTGATCACCTTGTCTGAACTGTGTAAGTTTAAATAGCTAAACTAAAACTCTATGTGCCTTAAGACAATGAAACCAAAAGTGCCTGTAACAGATAATGGGCATATTTCTGCCTAATTTCTGCTACGATAACAGGGAGGGCACCTAGCTGAATTTAACCTCTGTAGCAGGTCACATCTGTCTCACCCTCCTTTCTTCACCTCTGTGCGCCTTTCAATGTGTACCCTACCAGGTCTCCACCATGTCCACACCTTGCTTCTGCTTCCCCCACCTTTCCAAAATCCCATCCCTTGTTTTCATTCATTCTCCAGTGTTTAACTGTTTACTATTTATAATTTTACTTTTTTTTTACTCTTTTACTATTTAACCACTGTTTAACACTTTATATATATTCTAATTTATTTGTCTTCTTCCTATTATTCAAGGTTTTGCTAATATCAAATCCATGTTATTTTAGCCAGTCTCCTACCACTTGTAAATCTTCAAGGAGTTCTATAGATCAATTTAACCCAAAGGAATGAATTTCTGATGGTGAGAATGGCTAATAACATGATATCATGGTGATAGAATATTTTGGAAGTGGCAGGAGGCCCTTGGCAATCCAGCTACACAATCATACACGGTATGTGACCACTTGCGCAAATGAAACATTAGTCTGGCCTTCCATTTTTTCTGTTCTTCGAGACCTTCAGGGGGAAAGACTTCCCTCAGGAATACACAGAAGGAATTCTCTACACTTACACCGACTTGTTCAACTGAATATCTAACAAAAGCTTCAATTTCTTAAAATAATAGGTATTCTAAAATGGAAAGTGACTTTGTTATTCTGTGGGTGATTGTCCAGCATGCAATCCTTGAATGTCGGGCTTTGAGCTCAATGACCAGACGCCTTTGCAGGGAGGGTTAAGAGCATGCACCTTGGAGTCAAGGAGACATTGACCTCGCACCTTGTTCTTAATATTCTGTGACAAGTCTTGGTTTCTACATGAGTAAGATATGATAACAATCACAAGGTGGTATGAGGATTAAAGGTAAAAAAATATCTGACATTCAAGTACCTTATTGGCCAAGTAAATCCAGGCATGGTTAAAGAACAGCTTAACCATCTTTGCATGTTACTTGAATTTGCACATTGTTGCTTCATCCATCTCCACAGAATTAAAGAAATAAGAAAATCCTAATTCCACTAACCTAAAAAATGAAGGTCTCTTTCCCATTTCGCTTACACTTTCAAAAGAAAACAAAGCAAATAAAACTCCTCCCACAAGGAACTAAAAAAAAGTTTTGTTAATTTCTGGTGTTAATCAGTACCATCATGCTGTGAGCTTGGGGCACACAAAGGATTTTAGGACAAGCAGGAGAAGAGGAAAAGAGGCATGGTGGGGCAGAAGAGGAGAAAAGGCTGGAATCCAGGTCCAGGCTGCTTTTGAGGATAGTGGCACAAGCTACAGCAACCTTCTCCTGACACCGGAGCTGCAGATCCAGCTCTCACACTGCACAAGAATATGGAACCCTCCACCACGGACATTCCCACCTGAAACACACACATGACTTTGGCAGCAGATAAGAGGACATGTCAGGGGAAAACCTGATGTGTCTTTGCCCTAGGGCTGAATTTTACCTGGCAGGGCCATGTTTCCAAAATCTTCAGTTCCTCTCTTCCCCTGCAGCTAAATTAACCCTAAAATTCTACTTCTTGGGGCCCGGTTCAGGGCTCCAGATTTCACATGTTTTCTTCCTACAAAAATTAAAACTATACAGTGTATCCTTCAGCAGCACTGATCTTTTATCAATTCTTGCAGAGAATGCTGCGCTCCACTCCAGTGTGAGTGAGTGTCTGTCATACCGCTGATATGAACTACCAGCCCAGAATAAGTGCTCTAATCTATAACTGTCCTTCTCCAGATAGGTCTGGTATAATTCACCCTTTGCACTCTTTGGCAATCTAGCAGCATTCTGACTATTACATTGGTCACGAAGGCATCTTCTCTATGATTCATTATCCATTTCCATTTGGTAACTTCCAAATCAGTTCATTGAGAATATCGTAGAAAGAGTAAACTTAATGAATGATCCTTCTGAGAAATAATGTCAGAACTAGATTTCTGCCTCCCGTCCCCACCCAAAATCTCAGAGCAGGAAGATCTTAATATAATCAGTGTTCCTTTAAGTTTTATGATGAAAAAATAGGTAATAATTGATGATATGTGCATGTACAATTTTCTCTAGGACTTCCAATGTTACAAAAGATTTTGATCATCACACTTATATCCAAAAAATGGACCACTGAAGGAAAGCTATTCACATTCATTTCAAAAGACTGTTAGAAAATATCACCGAAACTTAACTTTTGGATTTAGGTGGCTTTTACTTAGCAATTCCATGAATCAGAAAGCATTCAGTCAAGAAAACAGAAAGGAGCTCTGAAGAGTTATACAAAGCTACGGAGTTTTATAGCCCAAGGTAAGCATGAACAAGAAGTTATACAGTCAAACATGGATTGGCTGATGCAGGGTGCCTTCCTTATCTGGAATATCAAGGAACTTGACTAGGTTAGGTAACAGAGCTGAGCAGGCAACCCAAAACCTGGGTTTTGGTTTTCTTACATAGGCTGCTAGTTCTGGTTTGCTTACATAGGCTGCTAAGGTACTAGAACCACCTCAGTCTAAATTTAACTAGAGATACTGTCTTAGTTTAGACTACTATTACAAAGTACTATAGACTGGGTGGCTTAGAAACAATGGAAATGTATTTCTTATAGTTCTGACGGCTGGCTGTCCAAGATCAGGATTCCAGCTCTGGTCCTGGTTAGAGCCCCCTTCCATGTTATAGACTGCTGACTTCTCCTTGTATATTCATGATGGAAAGAGAGCAAGAGAGTTCTTTGGGGTCCTTTTCATAAGGTCATGAATCCCCTTCATGAGGACTCCACCCTCATGATCTAATCACCCCCTAAAGGCTCCACCTCCTAATACCATCTTAGTGGAAATTAAGAGTTCAATATATAAATGGGTGGTGGAGAGGATACAAACATTCAGTCCACTGCAAACACCTATGAAACTGAATAATGTAAACACAGCCTAGACAGTGCTCAACACGTAACAGTCATTTAATAAGTTCTTGGAAAACTGAGTTGCTGGGTGACAGTTGGGAGGTCTCTCTGATATCAAACCAGTCATCCTCTCCCCGGTATTTAACATGAAGTCAGGAATCCATGATAGGGTATTCACAGTAAAAGAGAAGTGCCACCAAAATAGATGAGAAAGTATGTTCCCTCCAGAGTGGAGTGCTCAAATTTCTTCACAAGATTCAATCAAATTGGTTTATTTAATCAGTAAAACAGATCTAAATGTACCTTGAGCACCTGGCAGCTCAATGACTGATCTGGACATAGATGTGATTTCTTTGGCCAGAACATTGTATAGATTTTTATGGGCCAGAATTTAAAAATTGGGAGAGCTCACATAAAATCTGCAGTTCCAAATACTTTTTAAAAATCAGAAGCTCTGACAATATCAGGCCACCTCCCTATATGACAACAGTTGGCTGGACTGGGTACAGGCCACCCTCTGTAGCAGAGGCTGATAATCTTGAGGTCTCTACTGCCTCCCCCCACCTTCTGTAATTTTCTATCTGGCTCACTTGCCTCCTACCTTATCTGCTTGGCCCATGTTGGCATGAGAGTTTCTGACTGAGCTATAAATAGTAATAAATATATTTAATATTTAATGATTTTTCAGGTGTTCTTTAAGATTTGTTTATTTTTTATTTGAGAGATTTTAAAGAGAGTGAGCATGGTAGGAAGGGTGAGGAGCGAGGAGGGGCAGAAGGAGAGGGAGAGAGAAAATCCCAAGCAGACTCGGTACTAAGTGTGAAGCCCCATATGGAGCTTGATCCTATGACCAGAGATCATGACCCCAGCAGAAAACAAGAGTCAGACGCTCACCTGATTGAGTCACCCAGGTGCCCATCAGGTGTTCTTTAAAGGTCATACTAATCCTGAAGAGAATCTTGGCAGAAAAAATGGAAAGCCTTTTTTGCCTAGCACAATCTAAAAAGAAGGATCTCTAAGGATGTGAAAGGTTATTAAAGACTTGGAGGAAGAAGAGTGATCACAGTAAGACCTGAGAACCAAGAGGATAGAGTTGACCACAGGGCTGAAATTCTAGCCAGGAGGTGATGCAGCCATCCTGTATGTGAACAACTCTATTCTTGAATGGGACAAGGGGTTGAGATGAAACCAAACCATTCTGATGAGAAACTAAACACATTTTTGGTTCTGAGATGTATTCCATAATCAGATTGTTTTATAAAGCAATGTACAACCAAAAAAAAAAAAAAAAATGCCATCGGTCTTACAGAGAGTCTGGAAGTCAACTTGTCCCTGATTCATGAAAACACTGCATGAAAAACTAGTCCAGCTGAGACCCCTGGCAGGTAAACAATATGCTATCTAAAAGACCAAGGTAATTAAAACAATCTCCAGAAGATGAAGGAGACTTATTCACTAGGAAACAAGGTAGATTGTCAGCAATTAGGCAAATCAGGACAAGAGAGGAAAAAATGATCAGAGAGAAAGCCCTTTCACGACTAATATCAGCCTTTAACAATGCCAGAGCCCACAGCCATCCTGCTTTCCATGGCTCGTGAATCCTGTTTAAATGGCAAGACACAAATAACACTTGAAATTGTTTCAAAATCAGAAAGAGCACAGTTAAAAGAACCCTTGGAAATCACCTAGATTGGAAATCCTCATTTTACAGATGAGGAAACTGAGGCTCAGAAGGTAACTTTGTTGGCTGTAACACAGCTAGCTAACAGGGAGCTGAGATGAGCACCACCTTCCCTACCGCCTGCTGCTGCAGCCTTCCGATTTCTGAAACAATGCACAGCACGTCACTCAGGGAAATAGGAAATTCTGTGATGCTTTGAATAAAAAATAATATCTCTTTAGAGAAGAAAATCTAAATAAGAGAAATAGAAGGTAGAATGGGCCTACTCTCCCTTCCTTTTTAATTGATAAGAAGGATTCTTCTGAAAAATGCATATCATTTGTAACTCTCATCTTCCACTATGCTATTCTTTACCTCAGAGTAGAAAATGTTTCAAATATTTAACAAATGAAGCTAATTATTCAAAAATAGCTGAATCGCTAATATAATGCCTAAGAGAATTCATTTTTGAACATTTCTTCATTTCTAATGTAAATCCCAGGAAGATGAAACAGCAGACAGGTTTGGAGAAAGAAAAAAACCCTACCTTTATTTTCAGGACTGCACTTGACTCAGGAAATAAATTAATTATTAAGCTAGATTCATTTTTAAAAGCAAATGTAATCGTTCCTTCTTTATTCCAAATGTATGCTTTACTTAGGAGTAGAGATGTCATTCCATTTGAAGAACTGTTTGCTTGAGCTCAGAATTACCCCAGGGCAATGTATTATTGATAAATCCATTTTCTCATATAATTATCACTTCACATTTACATCATTTCGTAGGATTCTATCTGTAACCTTGGCATGGTTTTCCTAGGCAAGGGTGCTAAGTTCCACGTTGCTCAGAAAAAACAACCCTATTTTGCTAGGTTAACTTTTATATTCGAAGCCTTAGAATAGTTTGACAAGACTGTCTCACAGAAAACACACAATTGAGGTTACTTGTAGCTATAAGACCTGCAACATTTTAAGACTCATATGCTTATCTGCATACATTTACATGTATTTAGAGCACCTCCATTCAAAAGCATAAAGGTCCACTTTATAGAGATGGATATGGAGGCTATGACTGAGTGACAACACAAAGGCTTATTTAAACATTATTGGTCTCTGCATTCATTTATTTTCTGATGACAGAGGGGTCAGCTAAGGAACTTTATCTCTAATCGCTTCACTAAAGCCGTATTGTACTTTTTTTTCTTCCTTTTTTATTGTTGAGGGTTGGTTGGCCGGTTTTTGGCTTGTTTTTTGCTTCTTTGTTGTGTATGTATTTGGCATTTACTTGTGCAATGGGAGGAAAAAAAAAAACACACCAGCTAACATGAGGTGAGAAAAATGCATGGTGTACTATAGCAGGATACTCAAGAATCTCTCAAGTGTTTGAATAAACACATACCACACCAATTAAAAAAAAAAAAAAAAGAGCTGGTTTAGCAAAAAGACAAACATAGTCTTCCGAGGCTGTCCAATGGGCAGACATGTCCAAGTGCATTCCTGGAGCCTGGGACGGCACTAACACTTCCTTTCAGCCTAATGGGCCCTGAGCCCCATCCTTTGTCTGCTGATTAACTGCTCTGTTCATTGACCAAACCACTAATTGCATGTTCCTTATAGTTACCCTCCATTACTGTAAGAATTAATGAGACACAATTACAGCTCCCAGAAATCTCAGGCCTAGCCAACTGCACAGTACTCCAAGTGAATTAGAACTCTCCAAGAGAAAAGAGGAAAAAAAAACTAGTCAATTGTTCACAGGAAGCAGAATGTTTTTTTGTTTAAAAATTTGTATTTATTTGAAGTCGTTTCATAATTAGGCCCAGGGGGTGAAGGTAAGAGGAAAGAGAGAAAGAATGGATGAAGGACTTGGGAAATCAGGAACTCTCCCTGAGAAATCATGGTGAATGCAAAGGAACATATGTAATTCAATTGTAAGAAAAACTTAGATGTAAGAAAAAACAGAATTAATGCTGTGAATTACACATACAACCAGTAAGAAATCAGTAGTGCACAGAAACACACTGTAGTACACAAGAAACACACTGTAAGAATGTCCTTTTAGTTTTGTTCCCCATACAAATGATATTTTGTCCAATATTTTGCCCAGAATTCTGAGTTGTATTAATATTCCTCAACTTGTGGAATTTGATGTTCGTTAGAACCCATGGCTCATTTGCCTAGTTTTGTGGAAGAATTCCAAGTGGCCCAAGAGGGGTTGGCTCTTTATACAGTGGAGGGAAAAGAAGTAATTTTCCCTTTACCAAATCTTTTCAAATAAAAAAAAACTTGATTCTGAGTGTGGACATAATTCCAGGATACTTTAAATTGCAATTATTCTAAGACTCCTTATAGGTTTTACTGATCTTGATTTTCTTGACTTGTTCTCACACATTTCTATTAAGGTTACTTTATCACCAGTCTGATAAAAAGTATTATTTTATTCCAATTTTCTCCTCAAATAAGGGTATATTTATATACTTACATACATATATATGCACACTTCAAACAAATTATTGCTGCCTTCTCAGGTTTGTGTATCCACACACCCGGTCCATCCCAGCAGGACTGTGTCTACCTTCCATATCTCCTTCCTCCTTTGCAGAATTCCCTCACCCTCCCCTGCCTCTCAAATCTTATCTGTGCTTCAAGGCCAGCTCCTTTACAATCTACCTCCCAACCCCATCCTCCCATCAAAAGAAATTACTCTCTCTTCTGACATCCCAAGGTACATATTGCTTGTACCAACTTGTACCAAACGTTTGTCACTTAATCATATGCAGTACCAACTTTTCTGCAAATAAATGCCTAGGTCTTTGTCTAGACTGCAAATTCCTTAAAGAAAGGAGAAAAAACTTTTCCCCCTCCCTCTACTACTGCTCTCCATCCCAATGGGGTACTTAGTGTTCGTTGCCTTATATACTTGTGAGAACTTAATAAATATCTTAGGAATAAATAAATCTATGAACAAATGAATCGGTGCAGAAAAAAGCACTTGGGAGTGGAAAAGTAGATGATAAGTAACAGGAATGATTTAACATACTAAGAGGTCTATGAACAGATATAGAGATAGTTGGCTAAGGGTTAGGGACCCAATGTCTTCCTCAGATCCTCTTTATTTGAATATGCTTCAGGGGGAGGGGGCTTTTGAATGACTTTAAGGGAGGAGAGGGTTTGCTCTGGAGCTCATTACAGGGAGGGGAAATGACCAAATGAATGGATTAGCAGGGCAATCAGAAATGCTGTGAGATGAGATGTTAGAACGGGAAGAGATTGAGAGCAAAAATTTTGGGTATTGATACAGATATAAAGGGAGTGGCCCATGCAAACATCCAAGGAGAATATTCATCTTAGTATCTAAATTAAGAATATATGAGGTGGAGGCAATGAAATGGAGATAGGAAGGTAAGCCCACAGTATTTAGTTTCCTTGCTCTTTAGGAAAAGAAGGAGGAAGAAGAGAATATTGTGAGAAGAAAGGAGTACACAGCTGCAAGTGAACATGAGCACAGAAGGAGAGATAGAACAAGCTGCCTTAGCTCTTCAGGGCAAGGAAAGACAAACTTCCTGTCTCCCACTGGCAATTCTACCAGTTTGTCAGCTTTCAAATAATTGCAGCTAATGTTTATCAGTACTGGTACCACTTCAAGACACTAAAGTAAGGCTCTAAGAGGACAGGCTACCTCAGTTTTTTCTCAAAACACTAATATGTCAATAGATATTCAATCTGGACAAGAAATAATAATCTTAAATAAATCTGAAATTTCAAGGAATTTCGATGGGGAGGGGGAAAACAAAATACACACATTTATTTCTGACAAGCACATTGAAAAGTGCAGCGTTTGGGCAAGTACACACAGAAAGAGAATAAAGAATTTTGAAGAGAGAAGGGACACAAATACATAAACCCACCATCCAGATTGTTGTGGTCATCTATAGATTGTCAAACTAAATTCTCACTGTACATCCAGATATTTAGTATATTGTCAACTCCATCAGAATTAAGATTTCATGACTTTGGGGATGTTGTATTGGTTTAATTCACCAGACAAATTAAGCTTTATCTAGTTATGGTTTTCAGCTAGACTCATCAGCTACAGGTATCTATAGAATAGTGTCAACCAAAACCAGAACAAGACCAATTCCATCACCCTGGCTACTTAAATTAAGAAAGTCAACTAACTTTATCAGTAAAGTACTCAACTAGAAATTGCATTCATTAAAACATTATTTTAATTACAAACAAGGATATCAAAAAATGCTCAACCTCACTAATAGTATTGCTCTATTACATTTATATAATAGGTATGCATATTTATTATTATATATGAAGTTTAAAAACCAGTAAGAACATTTTAATCATTAAACTCATTCTAGAAGATGCACAATAGCCAGGGTCTTCTAACAAACTGGTAAACAGAAGTTTAAATTTGTATAAGCCTTTTGGAGGGAAATTTGTCACTAGTTAGTAAAAATTAAAATAGGCACGTCCTTTAATTCATCAATTCTACTTACAGAATTTTTCCTAATGAAGTGCTCTCACAAGTGCACAAAGATATTTCTTTCAGCATTATTTCTAAGTGTGGAAAAATTAGAAGTGGTGCACTTATTCAACAATAAGCAATTGGTAAAATAAACTATGGCAAACTATAAACAATGAGATAATATCAATGCATCTTTAATGAACTTATAATCTATATAGACTAACCAAAAAATGTATAAAGTATGGTTAGTGAAAGAGTTAGTGCCAGAATGTACTTATGATATAGTAATATGCATCAATAATAGTTATATAGTAACCATTGCAACATGTGTGACAAAATTTGGAAGAATACACATAAGTTACCATGAAGGAGTGGTGAGTAGGCAGAGAAAAGATTATAAGAGCCTATTGATTTCCGTGCTACACCTTTCTGTGCTCTTTTGAAATTTTTTATAGCAAGAATATATTATTTGTGTAATCAGGGAAGAAAGGCTAAAATATAAAAAGTAAGGGCTCTAACTCTTTTGAAGTTTCTTCCAGTCAAGGTCAGCAATTCTACTAGTAGAAAACATGTGAATTTTTCCTTCCTGAGCAGCATACTAAACAACACTACAAGCACACCCACATGAGCTATCAGGCACCTTCTCAAACTCTCCAGGCTTATTTCCACGTCTATCATTGGTCAATTCCATCATACCCTATATTCAAAAAAAGCTCCAGAAGAGACTTGAAGCTACACTGAACGAAAATGAGAATAATTTTAGACTTTTCTTAATTAATTTTACTCAAAGTAACTTAGACTCTTTTTAAGTAACATACCCATTGGATTTTAAGCTATTTCAGTGGCACAGATCTGTTTTTATATTTTAAAATATTGGTTGTAAACCCACTTTGTGAAATTAATTTAAACACAAATGTAAATATCAGTACATGAACATGAATATTTAAGCAAATCTACAGCTAGCTGGACTCTCCATGATGGAATCAAATGTCAGCTTTAATACATGCTGTTTCATGTTCCAAAACAGTCACTTGGGCTCCTCCCCACCACAGTGGAATGTGAAGTTTCATGCAGGTTTATATTTTGTATATTTGAACTTATATACAGGTAATGTTCACCACGGTGGAATGTGAAGTTTCATGCAAGTTTATATTTGGTATATTTGAACTTATATATAGATAATGTTCATGATGTAAGTCAAACTCTCCAAGAATGAAACCTAGTAACTTCCAGTTTCTGGTCGCAGGTGAAGAACTAAGAAGTTGCCACTGCAACCTAACAAGTTAAAAGCTGACCAAACTAAAAAGTCAACAGCCCTTCTGTCAGAGAACCAAGATCAGGGGACAAACAGCTACCCTGAAGATTGGAGAGACAGTCAAGTGGATACAGAGAAACAAATTTACCTGAGCAGAAACCTACAAGCAGAAGCTTCCCCCAACCAGTGCTGAGGTAGGAAAGTCTACACCGTACTTCACAAATGGCTGGAGACTTGCTGTTGGCAAGTCGGAGGGTTAAAAATTCCAGAGGAACCCAGTTGCAGGGACCTCGACGCCTTTGTGTGTTTCAGCTCCATGAACTCTACCAGGTCTTCACAGTTAATATTGGAGAAAAATCCCACTGAACTTCCAGCAGGGGGAAGGGAAAAAGGAATACTTTGAAACATGAAAGAGCACCTATTCTTCTTCCCCAAGCCTGTTATCAGGAAAAACGAGTTAACCAGGGCCTAACATGCTAGGATTTTATCAGAGTGTAACCTACCTGGTGAGAGGGGAATACCCAACTCCAGCTAACTCTAACCATTCTGTCCCGTCTAAGAGGGGTTTAAAAAAAATCCGAAGCACTGGTGAAGTTCACAGTCTAAGGTCACAGGCCCATCAAAAGACTGAGATCTAATTATTGGCCAATAAAATGCTTTCCCTTCCCTCACACCTTAACACCCCATTACTAAAGCGCTATTGATTACAATTCCTTTTACCCTATATCATGTCTGTCTTTTAACAAAAAATTAGAAGGCATGCTAATGACGAAGGCACAGTATGAAGAATATAGAATAAGCATCAAAACCATAGTCAGTTGTGGCAGAAACATTGGAATTATCAAGCCAGTAACTTTTAAAACTATAATTACTATCCTACATGCTTTAATGGAAAAAGTACACAGATAATGTAATCAGAGAGATGGAAATTCTAAGAAAAATAATAAGAAATGCTAGAAATTAAAAATACATAAAAATGAAGTATGAATTTGATGAGCTCATTAGTAGTTTCGACACAAATAAGAAAAAAAATCTCTGAACATGAAGATATGACAATAGAAACTTCTAAAATAGAGAAGTAAAGAGGAAAAAAAACTGGAAAAAACAGAATAGAGTATTCAGGAACATTAGGATAGCTACAAAGGGTATAACATATGCATAATAGCAATACCAAAGGAAAAGAAAACAAGAAAGGAACAGAATAAATATCTGAAGGGATAATGACTGAGATTTTACCAAAATTAATGTCAAACAGTAAACCATAGACCCAGGAAACTCAGGGAACACTAAGCAGGATAAATGGGAAAAACACAAAACGAAATCCTACACTAAAGCATATCATACTTAAACTTCAAAGATAAAGAAAAAATCTTGAAATAAGTCAGAGGAAAAAAACATCTTAATTACAGAGTAACAAAGATAAGAATAATTTGACTTCTTAGAAATCGTGCAAGCAAGAAAAGAATGGAGTGAAATATTTAAAGTATTGAGAAAAGAAAACTATCAGCCTAAACTTCTGTAACATGAGGAATTATCCCTCAAAAATGAAGGAGAAATACTTTCTCAGAAAAACAAATACTGATGGAAGTTGTTCCAAGTAGGCCTACCTTGCAAGAAATGTTAGAAGTTCCTAAGAGAGAAAGAAAATGATTTGGTCAGGGGCACCAGGGTGGCTCAGTGGGTTAAACATCTGACTTTTTCTCAGGTCACGATCTCAGGGTCCTGGGATTGAGCCCCACATTAGACTCCCTGCTCAGTGGAGAGTCTGCTTCTCCCTTTCTCTGACCCTCTGTCTCTCCCCCCTGCTTGTGCTCTCTCTTTCTCTCTCTCTTTCAAATAAATAAATAAAATATATTTTTTTTAAATAATAAAACCACAAATAACAGAAAAAGTGTGGAAGACAAAAATACAAAAAACAAGGACAAGATATAGAAAAGAGCAACAAATATGGGAGATATTGGCCCAAATATGCCAATAATTATGTTAAAAATCAATGGTTTAAATATACCAATGAAAAGACAGAGATTGTCAGAGTGGATCAAAAAGTTTGTCCATAAGAAACCTACTTTAGGGGCGCCTGGGTGGTTCAGTTAGTTAAGCATCCAACTCTTGATTTCAGCTCAGGTCATGGTCTCAGGGCTGTGGGATGGAGCCCTCATTGGGCTCTGCACTTGGCGTGGGATGTGCTTGCGATTCTCTCTCTCCCTCTTCCTCTGTCCCTCCCTACAATCATGTTCCCTCTCTCTCTTGCTCTCTAAAATAAATAAATCTTTAAAAAAGAAAAAAAAACTTTAAATATAAAGACACATATAGATTAAAAGTAAAGGGATGGAGACTTGCTAATTTTAGCCATTCTGACTGGTGTGAGGTGGTATCTCACTGTGGTTTTGATTTGTATTTCTCTGATGCTGAGTGATGTTGAGCACTTTTTCATGTGTCTGTTGGCCATTTGAATGTCCTCTTTGCAGAAATGTCTGTTCA
>CM052897.1:95014889-95189434 GCA_028534135.1 Potos flavus
TTAAAAAGGTGTTGATTAGATACTAGTTAAAAAACGTTAAAATAAGAAAGAGGAAAAATAAAAATATAAACAAAATAAAATAAAAAAATACAGTAAGAAAAAAATAAAATTTAAAGAATTTAACTCTGAAAGACTAAAGGGTCGTGGGAAGAAAAAGCCATGAATTCTATGTGTTGCTTTTTCCTATCTCAGTAGTTCCACCGTTTTCTTTGATCGGTGAACTTGGTCTTGGCTAGATTTTCTTGTTGATCTTCTGGGGGAAGGGCCTGTTGCCGTGATTCTCATATGTCTTTGCCCGAGGCGGAATTGCACCGCCCTTGCCAGGGGCCGGGCTAAGCAATCTGCTCGGGTTTGCTCTTGTAGTTTTTGTTCCCTGAATGCTTTCCATACAGCTTTGGAGGGGGGAATGAAAATGGCGGCCTCCCTGTCTCCGGCCCGTAGGAGCCAAGAGCTCGGGCCCCACTCCTCAGTGCGCCCTCAGAGAAAAGCAGTCCGTCCCTCCCGTCTCCCTGGTCTCTGGCTGCGCTCCGAGCTCACCCGGCCTGTGACCGAGCATTTCTGTCTCTGGCGCACGGCCATTTGGAGTCTCCAAACCCAGCAGATTCCTGCAGTGAGCTACCGCGCTGCTCCTCCCAGAGGAGGGAGGAGGGGGTCTCTCCAGATCTGCCCCTTGTGGGGTCCCTGCTCGAAGAGCAGCTGCCTGACTGTGCTGGATTCACGGTTCAAGCTAAGCCCGAGCTGATAGCCCACTGTTCGGCTCGGTCTCTGCCGTTGGCTTCCCCATTCTGATATCCGGGAGCTCTGCCACCCTTAGACACCTCCGGTCTTTCTGTGACCCTGCGGGTCCTGAAACCACGCTGTCCCCGCGAGGGCTCCACCCCCCGCTTAGCCTCTGGAGCGATGTCCCTCAGTGGAGCAGATTTCTAAAAGTTCCGATTTTGTGCTCCGCTGCTCTGCGGCTGCCGGGAGCCGGCCCCTCCCCCCGCGGTCTATCTTCGCGTTGCTTTGGATTCACTTTTCTGAACATCCTGCCTTCCGGAAAGTGGTCGATTTTCTGTTCCTAGAGGTGCTGTTCGTCTTCTCTTCTATTTCCTGCTAAGTTTCTCTTCTATTTCCTGCTAAGTTTCCTGCTAAGTCTTCTGTTTCCTGCTAAGTTGTTTAGAGTGGTTTGATAACTATCTAGCTGAACTTCTGGGATCAGACACTACCTCTGCCTCTTAGTCCTCTGCCATCTTCAATACCTAATTTTAGATAGTATTGTCTCTGTGCCAGAAAATTTCTAAGTACTTGACATATATCTGACTCATTTGATGTTCCCAACCACCCCATAAAGTAGACAATATATTACCCTCCATTTCACATGTGAGGAAACTGGCAATCAATCAATAAATATTAAAATAGAAAAAAATTATAGGGTGTAACTTTAGACTGGGTAACCCAGGAAGGTTTTTCTGAGAGGGTAATTTTTAAGCTAAGAGCAGAATGACAAGAAAGTGCCCAATATACAAAGTTCAGATTAGGCAGGGGAAGGGTCATTTGGGGGAAGGGGAAGCATTCCAGGCAGAGATATGCAGGGCAAAGACCCTACAAATTGCATGAACCTGGTGAATCAAGAATCGCAAAGGCAGCAATGCCCTTCAGTTGGTCACAAGCCGAGCTTGTGACAATAGCTGAGGTTCAAGTGAGAAATGGCCAGGGCGGTGAGACTGGGACTGTGAAAAGGGTGTGTGGATCTGAGAGATTTTGGACATGGAATCACAGGGCTTGGCTGGTACTTGGGTCAGGAAAATGGATAAGACTGAATAGTTCTCATATATCATACACACAGCGAAGCACAGGCCGAGGTTCCTCCACTGGCATCTGCAATCTTTACACAACTGATATCTCACTCAGACAAGCAAACAGCCTGTCCAGTCAGGTACCATATGCCCATTTCTCTCATGAGGACACTGAAATTTAAAGAAAATGAATAATTTGACCAAGATCACACTTGTCACTGTGTAAGTAGTGAGGAAGGCATAATATTCAATATATTTGATTCCAAAATCTCTCTTCTATAATAAAAACTTCTTTAAAAATTCAGAGACTTAACCTATTTTTGTGTGTGGCCATTATAGAGGACTATATTCTGACTTCTTTCACTTTTGCCACTAATTCATAATCACCAGAGTCTAACAGATTTTTCAGCAATCAATATAAATAGTTGAGTAATTTATATTTTTAAACAGATGTAAAATATCAATTTAAAAATAACAAAAATGATCAAAAATCTAAATTTTATTTAAAATATCTTTATTGGGGTGCCTGGGTGGCTCAGATGGTTGGGTGTCTGCCTTCAGCTCAGGTCATGATCTCCAGGATCCAGCCCCATGTTGGGCTCCCAGCTCAGCAGGGAGTCTGCTTCTCCTTCTCCTTCTGCCTCTCCTCCTGCTTGTGCTCTCTCTGTCTCTGTCTCTGTATCTCCTCAAATGAACAAATAAAAATAAATAAATAAATATCTTAAAATATCTTTATTAAGATGCCATAAACACTTATCCATGACAAGATACATGCCCACTTCTTTAAAATACCGAACTTTTGTATTAACATGGACTAGAAGAGATTATGCTGAGTGAAATAAGTCAAGCAGAGAGACTCAATTATCATATGGTTTCACTTACGTGTGGAGTATAAGGAAAAACATGGAGGATATTGGGAGAAGGAAAGGAAGGGTGAATTGGAGGAAATCAGAGGGGGAGACGAAACATGAGAGACTGTGGACTCTGAGAAACAAACAGGATTTTGGATTGGGTGAGCCTGGTGGTGAGTATTGAGGAGGGCACGTATTGCATGGAACACTGGGTGTGGTGCATGAACAATGAATCTTGGAACACTGAAAAAATTAAATTAAATTAAAAAAATAAAAATAAATAAAATACATTATCATGATGTAAAAATACATTATCACAATCAATTTAAATCAGACTAAGTAAATAATCATAGAGGTGCCTAAGAATATGTTGCATGGAGATTTTCCCTACAGCATGGTTGCAATGATTAACAAAATAGAACAAACCAAATGCCCAACAATATGGTTCTAGTTCAATAACTTATGGGTGGTTTTTAAAAAATAATATTAGTATCGTGTTTTAATAGAATATCTAATAATGGGAAAAAAGATAGTCACCATGAAGCAATTGAATATAGAAGTTTATAAAAAATAGCTACCGCGTGATCTGCTATTTGTTAATGGATAATTAGATGCATACGGGTATGCCCATCTGAATGACTAAGGGGCTAGAAATCTAACCAAAACTGAAAAGAGTTACATCTGAGTGGTTGGAATATGGATAGTAGAGTGTGTATATGTGTGTGTGTAAATTATATATATATAATCCAACTTCTATAAATGTTATATGAATTTATACTCTATAAAGAACATATATTTTATTTTATAAGAATAAATAAAAATAAAAGCTGATGTATTCTAAAATATTTTAAATACATCATTGTTTTACTCCAGACTACATATGAAGAAATAGAAGTATTGAAAGGCTCCATAATGCCTATAATGTTATGTAACAAGATGAGAAAATGTCAGGATTGAAAGCCTGGTTTCAATTGAAAGCTTGGTTTCTAGTCAGGTCTTTAGCTGCTACTCTTTAATTGTCTGGAAAATTAAAAATTGATCAAATCTGTCTAAACAGTGTTGAACTCTACTTCAGTTAAGACTCTTTCCCTCATTTGTATGTATTAAAAACAACTTCATTTCAAATGAAACAGAAAAAAAATGTTAAAAGCTTTTCTTACTGTCAGAGTAATATGAATGTAAACAATGTTAAAGAGCCCTTCAGATGGTTTAATCTAAACAAACAAAAAAAATTAAGAATTCAGCCTTGTTTCACTTTTTCCCCAGAAGATAGACTCATAATTAAACTTTTCACCTTTCCAAATTACTAACTCTGTATCCTGCACAGTGGGTGGTTTTCTTTCCAGACATTCTGACTTGGAACAATGTATAAAGCAGGAGTCCCTGAATGGAATTTATAGCTAAATTTAACTAGGCATATTTTAATAAGATTAGCATATCTTTGTTTTTCAACACTAAGTACCTTGCAATTAACTGAATTTAGACAGCATATTGTTTCATCAGAAGTGAGATTTGAAGCCTTAATTTCCATATTTATTGATGTCGTATGTGGAAAGAAGTCTGAGTAAAAATTCCTCTGTCTGCCCTAAAAAGATTTCAAGAAGAAAAGTGTGTTAACCTTTCCAGAAAGCTCGTGTAGACACAGAATCTCACCTAGTCAATCCTGACTTCTGGAAAAATTCAGCGTGGCTTTTGTTGGGGGGAAAGATAATTAAATAGAAATGCCTAGATGTTACAACTATGGCTACTCTGTCTAGACAGAAAGGGACTCAAAAGTTATCAGTGAGAACATGGTAGCACTAAGGCTGCTCCCCAGCTCCATGAAACACCTATGAAAGAACATTGTTAGAACCTGCTGTCTTCATTACCATCAGGTGACCAGATAAAAACCCTCAGTATAAACAAATCAATATATCTTGCTTTCAATGAATTCAAAATTGTCCAAAGCTCTTAAAAAAACATATCTACAATGTAACCACAAGAATATAATTTTCAATAATCTGTAAAAATCAGTCCCAAGGAATAGGAAAGATGTTTCTTTAACATCCCCAACATTTCCATCTTGGATAGCATACTTATAAGAAGACATCCAGTTAAAAGTGCATATACATAGGCATTACCCACCGAGAACTACCTTGAAGGGGAGAAAATTAATTTGGCAAATTGCTCAATTCCTCACTAGAAGCCGTGAACACAGCAGTTGGTCACTGGAAGGACAGATTCTGTTTACTGAAGGTAATGAGTGAAAGATGAAGTTCCTCCCGGGTATGGGGACTGGCTTTTCATGGGGCCACAACCAAGAGATGTACAGAAATCTCCCTCCTCCCTCTCTGAAGCTAATTAGCAGCAATGCTGCATGTAAATAAACCCAGGAGGAGGTAAATAGACGTGAGGGGAATTAGAGCTGCAAGTTATCACACACAAATAACTATATGTCAATAATACAGTATATAAGATAATGAAGGAGCTCAGAGAAGAACACCAGAATCAATATTGCCTATTGTAGACTTAACATGTGTAAGTCTACACTCTTTTAACACATTATTAGATGGAATAGTCTTCTAAATATGAAAGCAGTATCTACGAAAATCAAGCAGATAAACCATCTTTGCTGAACGAAAAATTGGACCCCTTAGAATAAATACATTCTCAGAAATGAGCATGTCAGTATTAATTGAAACTTTTAGTGGTGGACTTGAGATAAACATTAAACCATATTTAATGGACTAAAAATGTGGCTACAGAATAATCTCATTCACTTGTAGGAAAATTGAGTGAACTCAAAGTTAAATATTTATAGAAGTCTCACTATATATCCAAATATTTAACAGAAAATGAATTTATTAAATAAGGAAAGCTTTATGTATATAGTAATATTTCACTGACATGTGGGAAACATTTTGGCAAATTACAGATTCTTGACTTTACTTTCCAGAATATTTGTGTCAGACCAATTGTTTTGCTTTCAGTTGCTGCCAATCAGTAATAGTCATCTTCTAATTAATTTGTGAAATGTTTTAATAGTTTTCTGATTTTTAACCAATTAGATAAAAATCTAGTGTATGGCATCATTCACTGAATTGCAAGAAAAATTTAAGTGTTAGCAGCAAAATATATTACACCTGTATTGGTTGCAATATTATTTCACCAAATAAGAACTCTAGCACTTGATGAAGGACATATGATACTCTAAAAGTTACAATTCAAATAGGAACCCCACACACACCTCCGAATCAAGAAGCTTTATGGAAATCACTGTATGCTCCATCTTATAATTCATAGATGTGTCCATATGCAGTTAGTACCAGCGATTCTGTGATCAAACCAAAAAATCAAAGAGGCTAACATTTCTCAGAGATTAGACAAGCTTTCCAAATGTGGAATGATGACATGAGTCACAGTGTGTATGAGCAGTGCACACTATTCTATCCTTGTAGGAAAAATGGTCTTCTTTACAGATCTAGTGCATAATGTGTATGTGCACGCACATGTGTATGTATTCTACCGTAAAACTGTCCATGTATTTGTACAAGAAAAAGAGACTAGAAAAGGGAGGACAGAATTTTAAAAACTGCAAGTTGATAAGTGAAAAACTATATTTTTTAAATTTTGTTTTGTCATCGTAGTTTAAATTTTTCCTCCAAGATAATAAATCAATAATATAAGCATATCATTTAGCACAGACACAAAGAATGAATAAGAAAATATTACATAATTATCAGAACTAATATTCAGTGGTTTCTGAGACAAATTTTTAACTGTTATGATAAAACTAGAGTTTTTACTCTTAGTTTCTGTGTGTTCTAGTCTAATTGGTCAATAAAACGAAACATTCTTTGCCCTACTTTTTGTAAGTTATACAGGCATGCCAAAGAGATAACTTTGGTATTTTGTCTGGCAGTACTCCTTTCCCACAGAACCACAAAGGGGTGGTATAGACAGGTAGAGAATAATGAAATAGTCCCTACTGACAGTGAACTAACTTTATGTAATACACAGCAGAAACATCAGAAATTTTAGAAGGCTAAAAATTTGGACTGGAATGAACAGGAAGTGGCAAAAATTTAATCTCTACTTGTGTCAGTTCCAAAATTATAATTCACTAGATTCTGAATGTTTCACAAAAGAGTAATTACTAACTGAATTCAGACTATATTGAAATTATTTAGGAAAAATGATACCATAACATTTTGTGTAGTATTTGCGGTCAGGACTCCAAAACTACAAAGAAAAAATTATGCCAGCTGACACTTTGGGCATGATGTCCGAGTCACATGATAACTAGGCCGAATGCTGTATTTTCAAGTGGATAAGTCCCAGAAATTTACTCTTTCTTAGATCCAGTTTACTAACCTTGAAACACAAAAAGATATATCTCAGGAAGAAACTGAACACAGAAAAAAGAAGCAATGTGCTTTGAAGAAACAGATATAAGGAGTAAAGCTAAGGAAAGACATTGTTAGAGGTGTGGGTAAATCCGAGTAAGTATTGATCATAAAAAATCATGACAATACTAATGATGATGACCAATTTGGGTGATTAAAAACAAATTGGAACCATAATACTAGAAAACATATGAGATGAAGAGGGAGTAAATTCAAAGCAATAAATGTAGTGAATTATAAACAGGTGACTAGACATCACATTAACAATCCATTAATGGATAAACACCATCTCAATACATGTAGAAAAACCATTTGACAAAATTCAACATTCATTCATAATAAAAACTCTCAACAAGATAGGTTAGAGAAAACACACCTCAACATAATGAAGGCCAAACCCACAGTCAACATCATACTTCCTGGTGAAAAACTGAGAGTTTTTCTTCTAAGATCAAGGACAAGACAAGGATGTTAACTCTCACCACGTTTATTCAACATAATACTGGAAGTCATGGCAATAGCCATCAGACAAGAAAAAGAAATAGAAGACATCCAAATTAGTAAGGAAGAAGTAAAATTGTCACTATTTCCAGATGACAAAATACTACATACAGAAATTCTAAAAACTCCATCAAAAAACTGTTAGAACTAATGAATAAATTCAGTAAAGTTGCAGGATACAAAATCAGTATATAAAAATCTGTCATGTTTCTACACCAATAATGAAGTAGCAGAAAAAGAAATTAAGAAAACAATTCCATTTATAGTTGCACCAAAAAGAATAAAATAGGTAAGAATAGATTTAACCAAAGAGGTGAAAAACCTGTACTCTGAAAATACAAAAGAAACTGAAAAAGAAATTGAAAGAAATTGAAGATGACACAAGCAAATAGAAAGATACTATGTTTATGAGTTGGAAGAATTAATATTGTTAAAATGTCCATACTACCCAAAGCAATCTACAGATTCAATGCGATTCTTATTGAGTCCAATAGTGTTTTTCACAGAATTAAAACAAATATCCTAAAATTTATATGAAACTATAAAAGACCTTGAATAGCCAAAGCAATCTTGAGAAAGACAAAGCTGGGGGCATCACCATCCCAGATTTCAAGGTAAACTACAAAGCTACAATAATCAAAACAGTATGGTACTGGCACAAAAACAGACACATAGATCAATAGAACACAATAGAGAGCCCAGAAATAAACCCACACTTATATGGTCAATTTATCTATGACAAAGGAGGCAAGAATACACAATGGAGAAAAGACAGCCTCTTCAATAAGGTGTTGGGGAAACTGGACAGCTACAGGCAAAAGAATGAAATCAAACCACTTTCTTACACCATATGCAAAAATAAATTCAAAATGGATTAAATACCTAAATGTGAGACCTGAAAACATAAAACTCCTAAAAGAAAACCTAGGCAGTAATCTCTTTGTCATCAGCCTTAGCAACATTTTTCTAGATAGGTCTCTTCAGGCAAGGAAAACAAAAGCAAAAATAAACTATTGGGACTACATCAAAATAAAAAGCTTCTGCACAGCAAAGGAAACCATCAACAAAATGAAAAGGCAACCTACTGAGTGGGAGAAGGTATTTGCAAATGATATATCCAATAATGGGTTAATATCCAAAATATGTAAAGAACTCAGAAGTCAACACCAAAAAAATGAATAGTCCAATTTAAAAATGGACAGAGAGCCTGAACAGATATTTTCCCAAAGAAGACATACAAATGGCCAACAGATGCATGAAAAGATGCTCAACATCACTAATCATCAAGGAAATGCAAATCAAAACCACAATGAGGCACCACCTTACACCTGTCAGAATGACTAGTATCAAAAAGATAAGAAACAAGCATTGAGGGGATATGGAGAAAAAGGAACCCTTGTGTACTGCTGGTGAGAATGTAAGCTGGTGCAGCCACTGTGGAAAAGAGTATGGAGGTTCCTCAAATTTGAAATTGAAAAAATCGAAAATATAAATCGAAAAAATTGAAAATAGAAATACCATCCAATCCAGTAATTTACCCAAAGAATACTAAAATACTAATTCAAAAAGAGATATGCACCCTTGTGTTTATTGCTGCATTGTTTACAATAGCAAGTTATGAAAGAAACCTGCATCCATCAATAGATGAATGGATAAAGAAGATATGGTCTATATGTTTACAATAGAATATCACTCAGCTGTAAAAAAGAAAAAAGATCTTGCTATTTGTAACAGCATGAGTAGACCTAAAGGATATTATGCTAGGTGAACTAAGTCAGACACAGAAAGACAAAGACCATATGATTTCACTTGTATGTGAAATCTGAAAAACAGGAGGGCACGTGTCATGATGAGCACTGGGTGTTATATGCAGCTAATGAATCGTTGAACACTACATCCAAAACTAATGACATACCATATGCTGGTGAATTGAACATAGTAATAATAAAAAAGAAATCTAAAAAACAAAATAAACAAATGAAAACAGAAGCAGAATCATCAATACAGAGGACAAACTGATGGTTGCCAGAGGAGAAGAAATTGGGGATGGATGAAATGGATAAAGGAGATTAAGAGGTACAAACCTCCAGTTATATAATAAATAAGTTGTGGGGATAAAAAGTACAGCATAAGAGATATAGTGAATAGTATTATAATAACATCATATGGTGACAGATGATGACTACACATAGCATGGTGAGCCTAGCTTAATATATAGAATTGTCAAATCACTATGTTGTACTCCTGAAACTAATATAACATTGGATGTAAACTACCCTTCAATTTAAAAAAAAAAAGTGAACGAGATATTAACTTTATTAAATCAAATATGGATGTCGAAAACTTAAAAGTTTACAAAAAAGAATAAAAATAAAATGTGTAACTCCCAGTCTAGTAATGGAAACTGAAGAAAACTTGATCCAATAGGAAGCAGGAAAGAAGGGGAACATATTCCAGAAAAAAAGATATGTCAAACAGAAAGCAGAATAAAGCATAAAATAACTTTCATATCTTTATGTATAAATAAATTATAAAATGTTGCATCAATTCTAAGGTGTACATGTGTTCACCTTTTAATATCTCTGAAATCAAAATGCATATTTCAATTGGTAGTGTTTTAAAAATTACTGTTGGCCATGCAGCAATTGTAATAAGGATGTCAATAACTCTGTGTATGTGAACAAACTATCAGCATCAAAACTTGCATAATGGGTGGAAATAACTCAGAAGAAAAACCTGAAAAAAACAGTAGAGTAGTATTTTAACTCTTAAGAACCAAACCGTTGAGGGGAGGGAGTGAGAAGATGATGAATCGAACAGGTTTAACAACATTCCCAAAGCTGGACTCAAAAAGAGGTTTATTCTACATAATTGCAAAGCCTGAGTTAAAAACCAATGCTATCTGCTTTTAGTTCTTCTGAGAAATGCTGCTTTGGATAGCGCAGAGGGTGATCGGGCCTGGAAAACACCAACTTTGGTGACCCTACCTCAAAAACTAATTGAGAAGAGTTAGACTCTGAATGTGATAATTTTTAGAAATACTTTATTAATTTATTTCACCTATATTTATGCATAAGAGCAACATTTTATTTTTAAATATCTATAATTAATTATAAGAGTTCTTTTAATAAGGTCCAAATAAGCATTGTGTTGCTGTTTAATTGCTATATTTTTTATTTCTTTTTTTTTAAAGATTTTTACTTATTTATTTGAGAGAGAGAGAGAGAGCATGAGCTGGGGAGGGGGGCAGAGGGAGAAGGAGAAGCAGACTGCCTGCTGAGCAAGGAGCCCTTTGTACAGGGCTTGATCCCAGAACCCCTAGATCATGATCTGAGCCAAAGGCAGACGCTTAACAGAATAAGCCACCCAGGTGCCTGTATTTTTTTGTTCTTAATGGTAATTAAAATGATATTGTATCAGTTAATAAGTGTAAAGAAACTAGGCCTCCCAAATAAAATACAGAGATTTGCAGATTGTATTTTGAAAATTTAGTTAGATGTTAATAGGAGACTCATCTTAAACATAATGACACAGAAAACTTGAAAGTAAAGGTATATTTGAAAAATACTAACAATAACAATAGCAAATCCCCATCTAAACATTTAACCACCAGCAAAATTAACTTTAAGGAATAAAGAGGGTTATCACCCAATAATGAAAGGAACAATTCACCAGAATACTAACAGTTTTGACTCTTTATGGACCTAGCAACATAGGCTAAAAACAAACTAAAAAAAATGGATTTACTGGGAAGAACCTAGAAATTTACAATTTTAATAGGAGATTTTAACTTACATTTTTCAATAATTGATTAAGTGGTCATTTATAGAACCTTACAGACAACAGGGAAAATCATACTCATAACCACACATGGAACATTTACAAAAATTGACAATGGACAAAGCCACAAAACAAGTCTCAAAAAAAAAAAAATCTACATCATTATCTAACCGAAACATGATAAAAATTAGAATTAAAAAACACCTCTGAGTAATTCTTGGTTCAAAAAGTAATTATAATAACAATTAGAAAACAAATTCAACAAAAATAGAAATCAACTAAATAGAAATCCCTTGAAAAGACTGAAAAAAATGGACAAATTTCTGGCAAGATTATTTAAGAAAACTATTCAAATGCTAAAAATTAGGAACAATGGGGGAAACAAACCATAGCTACAACAGAATTTTCACAGACCTTTTAACAAAGTGGTCCCAAAATTCTTGGAGGAAAATAGATTTGAATCACCAGGCTAATTTTGAAAAGGAAAATCAATGTATCCTTGCCTACTATAATCTAAAGCTTATAAAACCACAGTGATTAAAATACGTGTTAGAAAACAGATCTGTGTAGCTGGATAGAACCTAGTAACAAATTTAGGTACATATAAGATAGTGTACAGGTAATACACTAGAGGTTACCTCACAAATAAAGAGAAACAATGGACCATTCAGTAACTGTATCATCTTAACTGCCAATGCATATGGGAAGAAATAAAATTAGACACCTACTTCACATGAATCACAAAAATAAATTCTGATGGATTAAAACCTAAATATGACAAGAAAAGCCTCAAAACTTTTAGAAAAAAATATATAGCATAAATAACTTTAATGTTAGGGAAGGATTTCTTAAATAAGACCAAAAAAACATACGGAGAAGATTTATAAATGTGAGTAGATTAAAAATTTTAAGACTCTGTATTACTAAAGATATTATATATATATATATATATATTATATATATATATGCCACAGACTCAGAGAAAACATCTTCAAAGCATAAGGGATGAATATCCAAGATACTTTGAGGACCTCGCCAAATAAAAAAAAAAAAAAAAGACAAAATAATGCAGGAGGAAAAAATGGACAAAGAATAAGAAGAGGTAATTTGCGGAAAAGGTAATCCAAATAGCCAAAAAACATATAACCATTAGCAAACAGAAACACAGATTTAAACAATGAGTTTCCTTTGTAATCTCATTAGACTGGTATTCTGATCTCCCCAGTGTTGGCGAGACTGTGGGAAATCAGAAACTCCTGCATAGTATTGAAATTAAACAAAGCCTATACAAAGATAAAGAAGATGTGGTGTGTGTGTGTGTGTGTGCGTGTGTGTGTATATATATTCCAAATATATATATATATATATATATATATATATATATATATATATATATATATATATTCCAATATAGATTATATTTCAAAAACATTCAAGGGTTCAGTTCACATCTTTAGAACCCTGTTTAGGGTAGAGAAGGATAGAGGGTGAGATTTTAGTCATATTTGTAAAGTTTTATTTATTTAAAAGAAAAGAGATCTCAAATACGTCAAAATGTTAATAAATTAAATATGGCTCATATATTTGTTGTATTTTTTGATTTTCTATTGTTTCATAATATAATTTTTATAATTATAAAGTTATAATTTTATAATTTTGTTTTTATAAAGGAAAACAAACCAAAGTATCACAATGGGGGTCAGGTGGGGAGATAAAGAATTATATTATTCCCTGGATTACAAAATAATTGAAAAATAAGACTTGAGGCAAGTCTTGAGACAAGTAGAAGATAAAATACATCTTTATAACCAATAAGGCTGATTCCACTGTTTAAAAACACTGTGATAAAAATAAATAAATAAATAAAATAAAAACACTGTGATATAATACATGGTACTGGAATGAGCCCCATCTGTAAAATGTCACTTTTAACCTGTCTTGCAGATTTTCCATGAGGCTTAGACATTACGAATATGGAGAGATAAAAATAGATGTGGACACAGTCATGTAGCAGATTGTTGATTGCTAGCCAACATCCATCTCTACTTCCCTTCTTTCTTTCTTAGAAATCCTAATTTTATTCAGGTATTCACCCTCCTCCACATGGCCAGGTACTTTAGAGGAAGAAGAAGTAATTCCCAGCTCAGAAGTTGGGGTAACTTGACTTCTTTAAGCCAGTTGTAGTAATCCCATTTCTCTTACCAATGATTGGTTTAGGAATGGGGGTCCAGCCCAATGCTCCCATAAAGTATTCCAGAAGAGTTTTGGGAAAGGTGTCTTCCTAAGAAAGGGAAAAGAATGAAAGAGCCCCATTGTCGTTTGCTTGTTTGTTGTACTTCATGGGATGTTGTCTCTGGATGTGAAGCTGAGAATGCTTCAGCCATCTTTTGCCCCTGAGGTCACCACTGTCAACACTAAGGGAATCAGAGAAATAGAAGAACCTGACTTTTAGATGATATTTTTGAAAATCTGTATCAACGAGCCTGGGAATTTACCCTTCATCTGTACTTCTTTTTATGTGAGAAAAATTTCCATCTTGAATGCACAGGTTTAAGTAGGGTTAACTGTTACTGGTTGCCAAAACATCCTAAATGATTAAAAAAAAAAAGTCAAATCCAAAGCCTTGCACATCAAAGGCGGGCTATAAATGGCAGCTAACATTATTATTCCACTCCAACCTTGTCTGTCCAGTCTCCCCTCACTATCCTCCAATACATTACCAATGCAACACAGATCAAACTGCTTCCATCTTTATTCTGGTCAGTCCTATTCTTAAGTGAAGTGACTATTCCCTATAGTAACTATTAGCATAGAATCCAAACTTCATTTCCTAAGTACAGTTTTTATTGCTCACTCGGGGAATTTAGGAACAAGGCTCACATTCATCACTCTGCAATTATGAATTATAGGTTAGGATTCACTCCGTTTAGTTTTACATTTTTTACTCTAATCAAAAAAAATCAGGAAGTATAATTTCAATAGACTACCTTCCAGCAGAAAACTTGGCATTTTACTACCACGAGGCAACCAAACTCCAATAGAATCCTAATAGAAAATGAATCCTTAGGGTGACTTGGGGGAAATCGGAGGGGGAGATGAACCATGACTGTGGACTCTGAGCAACAAACTGAAGGTTTTGGAGTGGAGGGGGTGGGGGGTTGGGCGAGCCTGGTGGTGGGTATTGAGGAGGGCACGTATTGCATGGAGCACTGGGTGTGGTACATGAACAATGAATCTTGGAACACTGAAAAAATAAAATAAGAGTATTTGGGGAAAAAAAAGAAAATGAATCCTTTTTGATATTTGACAGATAAAACATAAAGTGAATATTTTTGTTCTATTTATTTTAAGACTGGAGGACAAGAGCAAAGACATCACAAAATGAAGAGATGATGCCACAGGAGATGTGAAGATAGACATATTTTTTGAAATAGGAATCCAGAGACCACATGGATCCCACTGGAAACCATAATGATTTAATAATCAACAGGGTAATAGACCAACAAGTAAAACAAGAATTCTTCCTTTTTAGCCCGCAAAAGTGGCAGAACATGATAAAGCAAATACATCTGAAGAAAAGATTCTACCCCAAGAGTGACAGTGGCTTACTGAAGCACAGACTTACAAATGGGGGTGGGAACAAATATGTAACATGAAAAGCCACCAAAAGGTGAATCTGGTTTACCTTGAGTGAGACAGGGGAACCTCCTGGTAGAAAACCCTGTCCTAGCAAGTACAACAATCACATTCTACTAAAAGGTCTGTAGGCAAGAGTTAGTAAACAAGGAGCCTCTTGAGCTAGCAGCTACAGAAGAAAGGCAATTGCCAAGATCAATACAGAAACATTGCTCAGCCATCATGCCACAGAGATTTTCCTAGGAAGCATGAATGATGTAAAGATAGGAATAATGTATGGAAAGTGAAATTGAATAAGACACAGAATGCTAGAGGAAAGATAAAGAAGAAATAAACTTGCATGGGGCATAATTCTCTACACACTGGATTGTTTGGGGGCCCTGGCTGCAGCAGGTGGACATAACTACAGACTGAAACTCCATTATGGTTCCTCTGGATTCCATGTTCTCTGCAGCTTCTTGCAAGCCTTTGATTACTCGGCCCCACATGGTTCTGGAAACCACACAGGTGAGAAATTTTCATCTCTGGGAGTCTTTAATAGTCATGCTTCCCAGCTGTTTAGTAAGGTGTTCCTTCAAGTAATTGCCCTTCAGGGAATTTGTGGTGAGACAGGGACATGAGCAAACACTACAAACCACCCAGCTTGTTCTGCCAGACAGAGTCATTCTCCAATCTGGCCTGGCCAAGAAGCCCTAAAGGCAACTGGATTTCTGAAAGCAGAAATATACTACTCTTTTAAGCAAAACACATTACTCTAGTGAAATAAATAACTGGAACCTTATTAACAGATCCCACCTGCATGCAGTTGCGGGGAAAGGAGAAGGAGAGACTTCAGCTTTGCTGGTAATTAACACACAAAGAGCATGAGAATCTTCTTCAAAGACTGCTATGCTATACTGTGTCTGACTTTGGACAGCACAAGTTAGACACAAAGAAATACTGGCCTCTTACCACATGGTCTAACAGGCCTTGGGGTTCCAGCAGACACCTGTGGTTACCTACACAAGGCCATCTCCTTACCCTTCTTCCTCACTGGCAAAGCCTTGATTTTGTTTAAGTGATCCCTCCTCAGTGCACAAGATTTGAATGTTGTGGTCTATCATCCAATTCTGTTCCAGGAAAGGCTGGAGATACAGAAAAATGTCCCTCTTTCTGCCTCTGGATATTGGTATGTGAAGACATGAGCTGTAACCAGCAATGTGAAACCACTTGGGAACCATGAGGGAAACTAACCAACACACTGAGGCTAACAAAGAAATAACTAGAAAGGACCTAGTCCCAGTAGTGTCATAGATTCACAGAATTAACCAACTCTGCAGCCATCCCACCCCCAGATCCCAGGTAATGTGAGATAATGTGTCCTCTGGGCCACTTTCAGCTAGCATCCTCTTATTGAAAGTTGAAAATAAAGTAACAGATGCTGAACTCTGTCTATCCAAATGTAACCTCCCAAAGATGCAAATTATATCAACTGATTAAATGCAAATAAAAATATTTCTGTTCCAGGAATGTTCTTGCCGTTACATGGACAAATGTAACAAATGCAAAGGCAATTCATCTTCCAGATTCATAAATGGTTTGTCACATGCATTAGAACATTAGGCCTTTCCTCAAATTAACAAACTCAGTGATCATTCCTCAAAATCTCTGTGAAGGCTTTTCCCAGCTCTTTTCAGCATATGTAGTTTTTCTCTAATATTATTTCTGTGTATTTTGTAAATACTTCTACCAAATGGCTTGTCGTTGTGTATCTGTTGCTGTCCCATGTGAGTTCCCTACAAAAGAAATATTATCTGTGATGGTTAATTTTATGTGTCAACTTGACTAGATCACAGGGTACCCAGATATTTGGCTAAACATTATTGCTGGGTGCATCTGTGAGGGTCTCTCTGGATGAGATTAACAGTTGAATCAGTGGATTCTAAAGTATATTGCCCTCCCCAGTGTGGATGGGCATCATCCAACCATTGACAGCATGAACTGACCAAAAGTCAAAGGAAGGGAGAATTCACCCTTTTTATGCGTGTTTGACTGAGACATCAGTCTTCTTCTCCCCTGAGATTGGGAATTACACCATCAGTTACCTTGGTTCTCAGGCATTTGGAGTTGGACTGAACTACACCACTGGCCTTTCTGAATCTCCAGCTTGCAGATGGTGGATTGGGAGACTTCCCAGCCTCCATAATCACATGAACCAATTCCTTATAATAAATCATATATATCCCATTGGCTTGGTTTCTCTAGAGAATTCTAATGCAATATCTCATCTATCTTTATAGCCTTAACACTTAACATAGGACCCAGCTCTTGATTGGTGTGGCTGTTTTAAAATATGGCCCCTCGAATTCTTCCCATTTTGAGGAAAGTCCATGCCTTTTCCCGTGAATCCGAGCTGGCTTTTACATCAACTGGTAGCTGCATGAGTCAACCAGCTTGGTCATTTAAGCCTGCCAAGTCTGTAAATGACTGCGATCCTACAGATACATGATTGCAACTACAAGAGAGATCCCAAGCAAAATCTGTAAGCGCCTCCTAAATTCCTGACCCTTAAAATTGTGAGCACAAAAAAAGGTTGTTTTAATCCACTGAAATTTGGGGTCACCATTACACATTAATAGTAACCAGAACAATTAGTGCTAAATATTAATTGAATTTATGAATGAGAGGTAAAAGAGATCTTCCTGCCATTAAAAAAGGATAAATTCCTTTTTTAATGTTTTTTTTTCTTTTTTAATGTTTTAAGGATAAGTTCAGGATAACTTCATCCTGTAGCAATTTTTGTGGTCAAAGATACATTTCTTATCCCTTTGTGCATTAAGAGTGAACTCTTACAAAGATCAATTCATGTATCAAAGTCTAGACATTGTGCTTGGTGCCTGTAGCTTTTAGCTCATCTAACTGTCACAACCAATGGGGGTACTTATATTTGTCATTACATACTTTAAGCACGAAGAAGTGAAGCTCAGAGAGGCTATAGGTTAGCCTCTATGGGTGGCAAATAGCTGAGCTGGATTTCCCCCCAGGACTGCCTGTTCCAAACCATGTCTTCTCTCCACCACTGCACAAAGTCTCCTCACAAACTTGCACTTTACCCATAACCAGTAAAGAGAAAGGTCCAAATAGTTTGGGATATCACTGTGTAATATCACAGTGGTGACCTACTAACACATGCGATAGCTTGGATCAGCCTAGGGCAGACCTAGACATTGTGCCAAGGACAGATAAGGCTGGAGCCATAAGAATTCTACTTCCTTTTTTTTTTTTTTTTAAGATTTTATTTATTTATTTGTCAGAGAGAGAGAGAGAGAGAGAGAGAAGACGAGCAGGGAGAAGAGCAGGCAAAGGGAGAAGCTGGCTCCCCACTGAGCAAGGAACCAGACGCAGGACTCGATTTCAGAACCCTAAAATCGTGACCCGAGCTGAAGGCAGACACTTAACAGACTGAGCCACCTAGGCATCCCCAGAATTCTATTCTAATGCCACTTCTGTGGCCCTGCAATAACAAACTTTGTCCTTTCCTCCCTCACATCCCATTCAAAACCACAGATCCTCAATCAGAAGGATAGCTCTGGAGCTCTGAGATAGAGAATCCAACCAGAGGTAAGGATAATAAGTCTATCTGTAAATTGGCTAACGCATGTTTTGACAGCATATGGTTATACATGGAATTGAATCTCTGTGGGGAAAAAGATAGCTAAGACATGATTCTTGTTCTTTAGTAATTTTAATCCATTTAAGGAAAAAGGACAAAATATATAAAATGAAGAACAGCACAAAATAATACACAAGTGCTAAGTCTAGTGTTCTTTCAAGATAATTTTTTCTAAGTATAAAATTCAGACCATTAAGAAAAAAGAAAATAAAGATTACTCCTAGTCAGTCCAATTCAAATACAGTTATAAGTAATATTTATGGACTCCTAGTTTTTCTGTACATACATAATAGTATAATTGGGGCTCAAGCCATATTGTTCTATATCCTGCTTTATTTCACTTAATAGTATATTCTGAACACATTCTAGAATAGGATTTTTTCATTAATTTTCTTAAAAATTTTATTCGTCTATTTGAGAGAGAGAGTGCGCAAGCATGAGTGGGGGGGAGGGGGACAGGCAGAGGGAGAAACAAACTCCTCATTGGGCAGCATGCCCAATGTAGGATTCGATCCCAGCACCCTGAGATCATGACCTGAGCTGAAGGCAGACACTTAACCAACTGAGCCACCCAGGTGCTCTAGAGTAGGATTTTTCAAACCAAACCCTACCGGATTGTGTTTTGAGAAAGCATACCAGGAGTTCATATTGATATGATATGATTTATATAAATTCCATCTACTAGTGCATTCTTTTTTTATACTGTCTTTATAAATTTTTATACTATGAATTATACTTATTATAAACTATAAGGTTAGTTCTATAGAAGTACATTTGCTTCTGAGAGAGCATGCAAGACTCACACCAGACAAAAAATCAAGTGCTATCACCTCTCAAATAAAAATTACATCTCATTACCTAAGCCTGGTCAAAGATAAACAAAATAGAAAGAAATGCCATCATCACCCCATCGCCTCCATGCCCTTAGTGCCCTCATAGTTATTACTGTATTACTAATGTAAAAGACCATCATTTTAAATGAATCGTTACCAGAAGAAACTCTTTGACACCAACATTTTTTAATATAAAGATTCTTTGACTTACATGAGCCCTTCAGAGATGGTATTCAGTACAGTTTCTCCTACAGTATATTTAACTATTTTTTTAAATTACATGGTATAAGGGGCGCCTGGGTGGTTCAGTGGGTTAAGCCTCTGCCTTTGGCTCAGGTCATGATCTCAGGGTCCTGGGATCGAGCCCTGCTTCAGGCTCTCTGCTCAGCGGGGAGCCTGCTTCCCCCTCTCCCTCTGCCTGCCTCTCTGGCTACTTGATCTCTTTCTCTCAAATAAATAAATAAAATCTTTAAAAAAAAATTACATGGTATAAGACTTAAAAAAAAATATCTAAAATTCCAGAATTGTGTCCTTGTTTTTAACAAAGTCTCCAAAAGAGAAAGGAGGGGCTTAACAAAAAAACTAAGCAGTTATATTACCCAGCGTATACACATTATAAATAAAACAAGTAGTAAACTGTTTGACATTTATTTCATACCAACTGTACAGAGAATTGTGTGAATTTCAAAAGGAAAAAAAATGTAGATATCAAGGTTTTCTTGGATCTAGATCATACTTAACAGCCTGAACAGAATACTCTGGAAGACTAGGTATGTTGCTAAATGATATTGCTTGAAAGTTAATTTCAACTAGTAATGTGCGGCTGACTGTGGTTTATCTGTTCAATAGCCATTCTCACTTCCTTGACTTCCCTGCCACTAGAGCCCACCTGTCGCCAGCCACCCACCAGATCCTCGCTCTCCCAGCCTCCCTTGCAGCTAAGAGTGGTGTAATGGGTTCCAACAATGTGACCTGAGGGGAAATCTTCAAAGAAAGGTTTTCTTTTCTAACAGGACAGTTGCACAGGGGCAGGCTCTGCCATCCTTCTTGCCTCTGCTGCGGTCCTATGAAATGTGATGACCTGACAGTGGGAGGGCCATGTAACCAAAGGGGAAGCCAAGAGCCTAGAAGCCTATCTGCAGGCCTAACACTGAGTCACAATGGTGGAATTTCCTGCTTCCAGATTTATTGACATACCATATTAATTAAGTATCCTTCTTAACTAAGCCAGTTTTACTTAGTGGTCTACTGCCCTGAAAGTCCCAGACTAAAGCACAATGTACTCTATGGCATGAAGAGCTTCAGTATCCGGCCTATATTCCAGTGTGAATGAGAAAAAAAAAATAATTATGGATTTTTAAAACACATTTTAAAAGAGTTATACCATGAAATGATGACAGTGCAATCGCCATTTTTTTCGAAACGGCGGCTGCATGTAAAGTGAACATCTGACTCCTGGGCCTTAGTATATACTTGGCTCAGTTGTCTCCATGCATTCACAATTGGGCCTTCCTACAGCAGACACAGCAAAGAGTATTTCCTTCTGACAGGATCCTTTTCCTGGTGGTAGAGAAAACAGAAGAGGATGATGGTTTATAGAGTTAATATGGAAATAATCTCACCCATTTTAATTCTGATAGAAATTGAAGCAGGGCCAGTTGACTTCTACCTTTTCTTCCATCCTTGTAGTGAGTGATTCAAAACATAAATTTTCTGAAAGATTTTAAAATACCAAGAAACCCCACTATTACCCTACCAAGTTTTATATTCTCCAATGATATACTTGTTTGTTTACCTGAAAGAAAATAAGCTTTTAGAAGATACAATTGTTGTTTTATATAATGTCTAAGAATTTTCATTAGTTACTAAAGGGTTCTCCATTTAATCTTGAAAGAATCATTTTATTGGTGTTGGTACATGGGCCCACCCTGGTATCAAGATTTTTATATTAGATTTTTAAACTATAATCCACTGAAACATAATTTCCCCAAAGTTTCTTACAGTCAAGACATATACTATATTGATAGTCTCCTATCTAATTTGGTATCCAATGTTCTATGAAATAGTCCCTCCTATGAGTTAGATTCCTGCAACTATATATATTATTATGTTTGTAGGCTATTCAGTAACAAGACATCTGTTCGGAAATCCCTCTAGAAGGTTTCTTACATTATTTACGTCACTGCTAAAACTATTTCCCCTCCCTTAAAAAAACAGCTGCTTTACATACAAGAGAAAAAAAGATCATTATTTAGCCAGCAATGTTGATAAATGATTCTGGTGTCTTTTAGCTAACTGTGATTGCTTTCTATATACTAATTAGCTTTTTATACACTAATAGGTCTCTTCTGCTCTTAAAGACTGTCAAGTAGCCATTTAATAGTAAATTTTAAATGCTATTCTTATATCCTCTCAATTAAGAGTAAATTTTAATGATTTTTATGTAAACGGTTTCAACCTCACAAATCAGTAAGCTCTCCCAAAAGCTTGTACCATGATTTTTGAAAGCTCTGAACTTGTGTCTGCTTATTTTCTCCTGCAAGCTTAATATACTTACCAAAAATTTCCACATTCCACATCATCAAAGCTTTCATCTTGTCTCAAAAGAAAAAAAGCTTAAATACCGATTAAAAGCCAAAATCAACTATTTTCAGCCTCAATTTTCAAATGTCAGTTTGTTTTTTACCTAATTCTAGTAAATTTATATAGTGTAATTCTAAACTTCACTATTTGACATTTTCCTGATGAAGAAAAAGCAGTAGAACTTTTCACCACCTGTGTTGCTTTTGGAAACTAGCCCCTCCCATCTGTGGTCTGGACAACATAGTGCCCAGGCGAGTCCTTACTAAGGGGACTGCCTACACACTGCTCTCAGGACTCCAGCAATTACCTGCTATTGCTCTCCAAGCTGGATGTCCTGGAGAAGGGCCCTCTATGAACAAGGTACCAACAAAAGAGATAGGTGACTTTCTACATTCAGCACACTATAAAAGGGAATTCCGAATACGAACAGAGGGGAAAGGAACCCATAGAAAAGACCAACTAAAGGTCAAGTCTTTGCATTTTTGAATAGCAACCATTTTCTGCTGAATTAGCTAATACAGTATTTCTCAAGCCTTTGAATTTGATTCCTATGGAGTTCAGCTTTTCCAAAACAAAAGTGGAAAGGAAGTGTTATTTTTCCGTATAAAGAGGTTCTAACTAGATTTCAATTAAAAGGGGAAAAAAGGATATACAGCTCGATGGATAGGCCTAGAATTCTTGGCCAAAATACAGAATTTGCCAAAACCGGGGGTGGGGGGGGGAGGATGGTGACACAGATTCCATTAGCTCAAGCAATATACAAATGCTGCTAATTATTTTTCTTCCATGACAAGAGTTGTTTTTATAAAGATAACCACCACCTACCACCCCCACCCCCCACCCCCAAAAAACTGGACTGGCCTCAAATGTACCCTTAATTATTATTCTCTGTTTCCACACCCTCAACAACTTTGGTTCTCTAGCCCTACTCCTTCCTGCTATGAAACCTGACAAAAATCTTGAAACAGAAAGAGAGAGAAAGAGGAGAGAATGGGGGGTTGAGGGGGGAGACACAGACACAGAGAGGGAGAACGTATTTTGCCACCCTCCTGGCTAACTGAAATGCTTGTTCCCGAGATTACAGTAATTACAGCCACAGCATGAGTTCCATACAAGCGCTAAATGAAACAGCACATCAATTAAAAAATAAACACTCCATTCTAGGAGAAAGACAACCCCCTGGGATGTCCTAACAAGCGTAAATGAACCTGCCAGGCCGCCGGCCCCTCGGGCCTCCGCCTCCCCTCCCCATCTTAAGGTAGTTGCGGAGCTGGCGGGGGCGAGTACTCATTGGCGGTGTCCCAAGTGGCTGCTAAAAGCAGCTTGGGTCCCACTCTGCTCCTAGCAGATCACTGTTACGTGTCGGTGCGTCAGCGCCAGGGCTCAGCACCGCCTCCCACGGTAGAAAAGGAAGCTCTGGAAAAATGGTGAACTTTGGATAGACATGTATTTGTTCCAAAAGTACTAGGCGAAGAGAGAGAATCCAGTCGCAGTCTGCCCTACTTAATAAGTTTCTTTCTCTTTCTTTTCGTTCTTCCTTTCTTTCGGAAAGGAAATTATTTTTTCATAAGGAAGCACTGTGTCCTAGATGCTTTACATACTTTATCTCACCTAACCACCAGAACCCCCTTTGAAATCAGTACTATTACCCCCACTCTTCAGGTAAGGAAACTGAGGACGCTCAGCGGAGGCGAGAGGAGAATACTAGGCCCGCCCTTGCGCCTGGCGCCTCTCGCGCCCCTGGGCCACGCGCGGCTGTGCTCCCGTACACTTCCTGGGGCGCCCCCCCCCCACCGCCCCGTCCAAACCCACCATCCAGAATGAACTGCCGTCCTTCCACTCCTCCCACATTTCCAAGCCTCAAACAGCATCATTCTAAGAACCGCAAGAAGAGCACCCCTTCCCGATTCTCCTGCAGAGCCCGGCCCCAGTCAGGCTCCCGCGCACTCGCGTGCGCGTAGGTTCCCCACCGACACAGCTCACGGAGGCGCGCGGAGTCACCCATATTAGGGGGCATGAGTAGGAAGGGACGTGACTTGTTTGAAACGAGCCTGGAAAAGCACAAGCATGCATAAAACCCCCATCCCAGTCCCCAAAAGCAGACTCGGGGGAAAAGGAACCAAGAACTCAAACGCACTGAGCTATGTGGCGACGTTTGTGGCAAAACCTCGCTCTCTACGGCCAATCCCAAGGTTATCAAAACTCCAGCCGCAGAAAACGCGCATGGCCGTGGGGGACACTCGGGACCGCCTTAAGGAAGGCCGACTCTTGGGAGCGCATAGACTCCGCCCTGTCACCCGGCGATTGGCGCGCCCGGTCGAGGGCGGAGACCGAGTCCGCGCTGTATAAATATTCATGAGCCGGCCGGGCGGCGCGAGCGGGGCCGGAGCCGGGAAGTTGGGTGAAGGGCGCTGCTCCCGCCGAGGAGGAGGAGGAGGAAAAGGAGGCGGCGGCGGAGGCGGCGGCGGAGGCGGTGGCGGCTGGGCTCGGGCCGCGCCGCTCAGGTGTCTACTCCGCCTTCTTGGTCTGGATTTGGTTCTGTGTGTCTAGCAAGAAGGGGTCTGCCTACACCTCGCCCGATTGCCGGCCGGAGCACGGAGCGGACTTTTACCGGAGGCAGAGTCTGTCAGTCCCGGAGGTGGACAGACGGACCGACGCCGGGGAAAGAGGGCGGCGGCCTCTGCGGAGGCGGGTCCCGAACTCTCGCGGCAGAGCTGCACAGCTTTGGGGGCCAGCATGAGTCCCCGGGGACAGAAAGGGGGCTGCAGGGGCTGACCCGGCGCGGGGAGCGGCCTGGCCCAGCCATCTTGACTGCGCACCGCGGCCGGAGAGGAAACTTGCTGTGCCGCCGCCCTCTGTGCCCGGCAAAGTCACCTCACCGTCGCCGGCGCCGCGTGGAGAAGTGGCCGGGCGCGCGGGAGAGAAAGCGAGCGAGAGAGGGACAATGAGCCGGGGACCAGCCACTGTGCTGCGAGAGGGCTGAGTTCGGCCGGGAGTCAGCAGGGCAGACTCTCGGGGACTGTGGTGCACGCCTGCAGAATCCTCACCGCCGCTGCCCAGGCTTCGGACCCCGCTGTGCGGACGCGTCCCGAGAAGGGACTAGGTTATCTGCAGACCCCCTTTCCGGGAGAGGCAAGAGAGAGACCAACAGGACACCAGCTTTCCCCTTCTCCAGCTCCCTCGCCGAATCTCGCGCCCCTCTGCACGCCGCCTGGAGGGCGAGGGTGCGGGGCCGCGGCGCGCAGCATGGAGTGGGGTTACCTGTTGGAAGTGACCTCGTTGCTGGCCGCCTTGGCGCTGTTGCAGCGCTCGAGCGGCGCGGCGGCTGCCTCCGCCAAGGAGCTGGCGTGCCAAGAGATTACCGTGCCGCTTTGCAAAGGCATCGGCTACAACTACACGTACATGCCCAACCAGTTCAACCACGACACGCAGGACGAGGCGGGCCTGGAGGTGCACCAGTTCTGGCCCCTGGTAGAGATTCAGTGCTCGCCGGACCTCAAGTTCTTCCTATGCAGCATGTACACACCCATCTGCCTGGAGGACTACAAGAAGCCCCTGCCTCCTTGCCGCTCCGTGTGCGAGCGCGCCAAGGCCGGCTGCGCACCCCTCATGCGCCAGTACGGCTTCGCGTGGCCGGACCGCATGCGCTGCGACCGGCTGCCGGAGCAGGGCAACCCCGACACGCTGTGCATGGACTACAACCGCACGGACCTCACCACAGCCGCACCCAGCCCGCCGCGCCGCCTGCCGCCGCCGCCTCCGGGTGAGCAGCCGCCCTCTGGCAGCGGCCACGGCCGCCCGCCGGGGGCCAGGCCCCCGTCCCGCGGTAGGGGCGGTGGCGGCGGGGAGGCAGCAGCGCCCCCCACGCGCGGCGGCGGCGGCGGCGGGAAGGCGCGGCCCCCTGGCGGCGGCTCAGCGCCCTGCGAGCCGGGCTGCCAGTGCCGCGCGCCCATGGTGAGCGTGTCCAGCGAGCGGCACCCGCTCTACAACCGCGTCAAAACCGGCCAGATCGCCAACTGCGCGCTGCCCTGCCACAACCCCTTCTTCAGCCAGGACGAACGCGCCTTCACCGTCTTCTGGATCGGCCTGTGGTCTGTGCTATGCTTCGTGTCCACCTTCGCCACCGTCTCCACCTTCCTCATCGACATGGAGCGCTTCAAGTATCCCGAGCGGCCCATTATCTTTCTTTCGGCCTGCTACCTCTTCGTGTCGGTCGGCTACCTGGTACGCCTGGTGGCAGGCCACGAGAAGGTGGCGTGCAGCGGCGGCACGCCGGGCGCGGGCGGCACGGCAGGAGCTGGCGGCGCGGCGGCGGCGGGCGCGGGCGCGGCGGGCGCGGGAGCAGGCGGCCCGGGCGGGCGCGGCGAGTACGAGGAGCTGGGCGCTGTGGAGCAGCACGTGCGCTACGAGACCACGGGCCCGGCGCTGTGCACCGTGGTCTTCTTGCTCGTCTACTTCTTCGGCATGGCCAGCTCCATCTGGTGGGTGATCCTGTCGCTCACGTGGTTCCTGGCGGCGGGCATGAAATGGGGCAACGAGGCCATCGCCGGCTACTCCCAGTACTTCCACCTGGCCGCGTGGCTCGTACCCAGCGTCAAGTCTATCGCCGTGCTGGCGCTCAGCTCCGTGGACGGCGACCCGGTGGCTGGCATCTGCTACGTGGGCAACCAGAGCCTCGACAACCTGCGCGGCTTCGTGCTGGCGCCGCTAGTCATCTACCTCTTCATTGGCACCATGTTCCTGCTGGCCGGCTTCGTGTCGCTCTTCCGCATCCGCTCGGTTATCAAGCAGCAGGGCGGCCCCACCAAGACGCACAAACTGGAGAAGCTCATGATCCGCCTGGGTCTCTTCACCGTGCTCTACACCGTGCCCGCCGCCGTCGTGGTCGCCTGCCTCTTCTATGAGCAGCACAACCGCCCGCGCTGGGAGGCCACGCATAACTGCCCGTGCCTACGGGACCTGCAGCCAGACCAGGCGCGCAGGCCCGACTATGCCGTCTTCATGCTCAAGTACTTCATGTGCCTCGTGGTGGGCATCACCTCGGGCGTGTGGGTCTGGTCCGGCAAGACGCTCGAGTCGTGGCGTGCCCTGTGCACCCGCTGCTGCTGGGCCAGCAAGGGCGCCACGGGGGGCGGGGGCTCGGGCGCCGCGGCCGCAGGGAGTGGGGGGGGACCCGGGGGTGGTGGGGGCGTGGGGTCCGGTGGGGGCGGGGGTCCGGGCGGGGGGGCGGGATCCCTCTACAGCGACGTCAGCACCGGCCTGACGTGGCGATCTGGCACAGCCAGCTCCGTGTCTTATCCAAAGCAGATGCCATTGTCCCAGGTCTGAGTGGAGGGGAGGAGGCACCCAGAAGAAATGAGGAGGGGGGCGAGGAAACCAAGTGCAGCGAAGGGACTCTCGACGGGCTGAGGTTCCCACCCCTTAACCGTGTTGATTGCTATTAGCATGATAATGAACTCTTAATGGTATCCATTAGCTGGGACTTAAATGACTCGCTTAGAACAAAGTACCTGGCATTGAAGGCTCCCAGACCCAGCCCCCTTTCCTCCATTGATATCCGAGGAGCTCCTCCCTCTAGGCGTTAATCTCTGTTGGCAGAGGAGGGTGGACTCTGCTGCGTTTCAGAATGCAAGGTTTGGAACCCTCTCGGGTTGCCATTTGCTGAGCTTGAAGCCAGTTGAAGCCAGATCTACAGATGTCACCTGAGGGACCTATTTTTCTCCCTCGACTCTCCTACGTAAACTCTTACTCCTAACATATCCTAGAGGAGGGATGACCGCGACCTAATGGAATTGCACGGTTTGGGTATTCTTAATGACCAGGCAAATGCCTTAAATAAACAAACAAGAAATGTCTTAATTATACACCCCAAGTAAATACGGGTTTCTTACATTAGAGGATGTATTTATATAATTATTTGTTAAATTGTAAAAATGTGTAAAATATGTACATATCCAAAGATATACAGTCTGTACATTTTTTGTAAAAAGTTTAGAGGCCACCCCTGTAAGAACAAATATAAGTATTCTATTTTGTCAATAAAAATGACTTTTGATAAATGATTTAAGCATCGCCCTTTTCCCCTGCCTCTTCTAAGCTGTTACCTTTAAAGTGCTTGCTAAGGACGTGTTGAAAAAATGGACATTTTCTGGTTTCTCATTCTGTACACTGACCTTAGGCATGGAGAAAATGACCTGTTAAACTCTAGTTCTTAAGTTGTTAGCAAAGTAAATATCATTGTTGAACTGAAATCAAAATTGAGTTTTTGCACCTTCCCAAAAAATGGTGTTTTTCATGGTAGCCCTTTTCTCATCCATGGATAACAACACTCACCTTAGTATATGTAAATGAAACTTTTGCAAGGCAACAATTTTATTCAGGCCTTGTTATTTATCCTGTACAATATCACTAAAGGCTTCAAAACGCCACATTTATTTCTCAGTGTCCCTGATTTTGAAAGCACCTGGGTTTTCAGGGACTGAACATACCGCTGAAGTGTAGAGGTTAATGTTTTAAACCATAGATCACAGTTTACAGTATAAGTCACTTGACTATCTGGTAGTGGAGCAGGCGCTCTTTAATGGATTAGACTAACGGGTTAACATCTTAATAACCTTCCAGGCTTGTGTATATCAAATGTGCTTCTTTTCCTAGAGAAAAAGCTATTGTTCCTCTGTCAAGACTAAGCTAATTTATTTGAGCAGAAGGCTGTTGAATTAGCAGAAGAATGCTTTGGCAATTGTTGAACTTTTTACCTGTCTGCCCAGTGGCCCAGCACATCATTCCTTTAAGAGGAGCTAAATGAATAGGGTTAATCTGTAGGGAACTTGGTCTTTTGAGTTTGAAAAACTTTGATCTTTTCTCCTCTCCAAATGTGCTGTATAGTCTGAAGTTTCTTTCCCTGCTGCCCGGCTCCTCTTGGTGCAGACCAATTGGCCACCGCGGAGCCTTAAAGTTCTTCCATTAAAGGGATGTGGGACTTTTACTTTAAAAAGGAGAGAGAGCGAGGGAGAGGAAGACTTGTAACAGTTAGTGAAGACCAGAGGCACAAGTGCGCTCAGCCTTTTAAACAGCTTTTCCCGGCATTGTTAGCCAGCCTGCAGGCAGCTAGGCATGGGTTGAAGCATTATAGAAAAGGGCTCTGAATGCCCTACAGGTGGTCTGTGCACATAATCCCCCAATTTAAAGCGTTTTCCTTTGCTGGACAATTGCATTACAAAACTCCCTTCTTTTTCGCCCCTAATTGAACCAATGAACTATTATAAACTACAAGTTTTTCTTAAAAAAAAAAAAAAAAGGAAGGAAAAAAAACCCCTCTGCCTAAATTCTATTGACTAAATTCTGGCAAGTTTTCTGAACTGAACCTTTTAAAGCACCGGAAGTAAAAGCTTCTTCAGACATTTCACTTTTTCAGATATTTTTATTCCCCACGCTTGTTATTTTCTGACAGATTAGCAATAATTTAAAAGTAATTGGTAAGGTTGTGTGTTCATACTGAAAAGATAGCCCCAGGTCCCTTATTAACCTGTCAATCAAGATAAGAAATGGGCAGCTATGGCTGCTAATGATGGGGGGCATCAAACATTGCAGAGTGGGAGGGGACATATTCCCTGCATCCTGCTAAAATGTTTGTTCTCTTTACTTTTCTAAATAGGAATATTTATTGGTTAAAAAAATTTTTTTTAATTAATAGGATGGAAACTACTTCCTTAGCTGATCTTTCTCATGTGAGAGGCTTTTAAGAAGAATTTCTTGGTAGAAACATTTTGCAAATCCTTTCCAGAGTCATTCTTGGTGTTAATTGGATTTTTTAAATTAGATATGCAGTAAGAACACCTACGTTAGCTAATCATCTTGATTATATTTCTTAAAGTCAGAGGCACTGTAAAATCTTCACCTCTGAGAAGTTTTATTTATTAAAGGATTACTATTTCATGACTTAGGTACCAATAAGTGGCCTGCATCTACCCCAGGGGGGTGACGCTCATGTGCTGTAATGTACATAAACCAGCCATAAACTTTACATTTTCAGTTATAAAGTGTAAGTGTGAGGGCACTTTCCATACTCTTCACCACATATATGGAATAGGGAGAGAGCTAAAAGCCACTACTTTGCATATTGGTTTTCTAATGTAGCAGTATTCTCATTATTGACACATTTTCAACTACGTGACATGGTGGGAAATGTCCAACTTTGAAGCTTTTTTTCCTTTATTAATCTTTGAACATATCCTTGTAAAATGCCATATTTGATAGCTTTTATAAGATGGCTATAAATGTGCTTAATATAAACAGGCTTATTAAACAAGCAAAAAAATCCCTACTATTCTGAGGGCAACTCTTAGTAAGAAGCCCTGCACCTGTAATAACTAATAACTGATTTTAGAGACGGATACTAAAGCACAAGTGCTGGTTCTTTGCCTTTAAAACTAAAACTCGAGTTGCAAATTTACCAATGTCCAAATGGTAGATAGATGTAAAATTGATTCGGGAGTGGAAAAATGGAAGAAGAGTCTCAATTCGGCAATCTGCATTAGAGAAATGAACAGGTCCCTTGCCTGAATACGCCCCTTTGCGCTATACAGGTGTGTTCTTAATTAACTATATGGAACAAGTGTTCGTTTTTTTAAATTTTGTCAAACATGGGAGGTAGGGAACTGGGGAGGGGCTATGGTTACTCTGTGGCTAGAAGATCAATATGAATAAAGTCTAATATGGTTAAATCCATTAGTAAAGCCAAAGCTCATTACAATTACTTGTGGGGAAAGCTATGTAAAACACTTTCTTTTTGCTTTATAAGAAGTGCAATTTGAAAGTACCATAAAACAAAGGGGGGGTGGGAGTGTGTAAGAAATTTTAAGGAGCAAACAATGTCACCATTACAGTTTCTTAGCCTACATTGATGGTGTTGCAGGTTCCTGTAATACTTGAAAGTTGGGGGGAAGGAAATCAGATTGTCTCGCCAAAACAAAAATTAGACAAAGAGACTTCAAGCAGTTGCAGAGTACAGGATGCAATTGAAAGTATAGGTGCAAACATTGTTAGGATTCACCAAACAAATCACATGTGGCCATCTGCTTTCCACGTGTGATGCCATACTGCCACCTTGTGGTGCCCAAAGTTCCAGAACTGGGAGGAGGGGCAGGTTCCTTAGTTCAATTCCTTCATTCAGAAATAAAGATTATGCTAAAAATGTAGTTAAGCTATATTGAAATCAAAAGGTCTATCTTTTTTAAGTTATCTTTTGAGTAAGTTTTATTTAAAGAATAGGCTATTCACCAAAGATCCACCACCTGACGGGAGAGGATCCAAAACTTAACGGGAGAAAGGATGAATCATGAAGAATATTTTGAGGTGGCATGTCGTTGTCTTGTTTATTTAAAAGTACTACTTTCTAATTTCTCACGTAGAAGTTGATCTGCCGAGTTCAGTGGACACCCTTCAGTGCTGTACATAAATGCTACTGGTTTAGGTGGGATGCAGGCTGTCCCTATTACCCAGCCAGGTGTTTGTGGAAACACACCCAGAAATAGAAACTGTGCTGGGAAACAAGGTCAGCCAAAGGGAGGAAGGGGGAAGCATCTGCGTTGGAATGTCTGAGCCCTGAGGAAGGAAGATTTCCATACACAGCAGTGTGGGAAGATCAGGCCTTTAACGGGGGTGGGGGGTGGGAAGTGCATGTAGAGAAGAGGCAGCCTTACAAGGCCCACATCTGACGGCTCCTTGTTCTGAGAATCAGAAGGGTTGGTAGGGATGGGAGAGAAGGAGGCGGCACTGGTCAAGGTGATACAGACTACTTAGAGGTCACCTACCAAGACCATGGAATTCTTAAAGACAGAGATCTCAGGATCATTGAGAACCTTACTATGCCTTAGACAAGTAGCAGGCGCAAGATCTAGGAGTATGATGGAAATGTGGAATCTCAGGTCTTGTTTACTGAGTCTGAAGCTGTATTGTGACCAGATCCCCAAAACTAGAAGCCCAAAGAGGTCTGGACTTGCCACAGGTCATGCAATCAAGAGCAGACCTGGGCCTAGAAGCCACTGATCCTACTTGCCACTCCTCTTTCTATAGGCCTTTCCCAGCTGCCTGGATCTCTCTAAATCCCTAAGACCACCACTATGTGCAGGCATCCCTGAACATCAGCTTACCAGGACTGTGTTTACCTAGATATATGGTCAGACCAAAGTACAGATTTCTCCATGGTGTGGTGCTGACCTACACACAAGAACGTACAAACACACAGTCTGAGAGGCTGCCAGGACAGCTTTGGAAAGGTCCCTCTCTGGTCCCTGGCTGACTTGGGCCAGCTCACCTACTCTTTGCTGCCTGTGTTCACAGTAACGCAATCATTGGCATAGGCCCGAGGACAGAGTCTGTCTATTAGCTTAGTGAGGAGCAGCAGGGACCTGGAGAAAGGACAGGTCTGTTGCTGATAGAGCTCATGCTCGGGAGAGGAGCTAGAAGTGGAAAATACCTGCCTTGCTCAACACAGGCTCTGGGGGCCTTCAGGGAGAGCCCAGCAGGGCCTCAGAAGGAAGGCAAACAGCAGAGCCACTGGCAGTGAAGGGAATGGAAGGGAGCAGGATTCAGATCTCGGGGCCTATGGAGTCCAAGGAGAGCATCTTGGAAATCTCTGGAGTGAGAGAACAAATCAAAAAGGAGATTAGTGCAGCCGATTTAAACCACAGGCCCCAGGAGATGACCTAAGAGGCTGGGTGGTACCTGAAAAAGGGCAGACGGTGGCTATAGAAGGACGGAAGTAAAGGAACCCTCCTGCCAGGGTAAGAGCGAAGTTAGGATGAACTTCAACTCAATGACCAAGTTGTAATGGCTTTTCAAGACTTGGCAGAGAACCATTATTCACAGAAGACAAAGGTACCTATTTTAGCTCACCTTATTTAACACTCAGGTGAGCCACACACTAATTTAAACTAGAAATGCAATCTCCAGCACTGGTCCGCTAACAAACCTGTTTCTAATTAAGCAACACATGGGCAGTATTCTCACCCCGCCTACACTTTACAAGCATTCGGGGTACTTAGAAATACCAGTGCTGCAGCACCACCCCAGACCAACTGAATCAGAATTTGGGGGGATGGAACCTGGGAAGTCAAAGTGTCTAAAACTATCTTAGGTGATTCTCATGTGTAGCCAGAGTTGAAAACCAAAGAATGCAACCAAAGCTGGTGTTTATTTTTTTTTCTTTAAGAGGAAAATGTGTTTTTGATATTTTAACTCATAAATGTTTATTATAAGCATGGTAGGACAATAAGTAACAGAGATCTCTTCATATTTTGACAGTTTATGTAAGCTTATTAAATATAATTTTGAACTTCTGCAAGTAGGTTCAATATGGCAATAGTAGGAAAATAGTATAAAATTTTTGTTACATTTGAAAGAATACTTACAGATACATTGATGAAGGTAATAGATGCTATCTTAGAGATTGAAATGGCTTACCTGGACAGAAATGTGTTTGATATGTGAACACGTGTCTCTAAGTTACTCAGGCATTGGGTATTTTTTTTAATGTGTTATGTTAGTCACCATACAATACATTATTAGTTTTTGATGTAGTGTTCCAAGATTCATTGTTTACGTATAACACCCAGTACTCCACGCAATATGTGCCCTCCTTAATACCCATCACCGGGCTCACCCATCCTCCCTCCCCCCTCCCCTCTAAAACCCTCAGTTTGTTTCTCAGAGTCCACAATCTCTCATGGTTCATCTCCCCCTCCAATTTCCCCTTCTTCACTTTTCCTTTCCTTCTCCTAATGTTCTTCATGTTAATCCTTATGATCCACAAGTAAGTGAAACCATATGATAATTGACTTTCTCTAAAACTGGTGTTTCGATCTGAAATGAAACAAAATAGAAATAGAAATTAACTAAGCAAATTAGCTACTGTCATCCGAGTTGACTAGTTTAAATAGAAGTGGGTTGTTTTTTTTTCCTTTTTGTCACCTTGAGTAAGTAAATATTTTGGAAGAGGACAGGAGTGCCCTCACCTGGTCGGAAGGGAAAACTCCATGCTTTGTTGTTGGCAACTGAGGATCTTAACCACACAGAACAGTTTTGGATAACCTCTGCTTTTTCTTTCACTTGTAAAGAAATAACAAAGAATTGTTCACATAGGGATGATTCTATTAAGCTAGAAATCAAACTCAAACTGTGATCCTAAAAGGAACCAATAATGTTGATGTATTAATTAGGAAAGATACTTAAAATGTTTTCTTTTCTTCAGTAAATGTTTATTCAGTGAAACCAACTCAGCTAGAAATGAAAGCTCATCTTGTAGTGACCTAACAAGGGCATGACTTTCCAAAGGCAGGTTGGCTGAAATTCTAAATATGTGTTAATATGTGTTTATATGTGTTTAAAGGGAACCTGATACTATCTTACCTACTGATGGAACTTTGCTCAAGTTTTAGAATTTTAGGATAATGTTTACTGAGTGCAGAATCTACTCTTTCTTTGGATCCCCTGAAAGCCATGACAAGTCCTTAACCAAAGACCCAGAAAATGAGATTCATTTCCACCAGTAAACTCTGAGGTTTTCCTGAGTCTATGGAATAAATATGATTTTAGATCCTGACTGTTAAAACTCATGCAATCATAGGTTATGAAAGGGATACAAATTTGCATAATACCATTAAAGGGTGTCTTGTAGCTATACTTAAAGGGAACCAAAAACAAAAAAAGCTAATAACTCAAATTTAATCGTTCTGGAAAGGATCTCATAATGAACATTATTTTTACCTAACTTAGAGCATCTCCAGTAAGACACAGAAAGGCAATAAAATGGAGATGTTAAGAACATAGACCCTGAGGGGCACCTGGGTGGCTCAGTCGTTAAGCATCTGATTTCAGCTCAGGTCATGATCCCAGGGTCCTGGGATCGAGCTCCCTGCTCAGCCGGAAGCCTGCTTCTCCCTCTCCCACTCCCCCTGTTTGTGTTCCCTCTCTCGCTGTGTCTCTCTCTGTCAAATAAATAAATAAAATCTTTAAAAAAAAAAAGAACATAAACTCTGAACCCCATTGCTTGGCTCCACTCATGTGCGATCTTCAGCAAGTTATTTGTCCTCTACCTGCCTCAGTCTCCTCTGCGAAATGGTACAAGAATAGTGCCACTTCATCGGGTTGTTAAGAGAATTAAATCCTAATACAGATAAAAAACCTGGAACAGTAAAAGCAAGCCACCATCACTAAAGAGCCAGTTTTTATTGTAGCAATGTTTCTATGTATATTTTGTATCTTGATTATTTTTTATTGTGGTAAAAAACATATAAACTTTACCATCTTAACCAGTTTTTAAGCATACATATTTGCAATGTTAAGTATATTTACGTTGTTGTGAAACAGATCTCCAGAACTTTCTCATCTTGCAAACTTAAAAACTCTACAGATTAAACAACTCCCTTTTCCCCCTCCCCTAAGTCCTACAACCACCATTCTTTCTGTTTCTAGGAATTTGATTATTTGAGGTACATCATTTAACTTGGACTCATACAGTATTTATCTTTCCATGACTGATTTATTTTACTCAGCATAATGTCCTCAAAGTTCATCCGAGTTGTGCTATGTGGCAATATTTCCTCCTTTTTTTAAAGCTGAACAATAACCCAGTAGATGTATATACCACATCTTCTTCATCTATTCATCGGCTGATGGGACACTCAGGTAGCTTCCACCTCTTGATTATTGTGAATAATGCTCCTATGAACATGGGTGTGCACTTATCTCGCTGAGACCCTGTTTACAATTATTTTGACTATATACCCAGAAGTGGGATTGCTGGATCACAATGTAACTAAATTTAATGTTTTGTTTTGGCTTTGGTTTTTTGGGGATTTTTTCCAATTAATTTTATTTTATTTTTTCAGTGTCCCAAAATTCATTGTTCATGTACCACACCCAGTGCTCCATGCAATACGTGCCCTCCTCAATACCCACCACCAGGCTCACCCAATCCCCCACTCCCTCCCCTCCAAAACCCACAGTTCGTTGCTCAGAGTCCACAGTCTCTCCTGGTTCATCTCCCCTCTAATTTTAATATTTTAAGGAATTACCATACTGCTTTCTATAGCAGGTGCACCAATTTGTAATCTCATCAATAATGCACAAGGGTTCCAGTTTCTCCACGTTCTTGCCAGTACTTGTTATTTTCTTTTTTAAAAAATGTTATTTTAATTCCAGTGTGGTTAATGTTATAAATTTCAGATGTAGAATATAGTGATTCAACAATTCCATGTATTACTTGGTGCTCATCATGGTAAATGTCCTCTTAATCCCCTTCACCTATTTCACTATCCTCCCACTAATCTCCCCTGTGGTAACGTTAGATTGTTTTCTGTAGCTGAGAATCTGTTTTTGGTTTGTCTCTTTTTCTTTTCATTCATTCATTTGTTCTGTTTCTTAAATTCCACATATGAGCGAAATCATATGGTATTCTGTTTAAAGCATTTCCTGTGGTGCAATGGGCAATTGATCTATTCTAGTAACAAACAAAACTCTAGTAATGCAAATTCAACTTTTTTGAGAACTCTGAGGCAGAAGAGGCAAATGTAATGAGACTGTTCCCATCAAAAATGACTTCAGGAACTTTTATTGTCACCTTGGGATGGTAGGGTCAGAGAAAACTTACCCATCTGACCTGGGCTTTGCTCGAGCAAAGTTTATAAATCATGTAGTGTGTTTCTCCCAGAAGCAGCGAGTTTCCTGTATTCTGCCAGGATATTTGATCTCTTGAGATCAAATATCAACAATAGTAAGTAATTGGGTATATTCACTTCTTATTGCCATTCTAACAAATTACCACAAACTTCATGGCTTAAAACAACACAAATGTATTATCTTGTTGTTCTGGAGGTCAGAAGCCCAAAATGGGCCTTATTGGGCCAAACTCATGGTGTCAGTAGAGCTTATATTCTTTCTGGAGGCTCTAGGGAAAAATCTGTTTCCTTGCCTTTTCTAGCTTCTAAAAGCCACCTGCCTTCCTTGGTTCATGACCCCTTCCAGCAATTGTACCACTCCAACCTCTGCTTTTTTTTCTTTTTAAGATTTTTATTTATTCATTTGAGAGAGCAAGAGTGAGAGAAAGAGTGCACACAAGCAGTGGGAGCAGCAGAAGGAGAGGGAGAAGCAGACTTTCCACTGAGCAGGGAGCCTGACGCAGGGCTCCATCCCAGGATGCTGGGATCATGAGCTGAGCTGCTGGCAGACACTTAACCAACTTAGCCACCCAGGCACCCTTCCAACCTCTGCTTCTGATGTCCCATCTTCTTCTCTGATTCATCTGCCTCCCTGTTTTACTTATAAGGATCCTTGTGATTACATTGAGCTAACTCAGACAATCCAGAATAAGAGATAATCCCATCTCTAGATCCTAATTTGATTATATTTACAAAGTTCCTTTGCCACGTAAGATAACATATTTACGAATTTTAAGATTAGAGCATGGATACTTTTGCAGAACTATTATTCTGCCTACTACTGGGATTAGAAGTACAGTATGTAGCTATAGATACTTTGCCTGTGAAAATGAACATATGAGTGTGCCCTGATTTATAAAAAATACCTTCCTAAAACCCAGTGGTTTGCACTTTATTTGAATCAGAGCATTTAGGATATTGGTACAAAAAGACACTAGTTCTTATGTTCATTCACCCATTTATTCATCTATCCATCTATCCATTTATCATCTATCATTCTATGCGTTCTTTACCTATTTATGCTTCTTAATTTCTATGTCAATCCAAATAAGTTAGGCTCTGTTACAATAACAATTCCTAAATCTCAATGGCTTACCACAACAAAAAATAATTTATCACTTACATATGTCCATCCTGTGTCAGCAAAGAGCTTCTATTCAGCCTAGGTGCTCAGAGATCCAGGTTGGTGAAAGCTTTATCTTGCCATGTGGTTCCATTATCCTAGCAGAGGTTGGTAAGGAATATATTAACTGATTCTTACTTTCTGCCTGGAAATAACAGGTGTCATTAGCCATAGCAAGTCATATGGCTACATTGTACCCCAAAGGGCACAGGAAGTAATCCTATCGTGTGCCCAGGAAAAGAAAAACTGGAAGTATTTATTGAATGCCATTAATGACTTCCACAGCTCCCCACACTAATGTATTCACATGTCATCTTTCTCTTCACCATATTTAAGTCTGTCTTCGACTAAAAGTAGTGAAATGCAAAAAAAAAAAAAAAAAATAGACTAAGATCTGAATTGTCATGTTCTTACCCTAATTTTTCATTAGCTTATAATCTTGTTCATTTTTCTGGACTCGATTTCCCTTATCCATGAATGAGGATAATAATTATTGCTCTTGCCATTCTTTTTTTCCTTTTTTTATCTTGAGGTATAATTAACATAGTGTTGCTCACCTTCTAACCTAATTCTGAGAAACAAATGACATGATCAAGACAAAAATCATATATTTTAAATCTCTTACTTACAAAAACATAGAAGGAAATTCAAGATATACTCCTCAATGAGATGTTTGTTACTTCCAACGTGTTATAATGGTTAAGTATCAGTGTTTCTCCCACTCAAAAGAATTTATTTTATTTTTAAAAGTTATGCTGTTCTAAAAATTCATTCATTCAGCACGTAGTTTTTGAGAACTGGGAATTACACTGTCTCCACTAACTGCCATGATATGGGAGAAGTCTTTGCACCATATTCAGTTGTAGACACTTTCTTCATGTGAAACTAACTGACCATGGAGAAAATGAACTTACAGTAAAGCTAAATAGCAAAAAGAATAAAGAAGCAAGAAAGAATAAAGAAGAAATTCTATGAAAAGAAAAGTTCAGATGAAGCATAATAAAAGAAAACATTTAAATCAGAGTTGCAACAAAATGCTGCAGTCACAGTAGTATTACATCTAGACACAGTTTCCATGTTTTAGACTTGTAATTCCATACACTGGAAAACTTTACACTTCATATTTTTTATGCTGGAAAGTTGGACTTCATATGAAGGAAATGACTAAGTCCAAAATACTCTAGGTTTAAAATGACTCACATACTCTTAAGATTAACAGAAACTAATACTGTATTATGATTTGTATATTTGCACTTCAAAATTCTCAAAGGATTTAGCAGTCTGAGACCAAAGATTGAATTTTTCCAAATCACACAGAAGCTTTTAAATCCAAGTTTAGTGTAATTAAAGGATGAATGTGGTGAATTCCATGAGTTTCCAACACAATCATATTGCCCAACTCAAGAAGGATTAGTGCAAGACTAACACAGATGTTTCCAAGTTCAATAAAGTAAGGGTGGGCCCGATATGAGTTCATAACTCTTTTCTAGCCCCTAAAGTTACTGATTTAGTTTTATTGTAAGCTGTTCATTAACTTGTGTGAGAAGTGTCAGGTTAACAACAAAAGGTGTTAATTCCATTTGGATTATCAGCAGTGTAATTTCCCTAGCATAATCAAGACATTACTGAAACAATTTGGATGCCATTCTACCCCCTATTTTATGTGATGCTCCAGACCTATATTTTGCCTCTAAATCTCTCATAATATCCCCCATTGGGCCAGAACCTATCTGGAGGCACCCTGCTAGGCTTGGGCAAGAACCAATTAATTTGAGAAGTAGGTGAGATGTGTCTTTGGGGTCCCGTGAAGCTCTTGTTCTGCATCCTCCTCTTTGATGACTTCCATATTTCCTTCTCAGGTACCAAGTTCTATCCTGCATCCTCTTATTTACAATGAAATCTATTATTAGTCTGTTCACTAACCAAACCCAGTAAGACTCCAAGGAAAGGAATACAGAACAGATTACACACCCTGTCCATACCAGAATTTCTGTGAGACATAAAAAAATATAGAAAGTATGCTTTCTGACTCAATAGTATCTAAATGAGTAACAATTTATTAGGAACGATTGGTGTTAGAAATACATCCAGGGTTACTGACAAGTTCCATTGGGAAGTTATACCTGGGCAGAGTTTTCTAACATCCCCTCCATCCTCCATCTCCATCCATAAAGGAGATATATGCACTCCTTTACTTTTGACTGACTCAAAGGAATCTTTTCTGGACTTTTGATGGTCCCATTTAGAGACATGGAATTATTAACATATCAGGCCCTTTAGACCTCTTTGATCTACATACACACAAAGGCAAGCCACCATTCCTCCACATCCCCAAATGTTCAAAGCTACCATGTTCCATTCTCACCCTATCCTAGCCTTACTCTGATTCCAAACTCAAACTCAGGGCCTTAAATTCTGCCTCTTGCCCTCTGGTCCTGGTGTTTACCTTTGATCTCCTCAAGCACAAAAAGCTACATGTCCTAGTACTCCCTGCTAGGCTCCCTTCTCTATATCTTGGCATCTCTTATACAAAGTTAGTCTCTGTGACTCCAATCTCTCCTCCTTTTCTTCCTCTTCCCTCTTTGGTGCCAACAACTTCTTCTCTCTATCCCCAAGAAGTCTGGGCCCTCCCTCATCTTATCTTCCTCCTCATCCTCCTCCTATCTCAGTCATATTGCTGTTCTGTCATGCTCGCCAGTGCAGTTGACCCATACACGATGATACAGGGAGCCACTCCTCCCAAGACATTTGGATTTTAAAGGTATCCAAGCTTGAATATTTAGCTAAAATGTTGAGTCTTTGTTGGGTAGTTTCTAAAGTCAGCCATAGGTGGACCCCACTCAACTAGAAAAAAAAATCGTAAGAGTTATAGAAATAAAAAAATAATAATAAATAAAATAAATAAATAAATAAAAAGAGTTATAGAAATAACATTTCACACCTCTGTCTTAAAGACTGGTTGGATTCACTTTATGAAAAATGAATTTTAAAAGTTTTATACAACTTTTGAAATTTAAGTTGTGGAAAAAGACATGGTTGAAGTTACTTATACCCCATGCAGACTGGTTCTGTGCATGTTGGGTATCTGATAAAAAAAAAAAAAACAAGTGCAAAAGAACTTCTACATACCCGATTGGAGAGAGATACATAGAATGGGTTAATCAAGCAGCTGAGAAATCCTCTTTTGATTAAAAAATCAGGAGTTGGCAAGGTAATACTTCCGCAACCGTAAGCGTCCTTTCTGTGCCTGGCCCAGAAAAGGAGTGATTAAAAAGCCTTGAGTTGGCCAAGAGTTGATTACAGTGTGGAGAGAGCTTTTCTCCATAATGAGCCAAAAGTTCACAAGAAGCAGTAGGGTGTGGGAAAAGAACACCGGTTTTTGGAGTTAGGTTTAAATTCTAACCCCAGTTGCCTCCACTGCTATGTGACCTTGAGAAAGTTACCAGTGAGCCTCAGTTTCCTTATCTATAAAATAGTATTCACCGGGCTACTGAGAAGATCAAATGACATGGCCTGTGCCCTTGACATGCAGTAGACAATAAATGCCTTCTTTCTCCAGGCGTAGGAACACCATGTGACTTCTTTTGTGTGTCCTTGGTCAGCTTCCTCCCCAATTCCTTACAGTGGCTTTTCTAGACTTAAATCCTCTTCTCAAACCACCATCCTTAGTGCCTCAATTCTCTCTCCAAACACACGTGCCCTATAGAAACTCCCTTACCTTCCAGTGAACATCCTTATTTGCTCCCACCCTTGCCCTTTGCCTCTGGTCTCTAAAGATACCTCCTTTCCACTCGAAACTAATGCTCTCACCTGTGTTCTTTGTCTGATTGTCTATCAACTCAAATAGCTGATCTGTTATTGATTCCCTCTCTATCTTATGTCTTTGAACCTTCCCTATGTGCTGCCTTTGCCCCATAGGCTTTATGTTAAAATCAATTTTTAAAATTGTTTATTGAACACCTACCCAGTCCCAGACACTATACCATATATTAGGGCTACAGTGGGGAACTTGGAGCTTATAGAACCTTCTCTAACCATAACTTCTTCATCTGTACATTGAATATCACTATTGTATTCTGCCTATGTCATGGAGGATAATGATGTATTAAATTAGAAAATCCAAAGAGGGCACAAAACACTGCCTGGCACACAGTAAATCCTTACTCAGTGTTAGAATCTAGTGAGAAATACAACCATGTGAACAGGAAGTCAGGGAACAGGGTAAACTGTTGTGGGCAGTGGAGAAGTTCCCATAGGATGACTTCTCCATACAGCAAGAAGCAAAAATACGAGGAGAGAAGAAAAGTTTAAAATGGTTTTTGGGAAGCACAGGAAAGTGAGCTAATGAGGAAAACATGGAGTTGGGAAAACAGTGTTAAAGGTCCTCCTGGAGACCCTGAATTTATAATGGTACCAGTTTAGGAGCTAGGACCATTTTCTCTAGAAAGACCAGCTACCAGGCAGCCCCTTCAGGCCACTACCCATTTTCTCTTCCCAGCAACTTAAGCACTGTTCCTGGGGCATCTTGTCCACTTGTGTCTGGAAGTAAAATTAACAATAAAATACGGTAGCATGTTGAAATTTAGTATTTGAAAGAAAAGGGTAAATTTAATCTGAGAAAAAGACAATTTGGCAACAAGAACAAAAAATGGAAAAAACAGTTTTAGAACAATTTCAAAAAATGATTTAACACTGACTCATGCCTATACAATTAATAAGTAACTCTCTGCTCTATTTATCAAATAAGGTAGTGTGTGACACCCTCTTGCAATGACATAGCAATACAAGGGGGTAGAGAGTCAGAGCCTCTTTGGCCAGGGGAGGAGGCAGGACTGTGAGCCCACATGGGGTATGGTAAATACCATTTATCCTTTCAGGTTTGGGGTGGAAGGGGAAACACAGAAGGAAAGAGTTGAGAGTTTTAAACTCAAACATGGATATTTGAGAACTTCTGCAGTTCTGACCCAGTCCCTGCTCAGGGCAAATAAATCAGGGCTACTTTGATAGAGGATCTGCTTACTAAATTGGAAAGCAAGAGATTCACTCCCTTAGTAGTGGTTGTAAGGATCCTGATAGCCTTCCTGACACCATTCACTTTTCCTGTTTGTTAGGGTCACCAAGGAGGTGTGGGGTCACCTGAGGCAGAGGCTAGAGTCTGTGAGCAAGAATGCCCGAGGATTTAATAACAGAGCTTTACACTGATTATTCTCAAATCTATCCCTTGTCATACTGCTTTCTGAGCTCTGGTCCAGTGAGTCCACCTTCCTTCTAGACATTTTCTCCTAAATGCTCCACAGACAACTCAACCTTGGCACTTCCAAACCAAAAACTGTTAGCATCCATCTCCTCCACCAGGAATTCCTCTTAGGAGATGCAACCCAGTAAACCAAACCAGGATCTCCTCCTCTTCCCTATTCCCCCAGTCCAACCAGTAACAGAGTCACATAGATGCTGCCTCCTAAACATCCGTCTCCTCTAGACGAATCCTTCTCAGCATCCCAATTTCCAGGGTGTGGATAAGGTCTGGGGGCTCCTGAGTGGAAATAAAGTAGATCAAGCAGAGAAGCCAGGGAACATGCCAAGACCAACTCTTAATCAGGGCAGTTGGGAGCCATAGGCTGGAAAAGATAGAACTGAGTTCTTTTAGTTTATTCTTTTAGTTATTCTTTAGTTTATTCTGAGTTCTTTTAGTTTATTATGACTGAAATTTATTCCAGAGAGGTAATTTTGTCATGCATGGAAGAAAAAAATCATGATTTAAGTAATTATAACCTGGAAAGCATTTAAATACAAGCTGACCAATTTCCTTTAAAAATTGGCCCAATTTGTAAATCTTATTGAATTTAAAATCTTCTACATATAACTATTTTAATGATGGGTTAATTACTAAAATATAATCAATGTGCTTCACTGTGATTCAGTTACATGCCCACTGAGAAACTTCACTGACAGGCTTAATGGGGAGAGCTCAGATAGCCCATCTACCTAGAGGTAGGTCACCTAAGTTCTAGACAAAGCGCCAGAGGGAAATGGCATTTTCAAGGTTAGCATTTTAAATTTAACCCATGAAATTGTGGCAGCACCCCAAATATTAGTCAGAATGTGGCTGAAACCAGCTTAATAGTTAAGATTGTATAAGAACTTAAATTTTAAAACCTAAGAGGCTAAGAACACAAGCAGATTATGATATTTCACTGAGGGAAAAGAATAAGAGCATTATTTCAAAACTTCTGCGTTCTTATATTTCCATTATAATTCTTCAACTTCAAGAAATGTTTGCTCTAACTTGTAACCAAACGCCAATTTCATTCTATTCTATAGATCCACTGTAGGACCCTCATATTGCCTCGAATACTACTAAATACCACTAAAGTGCCCCTGAACCCTCTGTTCATTTGTTAACACTCCTAGAAATCTTACACTGTTGTGAACATTAAGCTTTATGAACAATAACCCCTTCAATCTAACTACTTTCAAGAAGGCATCCTGAAGCAGTAAAAGGAGGCAAAACCAGCTGAGAGAGAGAGAACGGTTGGCCACTAACTGACCAGATTGTATTAAATGAGTTACCTCCCCTTCTTGGACCTTAATCTCCCCAGGTGTAAAATGAGTCATTGACTGGAGTTATTAAGGTTCCTAACAAAGGAAGATTCCACAATGCTGAGGTTGGTGCTAAGGGGAAAGGGCTCAGGAGGCCTCCTGCGGTGGGGTGGGATGTGAAATATGGGTTATCTGGAATTAGAAGTCATGGTCAGATAGGGCAGAGAAGAAGCAGATGCCCAAAGGAAAGGCACCCAGAGGGAGCTGAGGGCCACAGGAAGGAGAAGAAGGATAGATAACACCGAAGGCTCAGCCTTTTTCCATTCCCCAGCTGAGTAATGAGGGGACCCAATTCCTTAACTTGATGCAAGAAGTTTTGCTATTTGGCAAAATGGTAGTTTACTTGTAAAAAATAGATATTTTATGGTGAAATATTCAAGTCTGGAACCATGAAATTTAATTTTTGCGTATACGATGCCTTCATGTATTGCCCAATTGTCTCATTGGAAGAGATTTGCAAATTCAAGGATGATCTTTCCTTATCTTTCTCTTGTGACTCATCACATGCCTTGCACAAGTACCAGACATACAAGAGATGCTCAATAAATACATGAACATAATGAGTAATCTTCAATATTTACATTCATCTTACTTCAAAAAAAGGTAAAAACTCTTTAATCCACACTCTGATAAATATCATATTTCTAGGTAGAAAGGTGGCACTTATTTTTATAGATGAGGAAATGGAGACACAGAGAAAAGTAATGCTCTCAGAGCCCTTAGGTGGTGCGAGAATGGAAGACTTTCCTTGTCCTTGGAGCACAGGTCTTAACCATCCTCTTTACTTCTCCCTGAAGAAACACTGTTGGCACACAACAAAATTTGAAGAACTTGCTTTAACATTAGACTTTATTTCCTTCTAATGCGAATCGCACACAACACCTCTATAAAATTACTGAATTTTCATTTCTGGAGGAAATGGCACTGGGTACACTTAGGGTAAACTTTAATAATGCCTTAGGTTTCACAGGCCTCTACCCCTGGGGTAAATAATACATTATATGTTAATAAAAAAAATAATGCCTTAGGCTTTATTCGGATCAAATATCCCAGGTGAGGAAGACCAATTTACGGACATTTAAATTTCCTCTCAAATACTATTTCTGAGATCAAAAGCACTTCGAATTTCTAAAGCACAAGAAAAGGAGAAAAAGAAATTCTAAAACATAAAACAACACATCATTTCATAAACCAAGGGGGAAAACTTCATGCATTTTTGCAGATTCCTTATTCGACAACTTAAAACCAGAAGGAATTTTTTGTAGCTGTTTAGTACACAGCTGATGAAAGAATATTTGCATACTGCTGGCAACCACCACACACCTTCCTGAGTGGTCACACCATAGGGTTTGCAGTATTTACCCAATTCCACCATTGTCTGTCTCGGCTGTCATCTTTTATTATGAATCTACATCTCAAGCTAAACCTTTGCAGTTAGCAGCCTGATCAAGTGAAAAGTCAGGGTGAAGGACAATCTGACATTTGTGGGCAAAATAAAGAAATTTAATTAGAAATAAGGAACTGCATCTTAACCCAAGGGGATGACTCGTTGTCTTTTTAAATTATCTCTTCCCATGAGGCCAGATTGTCCACAATTTCTTCATTATCCCTAATTTCTCACCCCCTCTGTTATCCTAAGTAACCTAATTCAAGTCCCAAATCTGCTGCCGAGAGTTCCCAAATCCTGCTTTTTCTGGGAAGCTAGAAGCAAACAGAGAAGCATGGAAATGGTCAAGAAATAAATTAACATTTTTGTGTTCATAAATATTGCATCTTAAATATGGTCCAAGAGAGGCCTGTGTTGGTAAGAAAGGCTGTGCGAAGAAGGTTGGGAGCATTCCTAGGCCTGTGAACATCTTTCTCCTCATGCAAATATCCTATGATCACAAATTCCTGGAGAGACCTGGTTAGTGTGCTCTGTCAAGCATGGACCAGTTCACGGCCCAGGGAACACCTTCCTGTGACACACAACAGGAAGCCTGTCTCAGGGGGCTTTCATGCCCACTCTCTCTCATCTGAGCTTCCCAACAAAGCTCACAACATAAGGTCATCCCTCTAGTGCCCGGTTCAGCACTGAGAAAAGGAAAGTTGACAGGAATTGGAGGAGTTGTTTGAACAGTGGTACTGAAACAATGACATTTTGCTAGAATTCCTTCCCACCAATTTGCTGACCTGTGACATGATAAGGTTTTTTTCAGCTGCATGGAAAGAAACAGAAGCAAGAGATTTAATGCTAGGTACAGAGGCGATACTCAGTAAATACTGGTTTATCAACGTAGCTCCACTGATGTGAAATCTGATGTTTCAGTCTATTGATAAAACAGTCACGGGGCTGTGTGAGGAACAAGAAGCACCCCTAGAGGAGGGGTGGAGGTTTGGAGGGAGTGGAACGTGACCAGTGACACACAGGTGACAGCCTGAGGAGTCTTTCAGCTTTAAGATGGCCAAGGAAATGAACAGCCAATCAACGTCATGGCCAGGCAGGCACACTGTTTATAATCACTCAGTATTTTAAACATGTCATGTCTCTACTCTGCCTGTCTGGAGAGGGAGAAAACTCTTCTTAATAAATCTAGTTCTTGCATTTGACTTTTAATTTCCTGAATTCTCCATGAAACTCATTTCATCCAAGTTTGGCTTATGAGAAAATTTGGTCACTTCTTTCGGCTCTCTTGTCTGCCACTCACTCTCTGAGGTCACAACACAGAGAGAAAGTTCCCCGAGGAAAAGATTTGTTCTGTGACTGACAGGAGGAAGGAAAAATACATATACATGTATTTCCAACGGCCAGGTAGGTGGGGAGGGGAGACATCTGTTTGGTTTCTAGGGAATATTTATCCTACAGCACAACCAAAATGCAGCTGGCAGGATTTACAGGCTCCACAGCTGACCCTGCCCCTGAAACCCTCAGGTTGGGAGGGCGGCGGCAGCGTCTCCTTCGCAGGAGACCTTCGTTTGGCAAGTCTGTGCCTGAGGAGCCTAGATGCCCCCTCTCTTCATCTGAAAACACCACCCTCCTCCTCGTTTCTTGCCTGAAACCAAATTTACACTCTGAAAATTCGTAATAGATTCTCACAGTAGATTGCAACATCCTAGAAAAAGGGAGTCACGTTTATTAATTCGGTAAATAATACTTTTCTTAAGTAAACGAGAGCATAATCTCATTGATCCTCATGAGCTTGCTTTTGCATTTGTCTCCACAGCCAGCCAGCTTGGCAGCCAGCCAGCTTCGGAGTTTGGAATCCACCAGTGGGCTCCCATCACTGCCGGACCACCTGAGAATCACCTGGACACTAGCTTGTCAAGACTTCCGAATTAAAGTTCCTGGAAAGTTAGACAATACCTAACGAGCCTTTCTTACTGTGCGAACATGAAGGCACACAGGCAGACACTTAAACCAACTAAGATCCTTTCTTATTTAAAATGACTGCAATTAAGAGGACAGTCCCAAAGTTAGGGTTAGGGTTAGGATTAGCAGCCATCAAGAGAAATGAAATCTTGCCATTTGCAATGACATGGATGGAACTAGAGGGTATTATGCTAAGCGAAATAAGTCAGTCAGAGAAAGACAATTATCATATGATCTCTCTGATATGAAGAATTTGAGAGGCAGGGCGGGGGTGTTGGGGGATGGGGAGGGAAATGAAACAAGATGGGATCAGGAAGGAGACAAACCATAAGAGACTCCTAAACTCACGAAACAAACTGAGGGTGGCTGGGGGGTAGGGGCGGGCAGGGATAGGGTGGCTGGGTTATGGACACTGGGGAGGGTATGTGCTATGGTAAGTGCTGTGAAATGTGTAAGCCTGATGATTCACAGACATGTACCCTGGGGCAAATAATACATTATGTGTTAATTTAAATAAATAAATAAATAAATAAATAAATAAATAAAATAAAATGACTGCAATTAAGAGGACAGTCCCAAAGTTCAAGGGATTTGGGTTCTAGGCCCAATTCAGTCAGTTCTCTTTAGACTTGAAGCCTCCTTTTTCTTCTCTCCACCCCTACTACATCCAAGGAACTGAGCTCACGTCCTTGCTTAGCTTCCCCTCCTCTGAGACTCATCCTGTCCTGTTCTTACCATCATTTTCATCTTACCAAAACCTGTGCTTAGGCATTTAGCAGAACGGAAGGGTCTAGTGAATTAACCCCTATTGTTAAAATAGCTCTACATGGGCCACAGCATTGGCAAATTCCTAAATTTGTAGAGCACTAATCATCTAGTCTAGGTTCCTCTTCACTCAGAGAAGGAAACTGAGGCCCAGAGGGATGAAGTGACCTGCCAGGTAATGGGGACATGGGATGAGAACCCAGATATCCTCCCCTTGGCTCCTCGCCTCTACCCTTCTCTCTTGGCACCCATTGCTCTGAATAGTATGTTCAGTTTTCCATGAAAAAGCACAAGGCTCTGGTTCTCTGATAGTGGGATTTTGGACATCAGCGGAAAGGCAAAAGCAGCCTTTCCCAGTGCCACTCCAATAAAATCACACTTGTTTGCAAACTCAAACTTGAGCATAGACTCCAGCAGGAGAAGGAACACAGACTTGCTTTGCCCCCATCTCCCCGGGGACATGGCCAAGAGGCAAGCCCAACTCAGCCCTTGCCACCTTGCTTTCCCAGATGCTGTCCAGACACCCTGCATGGACACACACCACCACCATGTGTTGAGTGGATTTCATCACTCAGTATTATCAAAGCTAATACTGGGGGCTCGAGAGACCCATGGAACTTATTTTTAAATAGTAATGAAGTGCTAGACAATTCTTATATCTCTAAGACTGTACCCAAACTTGGGAAGTCCACCAGAATTGCATGCTGCAAGGAACAATAACCAAATTTTCCCCTGAATGCTTTAGGAATATTAGACTCAAAAAATTGCATTTATTGTGCTATGTACCCAACATTGATCTAAGTATTGAAGAAAGGAGTCTGAATCATGGCTCACTGCTTCCCATGAATGGAGTCACAAGAGAGATTTACTGCATATGTTAAAAATAGGCACATACATTCAAATATTTTTATGCCAGAGCTGATTTTGGACAATTTAAGTTTTAACCAATTGCTTTGACATCCTGTAGATTTATCAAAAAGGATGTTATTCTCCATCCAGGCAGATGTTTCACTGTCAAAGTTCTTTAGAACTCCTACAAGTGGCCATTGGGTTCATGAGTGCATGACTTCACCTTTTTTATTATTTGCTGGAGGGAATGGCAATTCCTTGTCCTTAGCCATTTTGTCTTAAGTATACCCAGATGGCTCTTCGTCCTCTCTTGATAAGGTAAGCAGGTTTATCCTGTCCCACAGTAGCTCTTTCGGCTACACTGTGTCCATCTATGTGGCAGTTAAAGGCAACCCTAAGTCCCTCACAAAGTCACCTCTAAGTTGTGCAGCTCCTAGACCCAAACCAGAGCAACTGAGAAGTGCAGAGAAGTGCTTCTGTGAAGCTCATCACCAGGCATGAGGCAGTTTTCTGTTTCTAGCACACAGCCAAAAAACAGGAACACAACTGAGAGGCCACACCACTAACAGCATTTCTCGTCTGCTCACTGGAACACGAGGCCTCTCGGACAACCTTAGCTGTATGGCTCTCTAAAGGACACAGACGAAGCCCAGACCGGAATACATGTAACAACTCTACCTCCCCTCATCAACAGCGCAAACGCCTCCTCTATGTCAACTACAGTTCAGTTAAAGATAAAAAATAAAGCAAACAAAAATGTGCTCCCTCAAGTCAGAGAGGACTGGCCACTCAGCAAACACACAGGAACGGCAAGCATGCTGGGACTCCAGCCCGTCCTGGGCACCTTATACTCACAAGCAAAAAGCATCTAAGAGGGGCACCTGGGTGGCTCAGTGGGTTAAAGCCTCTGCCTTCGGCTCAGGTCATGATCTCAGGGTCCTGGGATCAAGCCCCGCATCGGGCTCTCTGCTCAGCAGGGAGCCTGCTTCCCCTCTCTCTCTGCCTGCCTCTCTGCCTACTTGTGATCTCTCTCTGTGTGTCAAATAAATAAATAAAATCTTAAAAAAAAAAAAAAAACATCTAAGAGTCCTCTCCCCAAATCCCCAATTTTTTAGGAGCCATATTTTCCACATTTGTCATTTCTCCTATAACACTGAGGTGTGATCTTACAATTTCGTCACAATTAATTTTATTAAAGGCGTGGGGAGAAGTTAAACAGTATCTCTTTATTGATAACATGGATATCACATGCCTCTTTTATCCAAACAGAAAAACAAACAAAAACAAAAACAAAACTTCATAATAACCCACCAGAAAACATGAAAACATTAATGAGCTCTATCAATGGAAGACAGCAGGCTTTAATTAGGCACATACTATGGTAAAAAACCAGAGCATATCATCATCCATCACCTGACACTCTCCAAATAATCATTTTAGCTTCCAGTCACATTGTCAAAAGCACAATGTGAAGTGCTTTTGTCAAGAGAAATTGTCATCTAAATTAATGTGTCTCGAGGATGTTAGTCTCCCACGCCGTCCATGTGTCCCATGCCAGCTCACCTTTCTGCCTGTGGATGTTCTCCCGGAACCTAGTGGATAAGCTTTCACACCGACCAAAGAGAGTCTGCGTCTTCGTGAGCCACGTCTCCGTTTGGACAGGACAGTGCACCCTGGGGCTGCCTGGCACTCCCTCTTCAGACCCACTCAGACTTTCTGGATCTGGAGTTGGCCAGCCCGTCGGGGGACTGTAGCTGACCGGATGGATAGCGCCGGCCCAGCCGGCTCCGAGGCGCTAACGGATGCTCCTCTGACCTTGTGGGACCCTTGCCCCTGGGTTCCTGGGAGGCCTCCCCGTGTGGCCTACTCCCGGGCTCTTTGCAAGCCACAGCCAGCTTTTCGCTGGCAGAGGACATCACCTCGCTCTCATCTTCATCGGGAAGCCCTATCCGCTCCGACACAGCGGACTTACCACTGGGACTGTCGGCACCCTCGCCTCCAGTCCACAGGCCGGGGTGGATGGGCGCCCCCTCTTCCACCCACGCACGGTCGCCAGCCATCGGACCCGGCCTAGCCCCCAGGCTTCGGGACAGCGGGCGGCCGACGGTGTGGCCCGGGAGATCCTTGCCGGGGCCCCGGCCCCGGCTCGTCCTCCCCCGCACGCTGCAGAGGAGGTCGGCCACACTGAGCAGCAGGGAAAGCGCACTGACTGCCCACATGAAAAGCATCATAATGGACTTCTCCGTGGGCCGGGAGACGTAACAGTCCACCACGCTGGTGCAGGGAGCGTGGGTGCAAGAGAATCTCTTGGGGACTAAGAATCCAAAGAGGAGGTAATGTGAGGCACCAAAAGCTGCCTCGGTCAGCACCCGAAGGAAGAGGTGGACGATGTAGCCGGAGGAGAAGTCCGGCACCGTCAGGTGGCGCGGCTCCCCGCATGGCGGAGGGCAGCGCCTGTCCCCAGGGCTCTGGTCACAGGCGTCAGGGAGGGTGGGACTGCCATCTGGCCCGTAGAGTCCACGGGCGGCGAGCACGGCCCCTCTGTGGAGCACGTAGACACTGAAAACGGCAGAAGGGAGGAGGACGGACACGCTCTGGATCAGCCAGAACCGCAGGTGGGACACCGGGGAGAAGATGTCGTAGCAAACATTGGCGCATCCCGGCTGCAGAGTGTTACACACAAACCTCTCCTGCTCATCCTGGTAGACCGGGGAGCCTGCCAAGATGATCACCACCATCCTCAGCAGTACCATGAAGATGAGCCAGATCTTCCCTAGAAAGGAGGAAGCAGGAAGGGCACCATCACCGGCATCAAACATATTCCCTTCCAACAACAGTTTTGAAGTACTTACCGGGGTGAGACTGAGAAGACAATAAGCATGTATTTTAGTCCCCACAACAGTGTGGGCTAGTTACCTCATCCGCCAAGTATTTAGGGAGGCCCTACAATGTGTCAGACACTGTGCGGAACTAGTTGTTTGTAAAATGCTTTGAGATTGACAGATTTTAAAGAAGCGTTAGAGACTAAAGATGTTTGATCTGACTCCACTAGTTCAGACTTTTAGTAATGTCTCCTGGACTGAAAGTTCTAGAAAGAAAGTTGAGCTAAGCAAATTAACGATGTAAATAAGATCTTACTCTCTGCAGATAATAAGTTTTCTAAAGAATGTTAGCACATTTGTGTAACTGTGTGCAGCAAATACAAGCTGCTAATTATTGTTCAGTTATCTTTATTTTGGTCCAGAAGATCTTTATTTAATTGTTGCTTTTTGGCCCTTGAAATCAGATTTCCTTAACGACATTCAACTTTTTAGATTTTTCAATGATTTGGAGTTCCTTTTCCTCTATTACAGTTATTATGAAATAATGAAGTTCCTCTTTCTTCAATTTATCATGAATAAATGAAATTAACCTAGGAAATCAAATAACATCAAAGTCCTATTTTCATGTCACAGGTTAACTCTTTCGGAACACATCTAAGACTCAGTTAAAATGATCTGCAAATATTTGTGACACGATACAGAAAATACCACCTGACATCAGAAAAACAAAACTCTGTCATAAATGAAGGCAGTTAAGCTCAAAGAATAGCATTATGTGATCAAGTCATTGACTCAAATTTGTAAGACCAAGTTGATTTTGTTAAATTCTACAAAATAATGAGTAAGAAAAATTTCAACCACTTCATAGGCATATTTTAATCCTTTTCTCAAGTCTTTTTTTTAAAAAATATTTTATTTTTTTATTTTGACAGAGAGAGAGAGTGAAAGCGCACAAGCAGGGGAGCGGCAGGCAGAGGGAGAAGCAGACTCTTCACTGGGCAGTGAGCCCGATGTGGCGCTCAATCCTAGGACCCCAGGATTATGACCTGAGCTGAAGGCAGATGCTCAATAGACTGAGCCACCCAGGCGCCCTTTCTCAAATCTTTTTTCTAGGACATCCATACTTCTCTAAAAATTTGACATGTCTGCCTCAAACTCAGAAATATTTATTACTTTCTTTTTCAAAAATAAACTAAAATTTGGATTTGGCTGAAATTGCACAAGAGAAATGACTAATCCTTACGAGTTAAGCTTCAAGGAAAAAGATGAACAAGAAGGAGGTGTAATCAAGGCATTAATTTCTCTTTAATTTTTACTGTATTGTTCCTTCTCCTGGTCAGGGAGTCAGAGAAGAGTTACTCAAACATACTCCTTCCACTTGCTTCAGTCTTCAGGCTCAGCACCCACATATCAGTGAGAACAGCCCCCAGGAGAGAACATACACATCCAAGACTTCCTTAAATGATGGTGGAACTGGGGAGCCATTAAAAGAAAGTTGAGTACACAGCTCCCTTTCTTCCAGCAATAAACAGGCCAGGCAAAATGATGAAAACAAAAATACAAGAGCTTTGGAGCTGTTTCCTTATACTCACCCACAATGGTCATGTTGCAGTTGAAGGTGATGAGAAGGAATCCCAGCAGGTCCAAACGTTCCATGTTTCCCGAGTGTCACAGACTCAAGGCTGCTGGAGACATCGGAAGCCTGTATTCTCCACGAAGGTGGAAAATCTTTGCAGGAATAAATGTATCTTCTCTACAAAAGACTTAAAGGTGAGAGCTGCAGATATAAAGAGAAAGCTTCAAGCCCAGGAATGGGAGGTCAGTTTTTCTGTCTCCGAGCTGAGACGGTCCTGAGCTGTTTGCCTCTGAGGCAAAGCGTTCTTGACAACTGCAGTGACCAGAAGACAGCAGGAGTCATCTCTCATTGTAAGCTATTCTTACCCTCTTGAGACATTCCAGGCCTGTGGCAGTGCTCACATGTCTCTACCAGGAGAGCCAGATGCTTCAGGATATAATAGAAGTGACTACATTTAACCCAAGAAAAAAAAAAAAGTTCTGTCAACTAGCCAAGGAATCTTCTCTACTAAAAAGGTGTTTCCTTTTTATTTTATTTTTTATTTTATTTTATTCCTTGCAAATATTTCCACATCTATTCTTACTAAAAAAGCACTGAAATGTTCATATTTTGTCTTTTCTATGAAGCATAGAATTCCTTTATCATGGATGAAAGCAGAAATCTGCATCTTAAATACGTGTCCCAACTTTAGGCTGTGACTCCGTTATTCTCTAGCTATTTCCTGTCTGGGTGAGTGACAAGAGATTTTTAGTTGGATAAAAAAGGCCTGGGGCAGCCATCTCATCCCTGGGGAAGTCACCGAATCTCTCCACATATCCTCACCTTGCATGAGGGAGAATCATGCTGTTCCAGTCTGGGCTTGTGGGAGGCAGACACAAAATGATGATGTTGAGAGCACCTGGGATGGAATGAGTGTGCAACAACTCGAATCAGTGGAATTTCGATCCCTAACTGGTCCCCCAGACCTTCATAGATTTCATCTTCCTTTTGTATCTCCCAGCCCCATCCAGCCCAGGGCTGCTCCCATTGAATCAGCTTAATAAATGTCCATTAAATTTGTAATAAAGTATCACTGTCTGGACCTGCTGACATCAATCACAGTTGCATCAAAATCCTCTCGTGGCTGTCACCTTTATATCTAGGAAGAACCCATCCTGCAAGGCTGGGGATCTATCATCAGGGTGGAAATTGTGAACTTTAAAAGGAATGATTTCAATTTTCCATGAAAGCTATTCTTTTATTCCCATCTTTTCTTCATTTCTGATCTATTCTTGACTTTAGTAATATCCCTAAAAAGATTCCCAGAAGAGGAGTACAACAAAGGTGCTTTCATCTTTATTCACATGACACGTTTCCATCCACAGAAAACATTTTGACCCCCTTGAAAGGCACAGTAGTTTTGCTATATTTTAGTCAAATGCTTCAGCATGAACAATGAAATTTAGAGAAATTGTGGTTAAGTAAAAAAATATTGAAACAGCCATATGGTTCAAGTATAAAATAAAGGGAAATATCTTTCCTTCCTAATAATACTGGTTTAAAATTTGAAATACCAGGAAAGCAATTTCTGGATTTTGCTGTGTGATATAAATAGTCTATTCTGAACATGGAATAAAATAGAATTTTGCGACCTAGAGTAAATTGCTACAGCTTTTCATGCCTCCGTTTTCTCATCTTTACTGTAGAAAAAATGTGTCTTCTGCATATACCAGTTGTGATATGCAAAATGAGATCATAGACATGAAAATGATTTAAAAATATAAAGAATTACATGTGCATCTCAGGGTCTACTCCTCTGGGTTCCCATCCTTGGTCTATCCCTTTGCTCCCACAGCATCTTCTGAACAGGTGATGCTGCCCGTTTCTCTCCACCCTTATCTATTTTGCTCTTGCTTCTCTAAGTCCACACCATCTCCATTCTTTGCCTTTTCTCCCACTAAAGGATATTTTTGCTCTACCTGGAAATTTAAATCCCAGTAGCTTCCAGAAGTGAGATGTGGACAAAAGAGAAGGGGGATTTAGCTGAAGCATCAAACATGTGGCTCTCTATACAATTATCCCAGCCCCTCATCCCAGCCTCCCTGGCCTCCCAGGCCTGGCACCCATGGCCCCTGTGGGTGCTGATGGACATGGACAGCATGCTGGCCAACTTCAAAGTCAGCCTCCTGTGGGGCTTCTGCTGCAGCCTCCTAGGGGAGCCGCATGTGGCACTGGAAATGCAACTTGGATTCCCTCGACTGAGAGCAGTACTGAGCCTTGTGGCTGGACCTAGCAGACATAGAAGCCATGCGGGAAATGAACAACATGCAGGACCCTGAAGTCTTCATCTGCACCAGCCCTCTGATGAAGTATGAATACCATGTGGGTGAGAAGTACCACTGGGTGGAGAATCACCTGGGGCTTCAGTCTGTGGAGTGAGATCCTGATGAGGGACAAGAGCGTGGTCTTGGGGGACCTGCTTATTGATAACAAGGACACCATTCAAAGCCAAGAGGAGAGCCCAAGCTGGGAACACATCTTGTTCACTTCCTGCCACAACCAGCATCTGGCCCTGCCCCCCACAAGGAGACAATTGCTCTCCTGGAGTGACAGTTGGAGGCAGATCATAGACAGCAAGCAAGGGGACAGTGGATGGTAGCTGAAGGAAAGAAATGAAGGCCAGCAGGCAACCCCAGCAGAGCTGAGTGACAGGGCAGTGTCATGGTGGTAGCCCCCAGCACTGTGGAGCAGGGAGACACAGTAACCTCCATTCTCACAAGCCAGCCACCTGGAACCTCACAAGATGGCTGGCAAGGAAACATGGTGGGAAACTCACTCAGGAATCTTTTTAATAAAACACTTTGGCTCAAAAAAAAAAATTATTCCAGAATCAATAGGGAGGCTTCTATTTGTGGACTGTAGAGCGGAGAGAAGCTTTGGGGGAGTACTGTGTTCAATTCAACGGAAAAGAAATCCAGTGGGAGTCAGGGACATGGAGATGGCTGAACTGCACGAGATGGCATCCTGGGATTTGTTCATAAATGAACTGAGGAAAACGGAAAGAGAACAGCAGAGCCATATGCTATCCAGCCTTGGCTAATCTCCCTCCTGCTTAATGACATTGCCAATTATTTAGGCCTGAGTTTTACCATCTATAAATTAGAGACGATACTTTGTTTCCAGATTTGTTGAGAAATAGAGTTAATTTAAATGAGATTCTAGCACATTATTTGGCCTATAAGAGGCTCTCAATAAATAACTACAGTCATTTCTCATTATTCATGGTAGTTGCTTTGCATAAAGTTGCCACAAACACTGAATTAGAGATTGCTGGGGACTCCTAGGGGAAACACGGAGTTGGCCTGGTCACAACATTTTAGTCAGTCAATCAATACATAACCTTGTTTTATTTCTGCTTCTGTTAAAAGATACCTTATTTAACATGTATGCTTTTTATATATATTTAATACAGTGGGCTCATTAACACCGACCTCACAGCCTGTAGTGCTGTAACTCACACCTAAATGAAGCTCAACTAACATGTGTTTTTTCTGTGAGGCACATCACAGCCTTCTTGCACTCAGGAACATCAGCATGTCAGCACTATGTTTTGGGGGCATTTTAAACAGCAGAATCACCAACAAGAAGCACAAAAGTCTGAGGGGCGCCTGGGTGGCTCAGTTGGTTGAGCATCTGCCTTCGGCTCAGGTCGTGATCTCAGGGTCCTGAGAAAGAGCCCCATGTCAGGCTGCCTGCTCAGCTGGAAGCCTGCTTCTCCCTCCCTCTCTGTCTGCTGCTCCCCCTGCTTGTGCTCTCTCTGGCTGTCAAATAAACAAATATATATATATATATATATATTATATATACATATTATATATATATATATATATTATATATATATATATATTTTTTTAAAGGGCGCAAAAATTTGAAAAATGTGGCACCAAGTAGACCTCCTCCCCTCCCCCCAAAAAAAAGCTTGTTTACAGTTCCTGAAACAAGAAGGCAACCCATCAGCATGTTCCACCTCCGCTGAGAACACACGGGCTGGGTGACATACTGTTCGGTGCTTTGTGCGTGTCCACGAATACCATGACAGCCCTCAGGTAGTGATTCTGGGTTTACAAAAATAGCGTAGGAGTTAGGAAAATTTGCAAATACAGAATCCATGAATAATGAGGATTGACTAATAATAAGGACTTACTAGAGGGAAGAGAAGTGGAAGCTGATGAAGGGTGGATTTAGAACACCAATGCGTCTCTAGGAACCCCAGGGAGGGCGGAGTTATGATAGTGGCGGGAGGAGTCAAGGCACAGACCCCACCCACTCCCGGTCCGACTTCATTCAGAACGCCTCCACGTCTATCTTCATTATATTTATGTTTTGGTCAAGAGCCCCCTTTAGTAAAGGAATGTGCCTTTAAAAAGAAATGTTAGGGATGTGACCTATGTGAAAATAAGGATGGAAGGTAGCCTAATATCAAGGTTTAGAACGCAAGTTCTGGAGCCTGACGACCTAGATGAAAATTCTAGCTTCTTGCGGCGCCTGGGTGGCTTAGTTCTTAAGCATCTGCCTTCGGCTCAGGTCATGATCCCAGGGTCCTGGGATGGAGCCCCGCATCGAGCTGTGCTTGGCAGGAAGCCTGCTTCTCCCTCTCCCACTTCCCCTGCTTGTGTTCCCTCTCTCACTGTGTCTCTCTCTGTCAAATAAATGAAATCTTTATTAAAAAAAAAAAAAGAAAGAAAGAAAGAAAGAAAACAAAATTCTAGCTTTTTGAGCATGTGACCTTGGGAAGTTACTTTTCTCTTCTCAGTTTCCTCACTGTAAAAGCACATTATCTAACCCCTACCCTGGAATGACTGTAAAGAACAGATGAGAGAATACCTAAAGCATGGAGAAAGCGTCCAGCCAATGATGTGTACTCAAACTATTCGTCCTTCTTCTTTTTTTTTAAAGAAAGATATCATTTTAGTGCATTTGTTTTTCCTTTGCTTTCCTTCAAGACCCGGCTCAAATATCCGTCCTTATTCTTATCACCCCAAGAATCAGGTGCCAGTGAAGGTGGGGTCTAGCAGTGGCTTCTCCTCCTGACGATGGGTGCCCCAGGACCCTGAGAAGCCAGTCCAGAAACCTGGCAGAAGGAGGGTATTTTTCCTCCCAGGCTCAAATTGGCAAATGGTTACTAAGGAAATAGAATCCAGCTTCTGGAGGGCTTGGAAATGATGGCATCTGTTTTGTTTTGCTGTGTGTGTTTAAGGAATAGTTTGTCTAATTTGGGATGAAGGTTTTCATCATTTCAGGATTTAGATGACTTTTTCAGGGCTGGATAGATTGTAAAGGTTCAACACCAGCACAACAGACTAATCATGCCAGCAGTCACATTTCATGAGCATACGTAAATCCAGCAACAATTTATGATAACCACTTACTTTTCTGGCAATATAAGCCTAGGGTGAACCAGTTCTGTGCAGACCTTCTACCACCCAAACCCACACACTCCCCCACATCAGACTTACAGCTAAAAATTAACAACCTAGGTAACAAGAGATCCCAAAGAACAGGTACAAGGTGGAAATTTTCTTCTGCTGAGGAATTTTCTGCTCCTGGGGTCCAAGAATTGCCATGTTTAGACTGTATTTTCAACTCCAGTTCAACTCAACTTCATGGCTTTTAGAAACCAAGTCAGATGTCTTCTCTCTACCAGGATGTCATTGATAGTGTCCCGTGGAATTTGTTTTTGTAGCACTTAGGCTGATTTTTATAAGCAGAGAGGTATGACTTCTCTCGCAAAGGAGAAAAAAATATTGCAGGTCAGATTTTCTTTGTGAAGAAAGTGAAAGTCTCCATCATAAGCTTGCTTTATGTTCAGAGGTCTTGGGAAGTATATCAGAACACCCTCTGAGGGCTGAGTGCTATGGTTTAAATATTTGTGTCCCCCAAAAATTCATATGTTGAAATCCTAACCCCCAAGATGATAGTAATTAGCAGTGGGACACAGCAAAAAGGATGGCCTTCTCTGAGCCAGAAGCTTTCCCTAACTAGACACCAAATTTGCCAGCACCTTGATCTTGGACTTCAGCCTCCACAACTGTGAGAAAAAAATTCTATTGTTATAAGCTACTTAGTCTATGGTATTTTGTTATAGCTGCCCAAATGGACCAAGACACTGTCAACTGATGTCAGTTGAAATCAAATCTCATGGATTTTCTCACCCTCCAGGCAGGAAGGAGTCATCCTCTCCTCATTACTGTTACTATGACTGCCCTTCGAACTTAGTGATGCCTTTCAAAATATTGTTGATAGTGTGATGAACACAGGTAAGTCAATAACTACTTACTGAGCACCCACTTTGTCTCAGGCACTATTCCGGGCATCGGGGAAAGGACAGAGAATGAAACAGATGGACATTTCTGCCCTCTGCCCTTGTTGAACTTACATTCAAGTGGAAAGAACTGACAAAAAACAAAATAAATATCTTTGGGAAAATGAATTATTAATTAGATGGTGATAAATGCTAAGGAGAAGAATAATGCAGAGAAGGAAATAGAGGATGTCAAGGTTTAGAGGTGTGACCAGGACAGCCTCCTTAAGAAGAGCACATCTGAACAGAGACTGAAGCAGATAAAGGAGGGAGCACACAGATATCCTGATCCACAAGACCTTCCGGATTAATTCCTATTCTTTCTACTCTTCGTGGGCTTACACTATATAGCACATTTTGAGAGTTTCTAAATGTCAGAAAAAATCCTTTATGCATGCATATTACCTAGTGCAACCTCCCAGGAACATCATTTACCAACTCGGTCACAGGTTGAAGCACTAGAGCCACCCTACAGAGCAGAGACCAGGCACAGAGTCAAACTGCTTCTGGTTGTCCATGCCGTTTCCTTATATGGCCACCACAGGTGTCCAGCAGGGTCTGCACTTGCTGCAGATAGGCCTATTCCTTTCACTTGTGGCACTGTGTGTTCGTTTTCAGGTAGAGTCAAATCAGTTAAAAATTATTCATCAAAGCAATTGCTAGTAGTCAAAGGAGAGAGATGGCAGACTTCGAGGTTAGATGGGCTGGATGCAGTCCTGGTCCCACACACTTACCAGTGTTTGGCCTTGAACAAATATCAACTTAACTGAGCTTGTTTTGTTGTCTTCAAAAGGGAGATGATGATACCTACATCATGGAGTTGAGGATTCATTCATTTCAAATATATTGAGCACCCACTATAAACTCTGCCAAGTCTTGTGAATGCAGTCAAGGAAAAGTTAATGGGCTCCTGCCTGTGGCAGAAAGATAATTTTAAGATGTAATAAATGAGGGATTCTTGGGTGGCTCAGTCAGTTAAGCACCTGCCTTTTTGGCTCAGGTCATGCTCCCGGGGTCCTGGAATCGAGCTCCGTGTCAGGCTCCCTGCTCAGCAGGAAGCCTGCTTATCCCTCTCTCTCTGTGGTTCCCCCTGCTTGTACCCTCTCGATCTCTCTCTGTCAAATAAATAAATCAACTCTTAAAAAAAATAAAATGCAATAAGTGAGCAGATACAGTAAAGTGTGAGGGATAGAACATAAGGAAAGTACAGGGTGCTGCTTTGTGGGAACATGTGAAGGAGCACCAGCTCATAGGAGCATTAGAGAGGATTCTTCCCAGAAGAATCTAGTCTCTTACCTAGCAACTGAGGGCAAGTTATGAGGCAGTCACCAAATTCCTCCCTGATTTCAAGATTTGCCTTTACTATTTTGGAAAAGGGAGTGGAAAGTTGAAAAATAAAAGTGATACTATTAGCAACCCGAATTAAAGATCTCATCAACTTCACAGATCTGAGTCACAGATAGGAGTCACTGATCAGACCCAGAGGGGCAAATCTTTGGCCTCAACAAAGAGCTAATTAGACTTAAGCTAGTTAACTCTGTTCAGTCTAAAAAGGAAAGAAAAAAATTACAATTGCATCATAAACAAAATGTCTCAGGACAACTTCTTCAGAGCTCTCCAGAAATAGTAAGATGATACCAGTCTCTCACATATTTCATTCAGTGAGAATTTTCAGAATTGCATTATGTGGGAAAATAAGAGACTGTCAATTCAGTTCCATTCTGGACATCACCTAGAGAGCTTACACCTCAAACTCACATGTCTAACCAAACATGCTGCACTTTTTCCTATGTTCTCTCTCTAGGTGAATGACACCAAGATCCACCACATTCAAGGCAAAATTGCAGCATTCAACTTGCTTTAAATACTTTAAAAAAAAATTTCATTGCTTAATGAGCTTTAAGATCTCCCCATTGCCTCCAGGATGATGTCAAGCAGAGCTCACCAAGCCCTGTGAGACCTGGCCTCCCCTCTCCCTAACCCTTCATTCTGTCCACCCAAAGACCTGAATTTCTTGCAGCTCCCCTGACCTCTGTGGCCTCAGAGACCTGCCACAGCTGTTTCCTACATATAGGGCACCTTACCTTCTCTGTAGCTGGCTTTCAGAGACTTCCTTCTCCTCCACCCAAGACCAGGTCAGGTGTCCTCACTCGTGCTCACGTAGCATCCTGTGCTTATGCTCGTGATGTGAACCTGGGCAGTATCGATTGTATATGGCCCCTGCCCAGCCTCTCTGCCTCACCGCCTCAACCCCCTCAAGGTCACAACTAGACTCCGGTTCTCCTCACTGTCCAGCGATCTTCCTTTATACTAGCTGAGCATCAGTTCAACTTAGCAATCAAGGGTAGAAAGAATACAATAGAAAAATATGGATTTGAGTCTTGGAAGCATCACTTACTCTGGGTCTTATTTCCTCCATTGTAAAACAGAGATTATAATGGCACCTACCTCTTAGGTTGTTAAGAGAATTAAACAAGATACAACATATATACGCCTGGCACAGTGGAAACATTCAATAAATGGTAGGTAGAATTAAGGTCACTTTGTCTTGTCTCTCCTATGTCTTTCACCTCATTCATTTTTTTTTTCCATAAAGAGCTGACCTTTTTTGGTGAACCAGCTAGAGTGGTTCTTTCCCTTTGCTCAATGAACAGGGCAGTCACAGCACACCAGAGGCACTTTGAATACTTCCTGACTCAATTTTCCTTGGGATTGGATGTTTGTCATCAACCATTTTGTCCCAACTTTCCTGTGTGGAAGGAAGGGAGGAAGACACTGGGTGTCTGTGATGTTATGTGAGCTCGGTATTCGATGAATAAAGAACAAACCAGTTCATGTCCCCCCTCTGTGTTTCTCTCTGCCCCTTCTCTACCATGAAATACTAGAAGGGGGAATGAAGGAATTTGATCTATTTTAAAACTCACAACTGTTAAATGCTACCCCTCTAAATAGTCACAACCTCTTTGATTTCCAAGGAGTGATTAGCCTGTTTGTTACAAATGAAGGATATATTCAGAAGCCCTAGACAGTGGTGTCTCAAAGAGCAGGCGACAGTTAATTTGTCTCTGAGCCAACATCCTATCCTGCACACCAGCAATTTGAGAGACAGAGGATCTCCTCAGGCAGTCTTTTTAACTCAAGTTTTCTCTTAAGGAACAAAATGAAAAGAAGGTAGGGAGTATCCATTTCATTTGGTGCGATGCAGTTGGTACAGCCAGGACCTCCACAGAAACTAGCCATGCAATTACAAAGCTCTATTTCCATATGAAAGCAAAGACGAACAACAAAGCAGAAAAATTGAGTATGAGGAAAATGGACAAGGGTTTAAAATAGAGTGACTGGGTGATAACGCAGAGTTGGATCAGGCAGCATCAACCGTCAAGAATATCACTTTTATATCGAAGAGTGTGATTTAAGAGTAGGGGACAGCTCAGAGAAAAAGAAAAACAAAAACAAAAACAAAAAAACGCTGTGTCCTTCCCATGAGCGAGTCCTGACCAGGCCAGTGTACACACAGTCCTTTATTTTTTTAAGTTATAATTTAAATTCCAGTTAGTTAAAATACCGTGAAATATTAGTTTCAGGTGTACAAAATACTGAGTCAGCATCCCATGCAACACCTAGTGCTCATGACAAGTGTCTTCTTTAATCCCCATCGCCTGTTTAACACACCCCCTCCAACCTCCCCTCTGATAACCAACAGTTTGTTCTCTATAGTTAAGAGTCTGTTTCTTGGTTTGCCTCTCTCTCTTTTTTTTCCCCTTTGCTCATTTGTTTTGTTTCTTAAATTCCATGCATGAATGAAATCACATGGTGTTTGTCTCTCTCTGACTTATTTCACTTAGCTCAATACTCTCTAGCTCCATCCACCTTGTTGCAAATGACAAGATTTCATTCTTTTTTGTGGATGAGTGATATTCTATTGTATATCTATATACCACAACTTCTTTATCCATTCAACAGTTGATGGACATCTGGGTTCTTTCCATAATTTGGCTGTTGTAAATAATGCTGCTATAAACATCGGGGGGCATGTATCCCTTCGAATTAGTATTTTTGTATCCTTCGGGTAAATAACTAGTAGTGCAATCGGTGGTTTATAGGGTAGCTCTGTTTTTAACTTTTAACTTTTTGAGGAACCTCCATACTATTCTCCAGAATGGCTGCGCCAGTTTGCATTCCCACCAACAAACAGTGCAAGAGGGTTCCCCTTTCTCCACATCCTTGCCAACACCTGTTGTTTCTTGTGTTGTTGAGTTCAGCCATTCTGGAAGGTGTGAGGTGATATCTCATTGTAGTTTTGATTCACACATTCCTTTATTTGATGGCTCAGGTTTACCCAACTAGTAGGTAGAAGAACAGGAACTTGAACCTATGGCCTGACATTAAAGCTCTTCACCCTGTACCCCCATAAGAGCACTATGGCCTCAGCTGTAAGGGAGCTACAAAAGAAACCTGGAGGAGTTTTAAATTTTTGTTTTGTTTTTTTTCTTCCCTAAAGAAGGATGGAGAGCTTATTCGGTGCTTCTGAAGAAGAGTGAGGCTTTCATTCAACAACAATAATACCATCTACTCTGTGCCAAACACTGTGTCCAGATAAGGACATAGGTGAATAAGACACAGCCCTTTCCATCAAGGAGGGTGAGGCAGACAAGTACAATTCTAATAGTAAGAATAGTAACCAGCTTACCAGATTCCAGAAGATCTAAGACATGGTCATGTCAGAGTAACGAATGATAAGGCTTATAATAGAGGTATAAGGTGAGCATTGAGAACTAGTATTTGTAGTGTGTGTGTGTGTGTGTGTGTGTGTGTGTACAGGGCCATGTTATAGATGAAGAAAATAAGTCTCCATGATGTTTCAGGACAGCCTATAACCACACAGGTTATAGTGGCAAAGCTGGGATTCTTTCCCAATTTATTTGACTCCAAAGTCCATAGTCTTTCCATGTTACAAAAAGACAAGAGCAACCAGAAAACCTGGGGAAAGCTTCATAGAGAAGCTCACATTCCCAGGCAACACTAGATGAAGCTTATCTTTTGGGCAGCTCCTTTCTGGAACCAGCTATTATCTATAGCAGGTTTGTTGGTAAGCTACTTTGATCTTTTTTTGGAAAGAAGTGGCATAAATAAATTCAATCATTCATTAAGAGGCAACAAAGAGCTCTTCCTGTTAGCTGAGTTTGGATTTATGGATAAGCTCTTTTAGGGATAATCCATTCTAATCCCAACACTACCCCCAGGCAGTTTTCTTGGGAAATATGACTGAATTTTAAAAGATTAAATTGTGCGTATAGAGTGGATTTTTAAGAATGATTTTTCCCAAGGAGTGACTCCTTTCTCTTCTTAAGTGGGACTGGTTTAATTAACAATAATAGTGTGAATCACCCTGAAAACTAATCTTTTTTTCTTTTTTTTAAAAGTATTCTCCTAATGTGAGTGCACTGAGGGCTCACTACTTGCTTTCAATGGGTAGAAAGCAGGGTAGAGGGCCTGCAGCAGCTCATTGCAAGATCCATTTGGACCCTAAAGTAGATCTCTTCTTAAGTAATACTAACAATGATCCTCTACCAGGTTCCCAATTCTGAGGGTTCTAGCTGAACCTAGAAGTAAGGGTCAAGTAGCAACTTGGGCATAGCAGGGATGACTAAATAGTTACTACAATGTTTTTAAAACCAGGAACTAATACCTAAAGATGGAAAATAGCCAACAAGAGTTAATGATGTATTTGATTAAAAAACTGAAAGGCAGAAGCTTAAGGAAAAAATACATGAGACATATCTTTTAATCTTTTAATTGCTGTGTGTGTGTGTGTGTGTGTGTGTTCTGTATTTCACCTTATTGTGAGCTCCTTGAAGTCTAAGCCAAATCTGTTAAACTGTTTTTCTGTCCCCCTAATAATGCCCTAGTTTACTCAGTAAATCCATGGTGGTAAAGACAACCTTGCAAGTAGCTGTGCAGTATTTCCCTTTTTAATTTAAAACACCAGCTATAGATGTTGTTTCCTGATAGACTAGTTTATGTAATTTGAAGTTTTGTTACTGGATGCATACCCATTAATATTTTTACATCTTATTGATGAATTGACCCTTTTATCATTATGAAACATCCCTCTTGATCTCTAGTAATGTTCCTTGTCCTGAAGTATATTTTTCTGATGTTATTATAGTCATTTTCCTCATTATTTTTGTTTTCTTTTAAATTCTTGGGTTTATTTAATTGGTCTTATAGTCCTTGTCTGCTAATTCCATCATCTGGATCTGTTATTTCTGAGTCTATTAATATTGACTGATATTTCTCTTCATTGTAGGTCACATTTTGTTTCTTCACATGTCTAGTTATTTTTATTGAATGCTGGACATTGTGTGTGTTACACTGTTGAATGCTGGGTTTTATTTTCCTTCAAAAAGTGTTGAATTTATTTGAAGGGCAGTTAAGTTGTTTGATTATTAGCTTGATCTTCCTGAGGCTTGTTTTAAGCTTTGTTGAAGTGGATCTAGTTTGGCCCTTTTGAGGGTATTTCATTTCTAAAATCTTTATTGACTCTTCCAGTTGTTTAACAAGCTATCTTCACTTTGGCCAGAATCTAAATGTCTCCCTACCGTAGATGAGGCCTAGGAATTGTTCAGCATAAAGCTTCCATTTCCTGACCAAATGGAGTTTTTCTCTTTGCATTTGCAGCTTAGTATTCAGCCAGAGACTCAAGGGAACCTCTATGCACATTTCTGGTGTTCTATATAGCTCCCTTTTCTCTGGTATCTTATCCTATACTCTCTGGCTATGTCAGTCTTCCCATCTTTAATCCCTGTCTTTTCTCAATTTAATGAGACCTCCATGCTCTGCTTGGGTTTTCCCTGGGTCCAGTCCAAAAACTGCCTTCAGATAAAAAGCTGAAACAATTATAAGGTTTACTTCATTTCTCTCCCTAAAGTCAGGGATCATAGTCTTTTGCTGGCTATTTTCAATAACTGAAAACTTTTGCTTCTCATATTTCACCAGCCTTTTTAGTTATTTACAGTGGGGGGTCTAGTCCAATATTATTTATTCTGTCATGACTATGGGCAGAAATCTGCTTAAAGATCTGTGTCAACCTTTACCCAGTATCCCTTTACTTTGGGGACATAGAGAAAGAGCAGTATTTTTCTCCCATTAATCTTTAATTTATCCTTACTATATGGAGATGTGTACTTGCTGCCAGCATTCTGCAAGTAACTAGATCTGAGGTATCCTAACCAGGCCATGAAAATGATAGGTAAACCTGGCTATCGTCACATATGGAGCAGATTGAGTACCCGAAAGAAAGAAAAATGAAAAGCAAGAGAGTGGAAGAGGAGAAAGGGCAAAGGAAAGAGGCAGGGAAGAGAGAAGATCACATAAGAAGAATGGATAAGGAAAAGAACAAGAATTGTAAATCTTCATGAATTAAATTTTTCAGAAGAATAACACTTCTGCCTACAGCCAGATGCTGTGAGCATGGAGGCACAGATGAGAAAAAGGGGACAACATATTTCTGTTTTAGTCATTGCATTTTCTTCCTTTTGCAAGGAAGGACATATTTATGATAAGAAATCCTTATCATAAGAGAATGAAAAGTGAAGATACTGGAATATTTTAACTTAAGAATTTTTTTTACATTATTAAATTAAGAGAATGGATTTTGGCCATGGAGTGAAGGTGGGTTTGAGTGCTGGAGATGTCAATGAATAAGTGTTCTAGCTGTGCCAGATAACACAGCTAACACACTTTAGTTCCTTTCAGCTTCCACAGCAAAATGGCTTACTATGTGCAGTCTGTGACGTCAGTAAATAATCCATTCTACAAGGCAACAGATGTTGAGTTCTTACTTCTTACTTGTATTTCGAATTTATTAGTTGTATTCCAGACTTAGCTCTTTAGAAACAAAGCCCATACTGTTGCCACAGTTGCCAGAGTCATCGAAGCTAAGGGCATTTTTTTTCTGACAAAAGACAAATGGCTGGAAATTACATGTGCTTTTGTTGTTGATGTTGTTGTTTTGTTTTTTTGCTTAGTGGGAAATAATTCTATGATTCAACAAAAATCCTCAGCAGCAGACTGAACAGGCTGGGAATTGCAGGGGATTTCCTAGAAGTGTTTTCGGCCATTTCTCAAGGACAACTAAAATCTAAAAGTAGTTTTCCTGTTTCTCCCTCTTTTTTGCTAAATTGGAACACTGAGATGGAACAGAAACTGAAGATGTGAAAAAATATCTCAAAGTACAGCTGTTTTAAAATGGCCATTAGGAGCAATTTAAGTGTCCACAGATAGTATGTGCATGAGCTTCTGACATAGCTATGTGGATGCTTCCTCTAGTTGGAGCTGAGAGGAGGAAAGCCTTCCCTAAAGGACGATTTCAAGCAAGAATTTATTTTGGCCATTGACATGAGAGTTTGCTGAGTTTTTCTGCCTTGTCCACCACTCTCTCTACTATAAGTGAGTGTAGATCAGAAGGAGATGACACTCATTGATTCTAAACTAAGGAAGGGACTATTAGCAGTGTGGGGCAGGAATGCATTTCCTGATCCACACTCTCGAAACAAGGATTTAAAGAGAGCAGGGGTAGGTCTGTGCCTCCCTTCAACGGTGCTCTTAATGTGTCTTTGACAAGTGAAACCCTAATTAAAAATGATATTTGTGATGTCAGGGAACCAGATCACACAGCAGCTGCAGTGTGGCTGGCCTCAGTCCTCTTATGAGTGCTCTCTGTTTGTTGACCGCCATTCTGAAGTCTTAGCTAGATAGGGGGCCTGTTCAGATGACCTTGGCAATGGCAGCACCAGCAACCGACAATGGATGGAAGGGCACGAGTTTTATCTTCAGATGGGGAAGACAACGTGACTAATGCCATCTAAGTATTTAAAATCTTTTGAGAGAGAGAAGCATACATTCCCAGGCAGCACTGGTAGAGCGGGAAAAAGACCCCAGACATCACTGGCTCATCTGAAGGAATTTTTCAGACATAAAAGAGCAAAATGAAGTTAAGAAAATTGTTATGGGCTTTATTGTCTTTCCCCAAAATTCATATGTTGAAGTCCTAACCACCAATGCCTCAGGTTGTGACTGAATTTGGAGACAGAACCTTTAGAGAGGCAATTAAGTTAATGAGGCCATCGGGATGGGTCCTAATCCATCCAAATGGTGTCCTTAAAAAGAGGTTAGGATATATACCTGGGATGCAGGAACACAGAGAAAGACCACAAAATGACACAGGCAAAAGGCAGCCATCCACAGGCCAAGGAGACAGGCCTTAGAAGAAACTGACTCTACCTACACTTCGATCTTGGATTTCTGGCCTCTGACACTGGCAAAATTGAGTTCCGTTTTGTAAGCCACCCAGCCTGCAGTACTTTGTTCTGGTAGCCCTTGTTTTAGCCTACTTTTGGTCAAGGTAGCCCTTGCAAACGGATACAAAAGGTAAGGGAATTTGTCCAAGTTCACATAAGAATTTGGAATCAGAGCTCCAAATCTTCCAGAACTGCAATCTTCCCATTTGACCACAGAGCACACTCATATGTACATAACAGAGGAGTCGCTCAAACTTTAAGAGGGTTTTTTTCTGTATAGTTCTATGAAGCCATAGAGGCCTATAACAGAAAAACGTGTGCAATTCAAATGCTACTTACAGTGATCATGAGAAGCCTAACTCTGGAGACTCACATGAGAAGCAGAGCTCGTAGCACAGCAAACACAAGACATCTGATGTCTTGGGGCACAGGCCCTGGAGATGGGGGCATGTGTGTGACAGAGCCTGAGAGAGTGTCGTGAAGGGGGGGGGGGGGCGGTGGCAATGGGCTGAGGTAAGCTGCAGGACCTCTGGCCCCTTCCCAGCTGGTTCCAGCCTGTTCTGGGCGGTAAGTGCCCTGGCTATCGCCACCAAACCCACCCATCTTAAGGGTAAATGCCTCCCGGGCTCCTGTGGTCCCTGAGAGCTTAGATTAAGGCTATTTTTGAATGACTGTGCACAAAGAACGAATAAATAACTCCTGTTTAACTGTAAGCTGCTTCAAGGCCAAGTCCCTAAATCTTCGGATACTCTTCTAATATTGAATGTCCCTGGGGCACTCTCTCTCTCCCTGTCCATTCGGTCAGAGTTCTGCACACCTCACCTTTTCTTCAGACTTCCCACCAGCTCGGGCTACCTGAGAGTGTTTTTAGCCTTGTTCGTGGAACAGAGTCACTTCCCTTTAAGTCGGGTTAGCTAATGTGTTTTCATGCAGTAACTATCCTCTGTGAAATGCCTCCTCCAGCTTTCCAATACCGCTCGCCGTACCTTATATCAACATGGTGTTTTGCTATCTGCAGGCTGTCTCCACTCCCAGCTGACAGGTGTGCTGGGCTGGGGGAGTCTCTGAGGGAAGCAGTCTCCAGCCTGGGCAACCGGGAGGACAGGGCTGCCATCCACTGAGATACCATCCACATCAGAGAAGGATCATGGGTGGGGAGGGAGAGAGAGCAGAGACGTCTGTGACAGTGGGATGTGACCCTGTCCTGGCCTGGAGGCAAGACTCAGAAAGTCTCAAGCAGAAGGCTGACTGGTGAATGACCTGCTCATCGGAGGCATTTCCTTGATTTCTCAACACGTTTCTGCCTTTACCAGCTGCATCACAGGTCCCCACCGGAGGCAACTTCCCTTTTTGTAGATGTATAGTGAGACCTCTATTTTGATACATAACATATTGTCCTCTCCGCAGAAGCAGGGATAGGAAATATCACCAACCCAACCCACCGCAAAACGCCCTCTCCCTAACTTTGACTCTGGCTGCCACCTGCTCCTCAAATGCCTCCTTCATCCTCCCTCTCCAAATGCAGCTACCCATATTCACCCACACGCTACTTGTTCAAGCCTCCTTTGCCAAAGGGAATGAGGTTGTGTGCCTTGCATCAGCCCTTTTGCAAACACTTTCACAAAGCCGGAGGGATGTGATCATTAAGACCTCTTAAATCTACAGGGAGTCGATTTTCAGAAATGAGTCAGCTCTCATAAAGCTGGCACATCTGCATCTAGCCCTTATCTGTGCCTTTCTGGAAGCTCCTACCACCCTGGAGGCCGGAGGCCGCAAGCATCCAGCCCTGTGCTTGGGCAAGGACTCCACATAAATATACTGCAATGCTGGAAAATCCTGTGTGAGGACCAGTTGTTCCAGTTATTTCAGGACATTTTCCTGCTAACAGGCTGTCCCTGATTACCACACATTTTCCCAGGAGCGTCGAGTTGTCAACCTAATTCATCCGAAGCTGACAACTCTTTGATCCGAGGGCTTAAGACTAGAACTTGTTTACTCTAACAAGTATCATCTGCAGTCAGAATCTGGATGGGGAAAATGTCTTCACATAATTTAATACTCAAATTCCTCTTTATCATAGGCAACATACACAACAAGATGCACAAGTACCTGAAAATATCTAGTCACAAAATCAAAGATATTTCAACAGCTAGGGACATTCAGATTTCTCCAGTATTTGGTTCCAAGAGATTTGATTACTGAGATTCAGGGGAAGTTGCAAAAAAAAAAAAAAAAGCCGTAGACACTGATCAGGGAAAGTAGTGGAATGAGTTTGATGTTGTACCAAGTTAGGCTAATTGTGTACCATGGACGTAGGCTTGCTGCAGGGCAAATCTGTATTCTACCGAAACTCAAAAGAACAGTCCTGGGAAGATGAAAATAGTCATCGGGAGGATTTAGAGTTTATCGTGCCTTGTTAGTATTAAAGTTTTCTATCGTAGCAGTGTCCCTAGACCTTATTTTTGTAACACAATTATAGCTTTTAAAAAGTTTTGGAAAGCGGTAAGTCAAGCAATTTGTAAAAACAAAGGTCCTCTAGTGGAAACAACAGAGTATAGTATGCTTTGCTCTGAGCAATTTCTGCTAGTGACCAGTGAGTGAAAAGATAAAATATGTAACTGGAGCTAAAAACCTCAAGCACCCACAAGTGTCCAATTTCACGTTCAAAATGCCGTGTCTAGGACTAGCCAGTGGGTTTTTCAAAGCCCCCATTTATTAGAGCGTGAAGGTAGCGAGGGAAGGCAGCGCTGTGGATTAATGAGCTGGACACCTAAGGGGGCAATGGGTGGGAAAGTATTTTCATTGGTATTCAGTGCTAGGTTCTTTAATAAATAGACCATTGACGACTGGGAGAACTCTTTTCTATTTGCTCAATTCTTTTCAAGCAGTGGATTTGCACTCACAAGACTCTTTAAAGCAATATTTTCTTGAAGCATCTCTGTTGTTAATGTCACCAGGATGTCTAGGGAAGCAAAAGGAACAGAATCTGAAAATCCAAGAAATCACAGGAAGCTTGTTCTTCCTCCTGGCAGACTTTTTAACAATGGACTGGTTAAGATTCAGGTTGGCCTGAGTTCAAATCCCCGCTCAGCCCTCCTCGAGTTAATTAACTTCTCTTCACCTAAGTTTTCTCAGCTAGAAAGTGGGGGAAATAACACCACTGGATAGGGTAATTGGGGAATTTAAAAATTAATGTGAAAAGGGATTCTTAAACTTGTTTCTTAGAACCCTGAGGTCTGCTCATGGTATTGCAGGAATAGCTAAGTGGGTGGAAAGCGGCCCTGCATGATTTCTTTCACTAGAGCAGATCTGGGTGCCTGTGCCCTAAATACACCGGGGTTCCAGAGAGGAGTTCGCCCTATGAAAAGGCCGTGCTGCTGACGCACACAATGGGAGTCCCTGGTGTGTGCATGGCCGGCGGGGGCGTGCAGGGAACCGTAGCCGCTAGCAGGGAACCATGGCTTATGCCGGTCGTACTGCCCCCCTCCCCCCCTCGTCCAGGGCACACCCTCTCCTTTCTCACGACCAGGAGTGCAAGCTGAAGAAGATTCTGGGAGAAGGGGAAAGGCGCTGCGTGGGACGGAGGGCACGTCAGAAACCTTCCAAACTGCTAGTGTTCTTCCGGAGAGCCTCGGGAGCCCAGTTTTCTCGCCCATCGAGTGAGTAGGTGGGACCAGACGACCTTCCGGAGAGTCCTGTTTCATAATCATTAACAGGAGGGGCTCCGGGCTCCGGATGGCTAGCAGCACCGCGAGGGCCCGCCTGGCCAGGGCTCACTCAGGCACCCAGCAGTCCCAAACACTTGTCCTCCGCCTTTTGGTGCAGATCAAAGTCCGTACTCGGAGTCCACTCACGGATTCTTCCTCTCCCCTGGATCCGGGGGCGTCAGTGTGAACGAGGTGAGCACGGATTCGCCACCTCACACAGAACGCGCATGCACACCTGGCGCCTTCTGCTCCTGGTAGAATTGAGCTACAGGCACGTTCGGGCAGGGGCTGTTTTCTAAAACTCCGAGGGAGAATCCGCAGAGCCACACAAATCGGTCATTTATAGATGGATGGCAGGCAACCTGCTTGGCCGTGTCCCTCTAAATGTCCTCCTTTCTGAATGGCTCCGTCAACACATTTGATCAATTGTCCCCAGATCTTTTAGGGCTGGAAGTGAGGCTTTCTGCCAGGACGGGAGAAAATTTCTGATCCACGTCTTTGCAAACGCTGTCTAGAGGCTGGTGCCAAACACCTTGATTCTACCCCTACTAGAGTAGGAAAGGGGCCGTAGGGCAGAAGCGCCCTGCTTGGAAGGGAAACCAAACACTGCCTTTGACCATATGTCCAACCCACAGGATTTCTGCGACCGTCAGGCCCCTGGCCACTTGGGGAGGCATCAGACGGGCCCCCGGAGGCTCTCTGTGGCCCAGCCCCTGACGCAGCAGTTCTCAGGTGACACCAGGACGAGGCTGGGCTCTCCACCTCCGCACGGGCTGCGGCTCTTCCAGGGTCCTCCCCACACAGAGCGGCAGCCGCGTCTCTGTAACTCAGATGGACCGCTGGGTCCAGCTCTCCCTTCTAGAGCCACAGAGCAACACTGGCTCGATCTTTCAGCTTCTTCACGCAGTCCTCCCAAGTGCTGATCTCACCGGCCCTCTCGGCACAGGGAGAGAGGCTGAGACCAGTTCCCATGAGGATATTTTACTCCCTTATGCATCCAACAATATTCATGGAACCTAGAAGGGGCATTTTTCTAGGCTCTGGGGATACCGTGGTGAACAAGACAGAATATCCTTGCTTTCAGAGAGCATATGGGGGGCGGGGTGGGGAGGTAGAAGGTTTCTATCCACTCAGGAAGGACTGGTCACATGAGTCACCATCAGAACTGGTTTAAAACCCATTCTCCCGGCAGCAGCCAGGCCAGGCCCGGAGCACCAGCGTCAACCAAGCCCTCGGTGCCCTGGGCACTGGAGCCCCTGAGCTCCGCGCTCTCCAGCAGCCTCCAGGAGATCAGCTGTCCCCTGGGCACAGAGACAGCGCCTCACAGCTGTCCGTCCCTCAGCAAGCAGTAAATGCAGCTTCCTGTGACCGAGGGGAGTGGGAGGCTCCACCTCTGGTGGAGAGAGGGCGACTGACAGCCCAAGTGAACAAGCAGGGGCTCTCGCACAACGCCGTGCCACAAAAGAAGTAAAACCAGGAGGCTAAGGTGAGTGGTGGGGTGGGAGGTGGGGAGAAGTGCTACTTAGATGAGGGTGAGAAAGGGCCACCGACGGAATGACTGAGACACGCATAGTGAGGAAGAACAGTCCACACCAGGACACCCAGTGAAAGTCAGAGGCTGGGCATTATTTTGAGCTAGAAAATTCACCTCAAACTTAAAAAGGAGAAACCACAAGTACAGAAGAATAAAACCACAGCCTAGCAAGACCCATATACGCCAGAGCAGGAGCCGTGCCTTGAGGGAGGAGACAGGGGTGGCTCTAGAACAAAGCCCTGGGGATCTAGTTGTCTAAAGCACTTAAACGGAGACCTGAGGGGTAGAGGGTATCACTGGAGGGCCAAGCAGGAACTTTGAAATAGCAACTCCTAGATTTCTGTGAAATGCCTATTAACACGCCAGACCCACCATCTGCACGGTAGCTATACTTAGCAACCAAAAAAAAACAACCCCTACATTCATGCTTTAGGTATTGTGAAGCTTCATTTAAAAAGCTAAATATTGCAGCTGTCTCTTCTCCAAGGACGCCGCGCATGGAGATGCATGCGACAGGTGAAGCTTGCCTCCTCGGCGGCGTTTGGGGCCCGAGGAGCCGAGCTGGATGGCCTGTGGGTTGCTGACTGAGCAAGGCTTTCCGACTCCAGCTCCATCTGGAAAACACGTGAGCACCTGCCCCGCTACCACCAGGGAGCTGCTGAGATGAGGAGAACCCAAGATATAAGGGGTAAGGATGTTTCTGGGGGAAAAACGTGACGTTCAAGATGGAATGACACTGTTCCCACTTCCCGGGTTGGTTTCCAAAGCCTGTTGTAGGTACACGTACCTCTCTCCCGAGAGCCATGCCTCCCCAACACCGTCCTACGGGGCGCTGAGAGAGAGGAGATTCTGGAGTGGAATTCTTTTCCTTCTGTTCATCCAGATCCCACACACCCAGCTCAAGTTTCGCTTCTCTCCTTAAGCCTGCCTCAAGGCTGTCCTGGTTCTACCTCTGGGAACTCCCCTGCCTCCCTCTAAAGGAGGAGGTCTGGGTTCGGTGTGGACACAGACAGGACCGGGGCAGGAGGCCCTCGGAGACAGGAACAGAAAAGCACGCGGAGCAGTGGCAGCCACACAAGGCAGAAGGTGGGGTGCTGCAGGAGCCCCCAGGAGGGCGACCTTTGAGGGCGGCGAGGTCCCAGCAGGCCTCTTGGACACGTGACTGTAAGCAGAAGTCTTAAATGAGCAGGTCCAGGTTCTGGGGGAACATGCTGGACAGAAATTCCAGCTCAGAGAAAGGTCCTAAACTGGGACGGACCCGGGCATGCTCAGTGCATGCTGGCCAAAGGGGAGAGTCTCGGGGAAGAACGAGGGAGACAGGACATTTTTCCAGTACCGTGACTTCCCACTCAGGACACAGTATGTCTCTCCAGGCCTTTTTTGTTGCCTGCCTGTGAAGCTCCGTGTTCTCTTTCTTGAGGAATCACACATGGTGGTTTCCCAGGGCTGCCATGACACTGCTACACACTGGGTGGCTTCCGGCAGGCGCGGATGCTCTCGCAGCTCTGGAGGCTCCGAGTCTCGAATGAGGCGTCAGCGGGCCGTGCTCTCTCTGAAGACCCCTTCCTTGCCACTTTCAGCCGGCCGGCCTTGCCACTCCTTGGCTTATGGCTGCTTTGCTCCATCCTCTGTCTGTTGTCACATGATATTGTTTCCAGGTCTCCCTATTTATAAGGACACCGGTCATAGGACTGATGGCCCACCATAATCCAGTATGATCTCATCTTAACAAATTACATCTGCAAAGGCCCCATTTCCCAATAAGGTCACGTTTGCGGGCTTGGGATTGGCATGACTTCAGGAGTGGGGGTGGGGGGGGCTGTAGCACATTTCTTGATAGGTTTTTGTCCCTAATGAGGGCAGTGAAAGGCCATATAGCAGGGTGGTTAAAGATAAGCTCTGGAGTCAGGCTTTCTGGCTCTACGACTCTCTGACTGTGGGCCCAAAGCAACGTTTTAACCTCTGCAAGCCGACACAGCCTCATCTGGGAATACTAATAGCAGCTACCCTGAAACCGCAGTGAGGAGTAAATGAATTAAAGTACGCTAGGTGCACTGTAAGCATGTCATGTTTCTGTTCTCGGGTAGGTTATAACTGGATACCGCTTCAAATGGCACCTCCTCTCCACTGTGTTCTCTAATTGGTTAGGGCTGGTGACTAGGGAAACGATCACTTCTGTACAGTGATCTCCTAACTGCCATCCTACTAAATTCTGATTCTTTTCCAGTGGTTTCTCCTCCATTCCCTTGGTAGTAGTCATCATATTAGCTTTAAGGTCCCCCCCAAAATACCGGCATGTGACACTGAATGACTGTGGAACTGTGGAACTCCACGAATGTCTGCAGGGAGGAATGAGGTTTCAGAAGCCCCTCATATTCATGTCTATGACCAGAGACAGGTTTAGACATTCTGCCTCATGCTCACGACAGGATGAAATGTGTGTCTATTTTCTTTATTGTCATGTCGTTTGATCCAGTGGATGTGGCCAGTTTTCAGTCCTGACGGATTCCCACTGTGTATGATGCCTGGTAGACAGTACAGTGCTTGTACTTCTGACTAACCTCGTGGGCAGCTCCTCAGCACTCAAAATGCCTGACACCGGGAGGGAGGGATCTTCCCAGTCGTTGCATGGTGAGAACCCTATCTCGTGACTTTGCTGGTTGTCCTTTTTCCAGGTCTAATCAATGAAGGGCCCAGAATTATTCTGGAATGCCACTCTTTTACCCTGCATTTGAAATAACTTATTTCTATAAACAAAATTCTCAAAATAAAGACCTCTACCTAAATCAAGCCACTAAAAGACACAGGAAAGCTTATAGAGACCTGTAAAATCTGAACGCCATCCAGTCAGATACTTCTGAGCTCATTTCTTACCGTCACAGGCTCCTCCAGAAGGCCTTCTACAAAGACTACAATGGACAACCCAGTGGCCAAGACAAATCCGCACCTGAGTGCTTGCAGCTCAGACCAGCACAATGTAGACACACAGCACCTTCCAAAGACTTTCAATTGAGAGACGACTAAGAGCAAACCATGTCAGTGCTGATTACAGAACTCTTGAAGCTTCTAATGGAAAGGGACTCAGTATTCCTTTAGCAGCTTCACAAATAGAAACTTGGTAAGAAGATCAAACAGGAAAACTGGAAAGGAAGTCCCCTGAACTGGTCAGGTCCACAATCCATCACCCATTTTGTAACTGCAAGCACACTTCTACAATTCCCTAATTCGTACTGAGGCAGGGAACGGGGGGGGGGGGGGGGGGCCTTTGTTTTAGATGCAATAGCTCTAGTAAGGCTCTGCATTCAGTAACAGCAAGTCATGATTTTAATGAAGTTGTGTTAGTGTTTTCCTTGCAACCTGTATAGTTTAAAAAATAAATCTTCTCAAGTCTCCTTTTCCCGTTTCAGCTTGAGGGCATGTTTCCGATTTCTTCTCTTTTTCCACAAGGATATGGGCTCTCTCTGGTGGGCCTTTCAAAAGACGATCCATGTCTCTAAGATCCACCCAACACAGTCTTGACATGTTGACTCCAATTAAGTCAAAGGGGATAAAGTCATTAAAATAAGAGGGTATCAATATAAAAGTATCAATATAAAATGCTCTCAGAGGTCTCTGTCATGCAACATCTCAATAAGAGGTGTTCAGTATTTTTGTGAATTGCTCAAGACTTCTAGGACTAATAACACCTTTCCCATTGTTCTTGCAAAGAAGTGGTTCACACTCAGCATCCATAAAACCTGTTGAATTTTATCTCAATACAGTATTCAAAAAAATGCAGCAGGACGGCACTATTTGTTCTATGTATTTATTTATTTAACACTTATTAAGTACCTACAACGAACCAGGAATTATATTTTATTGTTTAAAAAATTCAAAGCTGTAAAATATGGCCCCAGGTGAGAGGTTACCAAAAGCAGCCGGAAAGGATCAAAATTGCTCGCTCCCAAAATTCTGCTTTGCAGTTCTGCTGAGGATCAAAATCCCCAGAACCAAGGGAAACCCCAAGATGGAGATGCCCCTGCCGAAGACCAAGAGAAGGAAGTCGGGAGAGCCAGCCCAGGAGAGGAGCCAGACGACGGGCATGAGGCTCTGACACCGGCCTCACCTAGCGCGTTAAGGCATCAGAGCACATCTCAGATCTTGGTAGGATCTCCCACCTTGCCCTCTAATTTGGTTCTAAATCCCTGACTTCTTTTCCTTTTCCCAGCGGGGGGGAAAAAAAAAAAGTAAAACAAATAAAAAAATTTCACTGGGATATATACTTATTCTCCCAATGACTTTATTTGTTGTTTAAGTCTAATCTAAAATTAAAGTCAACAAAATGTGTGGTTTTCTTCATCCTCCATTAATGAGAATTGTTCATTCAAAAACTACACTAAGACAATGTCATCCCAAATAGCAATCCGGCTTTAACTGTAGGGCATTGAATCACCTTGCAAACAAATTACAGTCACTATGATTTACCAATAGGTACTGTACTGGGTGTTCTTGGGGTTTCTTTTTGGCAAACTTAGAACAAACCAGAGAACAAAATTTAAGTCTTCATCATCATGTAGAAAAATAAAATAAACAAACCTAAAGTATCTACCTATGTGTCAAGTGATTCATACTGCAAAAGTAAAACTAAAATCTACACTTATAGCAGACTTTTAAAAATCCTTAGTGCAAGAAACATAACCAATTAATACAGATCAATACTTATTAATGAAAATGGAAAATTTTCCTATACAGAGGTAGAGTCCAGTGCACAAGGCTAAAACAATATTCAATAGTCTAAACAAGACTGAGTCAGGTTTTACGGAATCCACTTTAAATTTTAAGTTATCAGACTGTATGCACATACATACAATAAATAGACTATACAATTTTTTAAAGTAGTTTAATAAACTCCACAAAATAATAGCAGATGCATTGAAATATTTACATAATTCAATTCAAATCTCTCTCATTCAAATAAAAGGGATAAAAATAAGCTTTCTGCTTTGAAGGCAGCAGAACCTCTTTCCTGAAATGGATCGGTAAAATAAGATACTTTACATGAGAGGAACTAATTTATGCTTGAGAGGTATTCATATTCAGCTAAGAAAATATGTCCCTTTTTAAGCTATATAGATTAGGGAATATAAAATGATATTTTCTACATTTTTAGATCTCTATTTAAAGTTCTAAATCCGACTCTTACTTGAAGAGAGAAGCCGATTTTGGTACCCATACAGAGTATATCAACACCATTACAACGGAAAGATAATTAACTTTGCAGATTCTGCTTGTTGGCTTTTGAAAGTTTAGGCCAGAAAGACCTTGACAATATTTCTGGTCCAAACAGTTGTTTACACATGATACAAATCTCACTGAAACCTGACTAGCACTTTTGGCCTGGGGATCTTGGGATTTCAACTTTCTGAGTCCCTTCCATTTCCAAAGTACGTTTCATCAGAAGCAGGCATGTTTGAGGATCAGGCGTATGACTTTAGGGTACCCAAGACTAATATTCCAAAGTTCTCCATATTCACAGAGGAAAAAGGTGACACACAGAGCATCTGCTGCCATTCGCCTCACAGAGACTTGAAAAGGGAAAAAACTTAGAAGCCTGTCATTGTGACCCAAGAAAATACACAAAAACCCAAAGCATTATATGCTTCATTGATTCAGATTCTTAGACTTAGTATCAAATTTACTCTCATATTCTATCATTAACCCTTTCATTTTACTTGATATAAAAGATTCTCATCTCGCCCATAAGGAATTAGGGATAGTCAGAAAATGAAAAAGTATGGTCATAATTAATGAAGCATAAACCTTCACAGTTTGAATTTTGTATAACTTCGCTAAGCACCCACAATGAATATGCAAGTTGAGTTTTTTATTCAATCATCCTGTGAAAAATACCTCAGTAAATAGTAACATTTTGCCCTTCAATGATCTTCCCACTGGAATAACTCACCCCCCCTTTTTTTAAATTTTAGATTTTTAAAAAATTTTATACAAATAGACTAACTTTGATTTAAAGTAAACATATAAAAGTTGAGAATATTGCTTGCAACAACAGACATGGAAGTAGAGGAATGAACTGGGCAGGGGGTACAGAGAAATGGCTCCTACTCAGTAACTGCAGGCAGACACCTAGGACTCTGGAAAAAACTTCACCCAGAGGACACCCTCTGCTGCACACGGTTTCCTTCAGCCCACAAAATGTGACTGATTTGTAACTACGACTTCAGGTCAGAGAAAAAAATAAAAAAAAAACAACTGCGAATAAATTGGAAGGCACAAGCACCCATGTGATCTAGAATTTTCTCGGGGTGAGGAATAAGGAGGGAAAGGGATACTTTTGGTTCAGCAATACAGTCAAGTTAATTTTGCCACCGCTGAAGAAAAACTGTATAAAATAAAGGCGTACAGAAATGTAATAAGCGCATCCCACTTGTGAGGAAGAAAGCTCAGAAGACAGCTCACAGGAATAGTGCAGAGAGAAACAACCAGTACTATTTATTTGCAGGTCTGTGCCATGGTGGGTACAAACTATATTCTCTGCTCTGTGGGACCAAAACCAAAACAGAATAAAAACAAACAAAAATCCCCCAAATCCCAAAAAAGCAGCTAGAAGGAATGCAAGAAGTCTTACAGAACATACTGATCCAGATGGAGGTGGATAAACGCGCACTCTTGTCTTTAATGCACATCCAACTTTGTTACCTACTGCTGTGTTTTTCCATCATATTTATCTACTGACCAGACGGGGACTTAAGAAATGGCCGAGCCATTTCACCTTTTCCCTGCCTCTACACGACTTCCCTTTCCCTTTATTTCCTTCTCCAGGATTAGAGTCTTTTTCCTCCTTGAGGGAAGTGCTGTTAATGACGATGGGGAAGGGCATGAAACGGGATTTCCAGAATACTGATTTTGCTTCCCTGGAGGCCTTGCTGTGTGAGGGCCACACAGCTTGGAGGCGGTCATCAAGGCAGCCTGACAGAGCTATGAATTCAAAAAGAAAAGGAAAGGAAAACAAAAACAAAACCACCCCAAGTCTGTCTTTTCTCAAACTAAAGGAGAAACGGAGGGATGGTACGGCCTCCAGTGGGGCCCCCACGGTTAGGAGATGATGGCCGGGGACCACCTGGGCAGAGTCAGATTGTCAGCACTCGCTGACCGCTTCCTCGTGGGTCGACGCAGGTCCTTGTATTTGTCCTCGCAGAGGCGAGAGATGGCCTGAGGGGCAGAAGAGAGACAATTCAGGTCAGGGTCAGCCTCTACGTGCCCTCCACGTCCTCACTCATCCGACACCAGCCACCGCCAGGTGCCAGCATGGTTCTAGGCACTGAGGACATGCGGGGGCAACAAGGACAAGAGTTCCTGCCCCGTGCAGTTTCCATGCTGCGGCCCAGAGCTGTGCCGCTCACAGTGGGGGCCACAGAGGAAGTACAGACACAGGCCCTTCTCCAAAGTGCTTACAGTCTGAGAAAATCATCACAAAATGAGAAACAGTTACAGGACAGTGTAGCCTGGGGCTCAGCTAGACGCAGGCTCGATGCTGGCTAACCACTTGGCGGGGGTGGGAGCCGGGTCATGCCTATTTCATGTCCCGCATCCTCCTCTGCAAACAGGGTAAGGAGCACCCGCCTTGCGCGGCTGTCATAAGGCCTCTCGGCTTCGTGCTAGGCCGTGCTGGGAGTCAGAGCAGATGACCGAGTGTTTGACTCAACCCGAGACGACTGATGAAGGAAGGAACCGGGAGGGGCCAATGTAGTAGGGACAATCCACACTGTCCTCATATTCTTGATGAAGACAGTGAGACTCTGGGGGGAAAGCCTCAGCCAAGAGCAAAGCTCAGCCTCCCTGGGGGTCGGAGCCGGGTCACAGCTCTTTCAGGGTTGCTCCTGGATGCAGGTTGAGAGTACATCGATGACAAAGTGGGAGCCAGCTCACATCACCCCAGATGTCTTGTCCCGGTCACATTCACCTTGCCTTCTGTCAAAATGACCCAGGAGTGGGGTTGACTTCACTCATGACGATACAAACATGAGGTCTTTTAACTTGTATACAATTCAAGCAGTAGGCCAGGGATGAGGCAGGGGCTAGGAAAACACCTGCCCAGAAGTCACCATCAAGGGACAAAGGCACAAAAAGCAGCAGACCCTGATCACATCATCATGGCTCTCACTAGAGTGACGACAATAATCCTTGCAGCTGCTCTCCCTGCTTCCCCTTCAGCTAACTCTGTGATCTCTTCTCCCACACTTGCCCCTCACCCCACTCACCCCGACCCCCATCACCGAGCCTGAGCTGGCTCCCACTGTAGGTTCTAAAGCAGCTCTTCCCTCAGCCTGGAGGTTTCTGCAAGGCTAAGACATCCCACGCTCGAGTCCTCATGCAACCATGATGAGGCAACTCAGTGAGGCTCCCGACAACGGCAACCCCCTACCCCGCTGGGGCTTTTGTGCTCACCTCCTAACACACTAGTTTATTTATTATATTACTGTCTGGGTCCTCCCAGCAGAACGTAAACTCCAAAAGGGCAGAGTCTCTCGGTTTTGTTCATGATGGTGTCTGGTAACCAGTGCCTGGGATCAGGGGACCTTAAGTAAATATGTGTCAAATGGATGTTTAAGTTCCAACCAAGACGTGCACATAACAGAGGCATGCACATATCAGGCTATGGTCAAAGTACTAGAAACACAGGGTACTGGCAACCGATTCTCATTTATTTTCCAAAACCCACGAATGCACTTTAGAACAACTCCAGTGGCAGCAGGGAGGATGGATTAGAAGAGACAGGAGTTGAGGATGTCTTCTTCCAAACAACAGATGAATGAGGGCAGGAGATGGGCTAGAACACTGGGAATTCCCCATGTGAATTACATTTCATACACATAATACAGGTGACATACTTAAGGAGAAAATCAGATCCCTTGCAGACATAAGAGCAATGATTTTTGAAAGTAAATTATTTTCATTTATTTAAATTCCCTGAGATTACCGTGTGTGGTTTCTCAGCTTATAAACAGTACGCGGGTCTGAATGTAGTATCATAATGATGAATTAGCAATGTACGATCTTATTCTAGATTTCACGATGTAAACTCTTAGCTTTCATCCCGTCTCCCACATGCACACAGAGATACTACCTTATTTCAAAGAGAAATGAACAGGCTAATGAAAAGACCACTTTGCATTTGCCTTGGTTCCTGGTGCACTCTAGCTTCCACACTCTACCTTTGCAACCCACCTATCAAATCAGCCATTTGTATTAAGCAGGTAGAGATTCAGGTAAAGGCCACTGGAGTTAAGAGCAGGTACCAACTACCCCCGTCTCAGCCAGCCTGTGTGCCCACAGTGCGGCTGACCCGCAACACTACGTGCTCTCCCTCAGAGAACCACAGAGCTGCCTGCCTGCAGGGAAGGGCCTGCTTCCAGTAGCTCCACGCCCGTCCCCTCAGCAGGAGAGAAGCCACTGGGCACGAGGGCTTCCAGGGCCTGCCGCTCGGGCTGAAAAACAGTGCCCACTCACCGTGAAATCGAATCCTATTTCACGCGTGTGCCTGTGAGAGTCTGACAACACTTGTCTGGTTTTCCATTTCTTGCTCAAGAGAAATGGAAGACTGAACTGAGCAGCTGCTTCCTAAAGGCCAGCACACAATTACAGCAGTGGCTGACTTCGGAAAACCTCACTGGGTTTTTATTTTAAACACCGTGCGCCATATCCAGTCTGTCCCACAGTTTTACTGAGTTTCTTCTTGGGATTAGCAAACTATGTACTTTTTACAATTTTATTTAAAATCTTGGCTTGCTTAAGCTTGCAAACCGTAATACCTCTTCCCCTGTACCTCTAGACTTTGTTTGGTTCACAGCTATTAACCCTGTTAGACCAGCACGCTAGCCACCCTGACCCTGTACTGAATCAGGGGACAACGTGTCACTCAGACTGGACAATGGGGCAGGCAGCACAGACCTCCTGGGTCTCACCAAGCTTGGGACATGATTGTACCATCTACTGCTGTGATTAAAGGGTCTATGGGATGCGACCACAACAGTGCCTGGGGATGAAGGTACAGAGGGCCTTAGCACACCTTTTCTGGAGGAAAGGGTTCCACCAGTGATCCTCCTGGTCACCCCACCACTTTTCATCCAATCACCAAGTCAGATGGGAAGTGCTAGGTGCAAATATGAAGCTGAGCTATATATACAAGTCACAAAAGGCACACAGCTTAACAGTGAAGACCCCAAATCCTGACCAAGACTCATGCGGCTGGCCCCAGCTCTAACTGGGCTGTGGGGGAAAATATTTTTAATAAAAAATAAAAGGCACAATATAACCTTTTGAGATTCCCAATCATTAGAGTCATCTGGTATCTTTTTCCTTATAACGGTGCATGTCAAGAAATACTGCTTTGTGAGCATATCTTTTAAAAAACAGGTCTTTTTTTTTTTTAACATTTGAAGAATAGAATCGCACATTAAATAAAAACCGATATTCAGGAGGTTATTAAAACTATGATTGGATGAATTATAATCAGCTAAATGGCCTGACCACCTCTAAATCCAGGATAACCTGTCTGTATTTCCTAACAACGCACAGGAGGAGAAATTAGCACGGTGACCTCCCACTTCTGGGAGACCCGGATAAGGCATCTGCAATAGGGCTTCAAAAACCAGTATGTAAAAGCATCTTACCTCGAGCTTGTGAGCCCTATCCCTGCTCAGGGGCTCCAAGGGAAAGCTCAGGTTGTTTGCTTCTGCCAGAGAACGAAGATCAAAGTAATACTTGGCATAAACACTGGAAGGAACGTTGATGTTGAACTGCAGCAATTCAAGAAACTGTCGCTCTAGCTCATTCCTGCAAGCAAAGACAGAAAGAGCCCATGTTTAGCTGTCATACCAGGCTGCGTGGCTCACCACGGCAAGCTGCTAGAGACCAGACTCCAGGAAACTGCAACCTCCAGGGAGAAAAGCCATCTAAGTAGTTGCCTGGTTGGACACCAGAGTTGCAGTTTAACCACCAAATGGGTATTAAAAGCCGAATGATCAAGGGCCCAGAAGGATGAGGCCTGGTTAGCTAGGGTGACCACCAGCAAGTGCTTGAGGGTGATGCTTCTCCCTGAGACCCAAACCGCACACACAGCAGCTCTGGTGCAAATCTCAGCACAAACCATCAAACACGGGGCAGATGAAGCAGTCAAGAGCTGTCTGGCGAGGGGCCAAGACAGGAGCCCAGGGGAAAAGCCTCTGTTACCCCTAGAGCCCCGTCTTTCCTCAATGGCCCTTCCCTGACTCCCGGGAGAAGAGTGGAGGAACTGCAGTAGGGGCTTCCTTAGGCAAAGCGGGGAGTGGGAGAATGAATCGCAGCCCTGGACTCATGAAAAGGGAACCCACCAACTCTGAAGAATGAGAGCAGTAATTCCCACACCTGAGCATGCACCTAATCACGCAGAGGGCTTGTTAACACAGACTGTGGAGCCTACCCCAGGGTCTGGTTCAGCAGGGCTGGGGTAGGCCTGAGAACATGTCTTTCTAACAAGCTCCCATGGGATGCTGACGCGGCTGGTCCCAGCCCAAACTTCTAGAACCACTCACCTCCAGAGACTGGTCAGTAAAGGAGCCAACACAGGTATTAAGATCCAACTGGCCAACCCATTTACAGTTTGATGGAAATGAATGAGGGGTAGCCAGAATAAATTTTAAAACTTCTATTTGGAGAACTTCCCCATGTCAATTATCTTTTAGATTAGGTTCATTTCTTGACAGTTAGTACCTGGAGGGAGAAAAGTCCTCAGCGATGGCTCTGTTGAGCACTGGTCCTAGGTCGGGCACACAGTTTCAGCATCATCTCCCCCTCGAAGCATCCTGTGCTCCCAAGCACACTACACAGCTCTCGATTTCTGTCCTTTATCAACCTCCACTGCAAGTGTCACCTTAACTCAGTGTTCCTGCTTGTCTCCTCCTAGCCAGAAACCATGCCACCTGGCCCCCATCACAGTACCCAACATACAACTAGTGTTCGATAATTACCCTTACTGAATGGAGCAGGCCCAGCTCAGCCCGGGTGGAGGGACAGAGGAAGGCCTCCCAGAGAAGTAAGAGATGAACTGAGTTTGGAAACACAGAGTTCTGGTGGAGAGGATACAAGGGTTGGGGCAGGTGATTTCTGGCAGGATACCTGGTCGCCATCTCCTATAAGTGAATCTGAAGGCTGACAAACCCTGTTCCAAGTGCTAGGCCTCACCCCAACTGTCCGGACCCCCCTCCACGGACTCTACTGAACACCGAGCCCTTCAAGTTCCAGCCCCTGGGTGCAGGCACCCGATGTTTTGTAGGCTAAAACTAACTCAGCACCATCCTGTCCCCATGGTGTACCCAAGTCCCGGTCTGCCCCTGGTGAGTCACCTCACTAAGCCATCAGAGACTGAAAGGACTCTGTCCCAATCTCATGCTGCCGTGACAGCAAGGGATAGGAGCACCGAGATGGTGAGGAAGGAAGGTTGGGATTTGAGCAAGAGTGGGTGGCTTCAGAGAGAGAGAAGGTACTGGGCGAATGAAAGTTGCTACAGAAGGTTCGTGGTCCTCAAATGGGAAGACTGAGAAGTCACATTCAGGTCTTTTCATCAGAGAAACACCATAATTTACTGTTTCTATACAGTCTAGTGAAAGGAGGTGAGCTCCAAATGTGCATATTTTGTGCTAAATTTTATTCTTTTAAAGAGTCTAAATTTACCTTGACTTATTTAGGATAATTTTACTTTAAATAACTTTTATTTATGCCTCCTTTAAATGAAATTTAACAAGAGATCATCCTGCGAAATACTGGAACTCAGCTAAGATATTAATAAAACAAGAGTGTAAAAATACTGCTAAAGCCAGAGGTGCCAAAACAAATGGGGGTAGAAGGAGCTCTCCTGGGGGACCGGGGCACGGACTGGGGACAGACTGCCGACTGGTGGCCAAAGGCGCCACTGCAGCTCTTACTCTCCTGAGGCTAAGAAAACCTCGCCTTTTTCCTAGAGCCAGTCTGTCAATCCTGGCCCAGATGGTAGCTGGGTAGCAGTGACTCTGGAGGGGATACACTCTGACTAAAGTCAAGAGGAATCTGTTTTTGAACAAGGTGGCATTTTCCTCAAGCTTCCTTGGAAAAAAAGAACAGCCTTTCCTTTTTTAAAGCTCTGAGAGAAATACGGGCTTTAGAGCTGTTGTGCTTTCTATCTAAGGCAAGAGTTAGCAAATAAAAGTAATTCCCGAAATCTAAATTCTCAAACCGCAGTAAGACAGCTTACAGGGACACGTGACAGCTTGCTACGTGATGAATCATAAGAAATACTAACAGTGACGCAGAGAGAACAGGCTTGACGGATTTACTGCCCTCACCTGAATAATCATGAGAAAATAGTTCTGATTAAAATTTTATAAGAAGTAAACTCAAATCTGTAAACAAAACATATATTCAGAAATACACATTATATTAAATCAAAACTGTAAAGAAACCCAACTGAATTAGCACAATTCACAACTTGTGAAGGGGTCTCTAAAATGGAGTAAGGAGAGTTGTTTTTATCATCTGAACATTTACCATCTATCTGCTTTCCTAGAAAAATGGGTTCACTTTACAAACCAGCCACCAACAGTCTAGCAATCCCACTTCTGGGGACAGATGCAAAGAACTGGAAGCAGGGACTCCAGGAGAGATCCGAACACCCATGTTTCCGGCAGCAGTATTCATAGCAGAGGCAGGAGCAGTGCAAGTGTCTAGGTGTCTAGCAATAGGCAAATGGATAAACAAAACAGAGTATGTACAAGGACTGCAATATTTTCGACCTTAAAGAGGAAGGAAATTCCAGTATGTGCTGCTACACAGATGACCCCTGAGAACACCATGCTAAGTGAAATAAGCCAGTCACAAAGAGACGAATACTGGGTGATTCGGCTTCTGTGAGGCATCCAGAGTAGTGACATTCAGAACAATGGCTGCCGGGCGCCGGGCGGAGGGAGATGTGGGGACCTATTATTTACTAGGCACACAGTTTCCGATTGGTGATAGTTGCACAACAATGTGAATGTACTTAATGACACATAACTGTACACTTAAAAATGGTTAAAGTAGTCAATTTTATGCCATGTATATTTTACTACAATTAAAACCAAAAACCAAAGACCAAGCACCCTACGCCCACAGAGGCTCGGAGGTTTTTGCTGTGTCTCTATCTGCTATGCACCACTAAAACCAGTCTCTTGGAGCCTTCCTATTGAGATCAGGAACATGATAAGGATGCCCGCTCTTGCCACTGTTGTTCAACATAGTACCTGAAGTCCTACCAAAAGTCATCAGACAGCAAAAGGAAATAAAAGGTATTCAAACTGGCAAAAAAGAAGCCAAACTCTGTCTCTTCGCAGATGACATGATACTTTATGTGGAAAACCCAAAAGACTCCACCCCTAAACTACTAGAACTCATACAGCAATTCAGTAATGTGGCAGGATACAAAATCAATGCACAGAAATCAGTTGCTTTCTTATACACTAACTACGAGACCACAGAAAGGGAAATTAGAGAATCAATTCCATTTACAATAGCACCAAAAACCATAAGATACCTTGGAATAAACCTAATCAAAGAGGTAAAGGATCCATACTTGAGGAACTACAGAACATTCATTAAAGAAATTGAAGAAGACACAAAAAGATGGGAAAACATTCCATGCTCATGGATCGGAAGAATAAACATTGTTAAAATGTCTATGCTGTGGTACTGGCACAAAAACAGACACATAGACCAGTGGAACACAGTAGAGAGCCCAGATATGGACCCACAACTCTATGATCAAATAATCTTCAACAAAGCAGGAAAAAATATCCAGTGGAAAAAAGACAGTCTCTTCAATAAATGGTGCTGGGAAAATTGGACAGCTATATATAGAAGAATGAAACTTGACCATTCTCTTACACCATACACAAAGATAAACTCGAAATGGATAAAAGACCTCAACATGAGGCAAGAATCTATCCAAATCCTAGAGGAGAACATAGGCAGTAACCTCTTTGACATCGACCACAGCAACTTTTTTCAAGACATGTCTCCAAAGGCAAAGGAAACAAAAGCAAAAATGAACTTTTGGGACTTCATCAAGATAAAAAGCTTCTGCACAGCAAAGGAAACAGTCAACAAAACAAACAGGCAACCCATGGATTGGGAGAAGATATTCGCAAATGACACTACAGACAAAGGTCTGATATCTAAGATCTATAAGGAACTCCTCAAACTCAACACTAAAAAACCAGATAATCATGTCAAAAAGTGGGTAGAAGGCATGAACAGACACTTCTCCAAAGAAGACATACAAATGGCTAACAGACACATGGAAAAATGTTCATCTTCATTAGCCATCAGGGAGATTCAAATCAAAACCACACTGAGATACCACCTCACACCAGTTAGAATGGCCAAAATCAACAAGACAGTAAACAACAAATGTTGGAGAGGATGTGGAGAAAGGGGAACCCTCTTCGACTGTTGATGGGAATGCAAGTTGGTGCAGCCACTTTGGAAAACAGTGTGGAGATTCCTCAAAAAATTAAAAATAGAGCTACCCTATGACTCTTCAATTGCACAACTGGGTATTTACCCCAAAGATACAGATGCAGTGAAAAGAAGGACCATATGTACCCCAATGTTCATAGTAGCAACGGCCACAATCGCCAAACTGTGGAAAAAGCCAAGATGCCCTTCAACAGATGAATGGATAAAGAAGACATGGTCCATATATACAATGGAATATTATGCTGCCTTCAGAAAGGATGAATACCCAACTTTTGTATCAACATGGACGGGACTGGAGTCCCGTCAACATGGCTGACTGAAATAAGTCAAACAGAGAGAGTCAATTATCATATGGTTTCACTTACTTGTGGAGCATAAGGAATAACATGGAGGACATTAGGGGAAGGAAAGGAAAAGTGAATTGCGGGAAATTGGAGGGGGAGGCGAACCATGAGAGACTGTGGACTCTGAGAAACAAACTGAGGGTTCTGGAAGGGAGGGGGAGAAGGGGCGGGTGAGCCTGGTGGTGGGTAATGGGGGGGCACATGTTGCATGGAGCACTGGGTGTGGTGCATAAACAATGAATCTTGGAACACTGAAAAAATAAAATTAAATTAAAAAAAAAATGTCTATGTTGCCCAGAGCAATCTACACATTCAATGTCATCCTGATCAAAATACTCTCGGCATTTTTCAAAGTGCTGGAACAAATAATCCTAAAATTTGTATGGAACCAGAAAAGACCCCGAATCGCCGAGGAAATGTTGAAAAAGAAAAACAAAGCTGGGGGTATCACATTGCCTGATTTCTCCTTTTTTGAGATTCCTTTGTTTATATATGAAAACAACTCTTACAAGGTTATTGCAAAACAAAAACAAGCCAACCTCAAAGTGTAATTTCTTTTAAAAGCATTTTTGCCTGTCGAAGTTCATCCTTTCCTTTCCCATGCATAGCAATTGTCATTAGGTGCTCAAAGTTGACATGTGATGGTGTGACCACTTACTGTTGGCAAGACAGAAAGAAACAAAGACTGGCCCATGGCCCTGTCTTGTCGCACAACATCAGCCTGAATTTGAAGTCTGACTAACTGACGCTGGTGGCCCTGAGGGTCTACCTACAAGTTTCAGTGACACTTGTCTTAAAATATTCTTCAACCTGCATTCCCAGCCATTTGCCCACATGGTCACCAAGCCAGAACCTCACTGTCTAAAGGTGGAAGGGACTCCAAGTCCAGGTCCTTAACTGTTGGATGATTCTTTAGCTGCAAATGAACCTGGGCTCAGAAACGCCAGGAACGTCAACATTAGGATGCTAGCACATAGGCAAGGCCAGAAAGAAGGGTGCAGAGGGGAACAGAAGTACTGATGCCTGGAAACAGCACCAACGAGCACATTTTTATAAAGCTTCCCATCTGAAACTTGAGAATCGTCTCTCCGCTAAGGAGCTCCAAGGGAAAGCTCAGGGTGCCTCTGCCAGGAAATGAACACTTGCTACTGACATGAGATTAACACAGTGCTAAGTGCCAGAGCCCCTAGCTTTCAGTGATGTCCCACAGTGCTCCCTCTCCCCAGACAGGGGTACCTAGCAACCAATGTTGCCCCCAGGCTCATATGGTTTGACTGGAAAAGACTGAAATCAAGCCCTCATTTTTTAATATTTCAAAAGGAAATCTAGGATTCTGTACAGATGCTACAAAGTAACTTAAAGCCCTATCTCCACAAGCGTGGTTCAGCAACATGACCCCCTGAATGGCTTCTTTCTTGAACACATCAGACCTCATTCTTTCTTTTAATAAAGTTTATTGAGTGTGTTAGCTTGCTATTGTAGCAAAATTCCCAAGACTTTCCTTCTGTCTGTTGCCTATTACCTAATCTCTTGTTTAGGACACATCATATTAGATTAAGGCCCATTCTAATGACCTCATTTTGACTTAATTACTTCTTGAAACATCTGGTCTCCAAATACGGTTACACGTTGAGGTGCTAGGGGTTAGGACTTCACATGTGCACTTGAGGGAGATGCTACTCGGCCCTTGACACTCAATCTTCTAGCCCCTCAAAATTCACGTCCATCTCACATGCAGAAAACATTCACCCTGTCCCAACAGCCCCAAAGTCTTAACCAATTCCAGCATCAACTCCAAGTTCAAAAATCTCACCTAAATTAGGTATGGGTGAGACTAGGGGTCTGATTCATCCTGAGGCAAAATTCCTCTCCAGGTGTGAACCTGTGGAACTTTCTACCATGGAAGTTATCTGCTTCCGAAGTACAATGGTCACACAGGCATAGACAGTCGTTCCCATTACAAAAGGAAAAAATCAAAAAGTAGAAAGGGGTCTTAGGTCTCAAGCCAGTCCGAAATCTAGCAGGCCAAATGCATGAGATTTTAAGGCTTGAGAATACTCTTTGGCTGATGCTCTAGCATCCAGCCCACTGAGAGGGGAGCCCTGCCACTGGGCCCCTTCAGCCAAGCGCAGCAGCCCCACATCCCACCCGAGGAGGAGTCAGCCTCAGCCCCCACAGACCTGCTGTGCCCGTGGTGGCAAAGGCAGCCCTGCCAACTTGCAAACTGCCTCTACGGTCGTTTTCCCAGAATCCTGAAGTCCAACAGCCTTCCTTCATCTCGTCCTGTCTTGTCCCCTTCAGTTTAAACTGGCAGCACTTCCGCTGGGATGACTGACTAGATCGCCGAGCCACACTTGTGATCTCTTGAGCAAACACTGTCCAGCCACACCCTCACCGTTCTCTCCGGAGCATGCTTTCTCATTTTTGCAACAGGGATAAGCAGAAGTTGGAAAATTTGAGTTCTTCCAAATCTCCAACATCTGGTCCCTCCCTTCTTGCTTCACAACTCCTTCTTCAATTTCTCTCTCCTCAGATTTTATTAGAGGCAGCAAGGAGAAACCAGGCAGGGTTTAGAAATCTCCTCAGCTAAATATTCGAGTTCATTCTTGAATATTCTACCTTACACAAACACTAGAACACAATTTGGCCAAGTTCTTTGCCACTGTGTAACAGGTATTGCCCTTGGTCCAGTGTCCAACAGCATGTTCCTCATTTCTGAACCTCACTCCAGAAGCACCTTTAACGTCCTATTTCTAGCAACATTCTGCTTGCGGTACATGTCTATCTCTAAGATTGAGAGAAGCTTCCTCTAAAGCTCTCCTCTTTCTGAGTCCCCATCAGAATCACCTTTCACAACTATGTTTCTACCAACCAGCTCTTCAAGGTAATCTAGAGTTTTTCTAACATGTGCCTCAAAACTCTTGTAGCTTCTACCCATTGCCCAGCTGCGATGCCACCTCCACATCTCTAGGTAATGGTCAGAGCAGCACCCCACTTGCCAGTATCAGATCTGTATCAGTCTGCTAGGGCTGCCATAATACAATACTGCAGACTGGGGGCTTAAATAGCACTAACTGATTTTCTCACAATTCTGGAGGCTAGAAGTCCAAGATGGGGGTGCCAGCAGCGTTGGTTTCTTCTGAAGCCTCTCTCTTGGCCTGCAGATGGCCATCTTCTCTCTGTGTCCTCGCATGCTTGTCCCTCTGCCTGTGTGGTGTGATTCAGTCCTACTGGATTAGGGCCGCCCTCCTGACTCTATTTTAAATCAATTACCTCTTTACGACCTTAGCTCCAAATACAGATACATTCTGAAGCACTGAGCCTTAGGCTTCAACACAGGAGTTCTGAGAGAACACAATTCGGCCCACAACACCGGCTATCCGCTACGGCCTTCAGCGGGGCACTGGGCTTCATGCTGGTATATGTATTCCCTTACAATACACAAAGCTTTCTCCAAGTGTGCCTAAAAACACAACAGCAATAGGGGACAGATTTCTAGATCTGTAACTTTCATTTCTCACTGTTAAAACTGCCTTGCCCAAGAACACATCAAGGATGTAGGTTCTCCTTTTGGCTCCTCCCTTCTCACTCTTCTGCTCTGGGAGAGAAAGGCAGGCTGCTCACCCTCCCTTACTGAGGTTCTCTCTCCCGATGTGAAAAACCTGCATGGTGGGGCAAACATCAGATTACCAAGCATCTGCTCTCTTTATCTTCCTATGACTTGCCCTCCTCCCCCTTGAAACCCTAGGCCCCTATCCCATTCCTTAGCTCAGATGGCATATAGGCCTCATTCGCCTGAGTGCCTCTGAGTCTCATATTTTTATGGGGCTCTCATATGTACAAAATTAAATTTGTTTTTCTCCTGTTGGTCTTATGTCAATTTAATTATTAGACCAAAGAACCTAAAAGGGGGAAAAAGGGAAAATTTTCGTCCCCTACATACATACATCACCAACACAAACAGGAAAGGACAACCATGATATCATTCCTATGGCACACAACTCAGTGTCAAATGGTATCAAGGAGTTGACAGAGTAACACCCTGATAAAGGAAACAAGTCAGAACTTCTTACCACCTTGCATCCTCCTGGTGGTCCTGATGACAATTATTTTAGTAGTTGTTTTCACTTTGAAATACAATCAAGACTTTAATTTTTCTTACTATCAAAAACTTCTTTACACTTGTCCTACTTTTTTTTTTAAAGATTTTATTTATTTATTTGACAGAGAGAGAGAGATCACAAGTAGGCAGAGAGGCAGGCAGAGAGAGAAGGGGAAGCAGGCTCACTGCTGAGCAGAGAGCCCGATGCGGGGCTCGATCCCAGGACCCTGAGATCATGACCTGAGCTGAAGGCAGAGGCTTTAACCCACTGAGCCACTCATGCGCCCCTTGTCCTACTTTTTATAATAAAGAACCACAGACACCGGAAGGAGTTTTATAGGTCTACAGCAGAAATAGGCTCTGCAACAAAAGACCCAAGAACACAAACAAGTGTGCTTCACAGGGTACCACAAAAATGAGGTGCCATCCAATCAATAACCAGAGGCGAGGAGGCCCTTAGGCTGGTGAGGAACCCAGAACAAATGTGCCCACATGACACCCCCACCAGCAGCCTGCAGAGGCACTGTGAGGATCCCACATCCCCAGGATTACTGGGTCTAGGAACACGGAGGTGGACTGAGACACAGCTGGAAAGCTCCTCCAGGCTAAAGCTTCCTAAAGGAAGCTGAACAAACAATATTAGAAAAATTTTAGCAAGAATAGTATCAGAAGTACCTAAAAACCATACAGAACTATAAAGTTTATCCTGATTGTTTTTCAAAACAGCTCCTTTGTCCTCTAAGAGGCTCTAAACCTATTTCCTGTATTCCTAGACTCCAGAGATCACAGACAATAGGCCTGCAGGTCTCCTGTTAACAATCCTCACCTAAATCTAAGGACTGAACTATCTGAGAAATCCCAAGACTGCCCTGAGAACTATGGGGGTAGACCCTTCTTCGCCCCCTAAGCTTATAGTGCCTCCACTGAGCTGGGGCTCTGAGATCAACTGGTGGAGAACATGCGGCCCTAAGGAGACACATGAGAGGACCCACGGACAGAATGAGCAACTGAACTTGCAAACAGAAATATAGTATGAAACAGATATATAGTACTTTAGCTCTTCTGCTTTTTGGGGAGGCTGCTGGCCACAAAAGATTGGTGTGGGACGCTGTTACAAGTCTTCAGTGAGGTACAGAGCCAGAATAAAAGTCATCACAGACTGGTGACAGCATTAGTCTATACCTTTCTGATTAAGGTAAAGGAATGTCTGCCCATAATATAGTTTCAGTGACTATTTCACAAAATCAAAAAGTGTAACCAGAACCTGTTCATGATCCTATGAAGGGTAGATCCTCCACAGCCGTGTCCTTGTTGTGCCCACTCACCAGAGACCTTCAGCCAAATTCATTCCCTCTTTACCACACAGACCATTCAGAGGGACGTGGTTCCTTCCCAAACAGTGCCCCTCCCCCCACACCGGCACACACACTCACATGTCCTCCACTGTGATGTCTTTCAGGATCTGGCAGTAGTCCACATTCCACACAGCCTGGTCATCCCAGACCTTGGAGGCCAGCAGGATCGCCCCTAGAACAATCCGCTTCCAGTTGGCCGGACAGATGTCTATCTCAGCATATGTTAAAAGTCTTTCAAGGTATACCTGGGAAGACATGAAAATGCCAGAGCTAAAGGACTCGACTTATTTTGTCCTACATGCTAACATACATAAATTCTAAATTTCGCCAGCCTTTAAACAGGGATTTATCCTCTGATCATACCTATTAAAGTCAGAGGGCTCAGCTAGTTCGATGGGAAAGGGACACCGTCCGTAACTGGACAGTGTGGATGTAGCTGGATCATAAAAGACTGAGGCAAGAACAAGCTACAGGTACCACAGGTTAATTTCTCACTCATGTCATATCAACTATGATATCAATACAGATTCAACATACAACAGCACAAATTTCAACAAACGGTGTCAAAAGAACAAACCGATCCTTTTCTATCTCGTAAAGTTTTTGTTTTGAGGCAATTAAAAATTTACATGCAGCATCGATAAACCTATTTTTTATTATTGTGGTAAAATACACATAACATTTACCCTTTAGCCATTTTTAAGTGCACAGTTCTGTAGCAGTCAGTACATGCACATTGTTGTGAAGTCACCGCCCATCTCTGTCCCCAGAGCTTTCTCATCACCCTGAACAACTCCCTGACCCCTTTCCCCCCAGCCTTTGGCAACAACCATTCTACTTTGTCTCCATGAATTTGACTACTCTAGGAATCATTCACTATTTGTCTTTTTGTTCTGGCTTTTTCCACTTAGCATGTCCTCAAGGTTCATCCAAGTATGTAGCATATGTTAAAATTTCCTTCCTTTTTAAGGCTGAATAATAATCCACTGCATGTATATACCTCATTTGTTTATCCGTTTCTCCATTAATGGACTTTTGAGTTGTTCCCTCCTTTTGGTTATTGTGAATAACTGGTGTACAAATACCTGTTTGAGTATCTGCTTTTGACTCTTTTGGGTATGGACCCAGAAGGAGAACTGCTGCATCATATAATTCGATGTTTAATTTTTTAAGGAACCACCATACTATTTTTCCATAGTACCCAGGCCACTTAACATTCCCACCAGCAATGCACAGGGGTTTCAATTTTTTCATATCCTCACCAACACCCGTTATTGTTTTCTTTTTTTTAAATAATAGTCATCCTAATGAGTGTGAGGTAAGTATCTGACTGTGGTTTTGATCTGATTTTTAAATGAAATAATTTTAGCTAAAGTTGGAAAATCAAACCAAATAATGTAAGATTTATAAACTGGCATAATTTAGCTTGAAGACATAGATATCAGAAATACCCATAAAGTGCTTTGCTTACTTTGGGTCACAAGGTTAAGAATTTCTTTTGATGTTTCCCTTCTATTTATCAGCATGTTTTATACTTCTCTGAACCATGGAATTATTGTTTATATAGTTTATCAAACACATTTACAAAGTGGAACTACTGTATCAGAAACAAACGAAACAAAATCATACATAAACTTTTAAGAACCTGCTTTCTAAAACAGATGAAATCTAGATAGTGTTAAATTTTTCATAGTTTATAATGCCCATAAAATCTTAAATATCATGTAATTTTTAAAAAATTACATGTGGTGGGGGCGGGGGCGCATTTGGTTGGCTCTGTCTGTTGAGTGTCTGACTCTTGGTTTTGGTTCAGGTTATGATCTTGAGGTCATGGGATAGAGCCCCATGTCGGGTTCCACACTTGTCCCTCTCCCTCCCCCCATCCTGTCCCCCTGCTTGCACTTGCTTGCTCATCCGTGCTCTCTCTAAAATTAGAAGAAAAAAAAAAAGGAAAAAATTTAACACAAATACACAAATAAAGATAATTACCAGTTAAATATCAATACTCATAAATGAGATGGGACAGCCCACACCTGTTACATCATTAGGGCTCTGGGGAGGAGACTGCACTTTGGGAAATTCTGAAGAAACAGGGCAACTGACTGAGAGGAGTTCATTAAATGACATGAATCCGTCAATAGAAGCACAGGATAATGCCAGAAGCAGATTAAGAATTATACAACACAGGGCCCACAAGATGAGAATGGATACATGAGAGGTGGTGTTAAACCCTTGAACTTAACCCATGGTTCCCTGTGTAACAGCAGTCACTATGTGCCAGGCATAGGGCCCATCGCTGGAGAAGCAGGAGGGCGGCACTGACGGCTCTGGACGCACAGTGGAAAAGGGGCTGGGAAGGAGCACAGATGATGGGCATGGGAGACTCTGCAGCAGTTGGGATAAGGAAGATCAGGGTTTAAACTGGGGACATGACAGGAGAGACTGACAGTCCAATCAGACCGACCTAGAGTCCAGTGACCCCCGACAACCAGGAAGGTGGGCTGCTGCAGGAGACCCTGAGGCTTCCAGCTCGTGCAGCTGGATGGGCAACACCTTCTGAGACGGGGAATCCTGCTGGGGCAAAGACAGTTCCTGGTGGACACCCCAGAGGACACCCCCCATGTAGACGGTGCACACATCCTTGTGAAGCTTGAAGAAAACAGCACTCAGAAATTTGAGTGTCTGCAGCACATAAACAGAATTAAGCATGGATCCCAAGACCTGGGGAGACAGGTTAGGGAGAGAAAAAAGGAGGGGCCAGGCCAGAGCCTTAAAAGTCCCTCCTGTTTTAACAGACGGTAAAGGGGCAGCAAAGGAGAGGGAGGAATAAAATCTGGTATGTTCTCTCTTAAGGTGTGTAATACTTCGGAGAAGAAGCTACAAGGCAGACAGAGGTGTTTCTAAGTACCTGCATTAAGCTTACAATATTATACAGGGCTTATAAGAAGGAAATTGAAGTGGTCTCTTTCATAGTGAAAAATCAAATTAAAGATATAAAAACACTTCAGGCAGTGACTGTGTGGGTGCAGAGGGGCAAGGAGGCCATGGGGGTGAGGTACTAAGGAGGGAGAGTAGGGAGAGAGAGGGAAATGGGGAGAGAGGAGGAGAAGGGAGGGAGGAGAAAGAGAAGAAGGGAGGGAAGGAGGAAGAAATGATCCTTAATGGAAGCAAAACTCTAAGCCAATAAAGAAAAGTCAGATCAGGGGTGCCTGGATAGCTCACTCAGTTAGGCATCTGACTCTTTGATTCTGGTTCAGGTCATGATCTCAGGGTCATGAGATCAAGCCCTGAGCCGGGCTCCACACTCAGCATGGAGTCTGCTTGAGATTCTCTCTCTCTCTCTCTCTCCTCTGCCCCTCCCCCATCTGTAGCAAATAAATAAAATATTAAAAAAAAAAAAAGTCAGACCATTGGCTAGCAGCTCCTCCACAGAGCCTCCCATGGTTTTCCTGATCCCTAAATCACAGGCAGAGGAGAGTCCTACACCCCCTCCAAAGCAGCAGAGGGTCCCTTATGGCTTCTGTGGCCAGTTCGTACCAGCTAACTGTCTGTGAAACAGGTGCATGGTCAATACCCAGGGAAGTCTGTCTGCCTCTCCCACTGAAATAGGGACTCTTCCAAGACAGGGAGAGGGGGTGGCTGACACTCGAATGTTTGCTGAATGAGTAAGTAGATGAGTAACAGTTCTTTTGCTTAAGAAAGTTTATTATTCTGCTTTTAGTCCTTTATTAATGAACAAGTAATTTTTTAAATCTTAAAAACCTAGATTCTTAAGGCTAACCTCAGATGCCAGGTGTTCCTCAGAATGGCTCAAGGGGGTACTACACTAAAAGGCAAAATCATGAGAAGAAATTACTAACATATTTCAAATCCCAAATAGCCAATAAACTGCTAAGAAGTCCAGTCCTAAATATACTGGAAAGTAATGAAACAGGAAACCATTACAGGGCAAGTCTACTTTGATGTACCCCCAAATTAGTTTGGGTGACTCTCCCACTTACGCCCCTGGCTGTGTTTTCCTCAGTATGGTGTAGGTAGTTGCCTTATCAGTCTCTCCGCCTAGTAAACCCTAAGTTCCCTGAGGACAAAGACCACGTCTCATTCCCACTTGCATGCCCAGCATCTAGCCCAATGCTAGGAAAGGGTATGACCTCAGAGTGCTTCATTCGTGGACACGTCACCGACGTAAGGGCTCTGGCTTTGGAATCTGGCAACAGGACAGTACATTTTCATGTGAAGGACTGAGGTAAGAATGTGGCCACAAAGAATGGCATCCAGGAAAGGGAACTGCACTGACAAAGGCAGAGTGGATTTAAAGGTGACACTGAGCCCGTGGTTTGGGAGCCCGGTGCACGGTGGACAAGGAAGTTCAGAGGAGGACTGAGTCCACTCTGCTGTGCCAAGCCCAGAAAGTCAAAAAGACCTTGCAATAAGCCCCAGGAAGTCACACAGCATGACATTCTTACTGCATTATGGCACCTTTGTGGCAGTTTCCAAGCCTCTCTCGGTGAACAGTAACATACCAGCATTTGGTTGTGACATCTACTGGTGAGAAAAACTAGGTCACTGGCTAGAGCTCAATGATCTTTTCAATTTTTGAAAATCTTACTTTTTAATGATATTATATTAAATGAGCAAAAAGAGTGAGCTAATGTTTTAGATCATGACTTTGTGTGAAAATTGTCGTTCTCCAGGTAAAGATCCAGGCCAGGTCAAGCGGAACTTTAGCCAGACGCTGTCCTTGGGAGCCCAGACTGCGTCTTTTACAAAAGTTGACAACTAACTCTTCTCATTCTCCATCAAGAAGAGCTACACTTGGGACACCTGGGTGGCTCAGTCAGTTGGGCATGTGCCTTCGGCTCAGGTCATGATCCCAGGGTCCTGGGATCGAGTCCCGCATCAGGCTCCTTGCTCGTCGTGGAGCCTGCCTCTCCCTCTGCCTGCTGTTCCCTCTGCTTGTGCTCTCTCTCTCTGACAAATAAATAAATAAAATCTTAAAAAAAAAAAAAGAAGAGCTACACTTGGGGCGCCTCGGTGGCTCAGTTGGTTAAGTGACTGCCTTCGGCTCAGGTCATGATCCTGGAGTCCCGGGATGGAGTCCCGCATCCGGCTCCCTGCTCACTGGGGAGTCTGCTGCTCCCTCTGACCCTCCCCGCTGCTTGTGCTCTCTCTCTCTCTCTCATTTTCTCTCTCTCTCAAATGAATACAAAAAAAAAAAAAAAAATCTTAAAAAAAAAAAGAAGAGCTACACTTGTGAGCACAGCATAAAGTATAAACTTGTCAAATCACTATGTTGTACACGAACAAATGTAACACTGTGTGTCAACTACACTCAAAAAAATTAAAAAATAAAAAAAGAATCATAAAATAGATAATAAAACTGAACTAAGAGCAGAAAACTAAGACTGGACCCAACTAAGCCTCCAGATTTTTAAAGCATGAGATAAAGAAGGTTGTGAACAATGTTCACCCCAAGACTCTACTCCTTTACACAGACAAGGTATGCAAATCTCTCCAAGCTCCCCACTGAAATAGATTCTCACTGGCTCAGTGCAAATGGGTGGCTACTCAATTTTCTTCTTATTTACTTTATACCATAGTTGATAGACTTATTAATATGTATGTTAATAATATTTACAATAATATTTGATACTAAAAAAGAACAAAAAGAATTCCATGTCTGATATTCCACTAGGACTAACTAAAGGAATTAGGTATTACAATACACTCCATTACCAAGGGAAGGCAGCTGTTATGCTGGGAGATGAGGCATTCATAATAAGCTCCACTTACTAGCATGTAATTTAGCAGAACTTGTCAGTAAGGCCATATTCAAGGGTCAGCTTCAATTTCTTTAGTAAACTCCCAGATGGATATTTTAATTCTCTGCCAAGTAAAATAATAATTGATTTTTCCTGAACAATATTCCTAGACCATTCATTGCTAATAGGACAAGCTTGCTCAATTAAATTTTCAGATTTAAATTTATGAGAAGGACTATCCTAGGAGTCTCTAGAAAATACAGGTTAGTGAGCAATTACAGAGTTACAAGGAGCATCCAGCTGACTGCGTGTAACAAAACTGTTCAAAGGCATGGGGGAGGAATAAAATGCAAACTCATGGAATCAAGGATATATACCAAAAACTTGACGATACTGAAATTATTCCAAACTGATTTGAGAGAGTTAATCTAGGACTACCAGGGAAGACAGTGGTGTAGGAGGACCGAAGCTCACCTTCTCCCATGGATACGACTAAGTAACCACCCACATCAGTGTGAATAACCCAGAAAACAACCTGAAGACTGGCAGAACAAACTCTCCACAGCTAAATGTAAGGAGGACACAGTGAAGAGGGTAGCAAGGGCAGAGATGTGGCTGGGAGCCAAATGGACTCAGAGGGACTGAATCCCAGGAGGGAGGGACATATGGGCATGGAGAGGGGAGAGAAACAGACCCTCACACCAGGGAGCCTGCAGGAGAAACCCACAAGGGGAAGACAAATCCCAGCAACAATGGGCTTTGGAAACCAGAGGGGCCAAATTTTGCAAGTTCTTACAACCTGGCTTAACACCTGGAACTTGAAAAATCAGTGGGCAGGGTGGGAGAGTGGGCAGGGTGGGCAGGGTGAAAGGAAGAGTGGGAGAGTGGGCAGGGTGAGTGGGCAGGGTGAAAGGAAACTGAGTGGGCAGGGTGAAAGGGAGAGTGGGCAGGGTAAAAGAAAACTGAGTCCTTGCCCTTAGCACAATAAACAGCCCTGCAAAAATACAGCATACAAAGAGCAGTTTGAAAAAACCATGAGGTACAGGGGAGGAAGATTTGCTTACTAATTCAGTATGTTCTTGGCCAGATCCATCCAATGTGGTGCTACAACCCTGGCAGTGTCCAAAGAGCCCCAACAGGGACCAGCACAACCCCAAAGTGACTGTCTACCCCAGGGACCGGGGCAGATAACCTCACATACCAGGCCAATTATGGCCCCAGCAGTGGACTAAGGACAGACATCTGGTATGACTGCAGCATCTCCTTCCCCACTCCCACCCTCAACCAACACTTCTCAGGGGACAAAACAGGGAAAGCATCTGCTACTGGGTGCTACTACATCTCTGACAAATGCCTAGTCTAACTCAACTCAAGCCCAAGGCAGTCCCAGACTGGACTATGCAGGAACCAAACCTTCCCAAAACAAGCAAAGTGAGCCACTGCAGGCTACTGGACTAAAAGCAAAAGTGACTTAGCCACAACAGCAAGTAACACACAACACATCCAGGAGACGCCTCCACCCCCGAGGCACCAGGTTCTGGGGAACAGGGGACACTGCACTGCAGGGCACTACAGGACCTCTTCTTCACAAAGTCACGACTTTCAACAGCAGGAGACATAGGTGACTTTCCAAAAACACAGAAACAGACACAGAGAGACAAAATGAGGAGACAGAGGAATATGCCCCAAATCAAAGAACAGGAAAAAAAAAATCACAGAAAGAAAGCTAAACAAAACAGAGATAATACGCATGACAGAGAATTCAAAGTAATGGTCATAAAGATACTCACTGGACTTGAGAAAAGGGTGCAGGACTTCAGTGAGACCCTCAACAAAGAGATAGAAAACATACAAAAAGAACCAATCAGAGATGAAAAACTCAGTATCTGAAATTAAAAATACACTGGATGAATAGTATACTAGAGGAAGCAGAACTGATCAGCATCTGGAGGACAGAGTAAGGGAATGTAATTGAGCTGAATAGGAGAGAAAAAATAATAAAAAATGTGTAATGACATTTGCATTATAGAGATCCCACAAGGAGATGAGAGAGGGAAAAGAAGGCAGAAAATTTATTTGAAGAAATAACAGCTGAAAACTTCCTGAATCTGGGGAGGGAAACAGAAATCCAGATCCCGGAAGGGCAGAGAGGCCCCAGCAAAATCAACCCAAAGAGATCCACATCAAGACACACAGTAACTAAAACAGCAGAAAGTGGTGATAGAGAATGTGAAAAGCAGCAAGAGAAAAAGAACACACTTACGTGGGAAACCCTATAATCTGGTGATCAGCAGATTTTTCAGCAGAAACTTTGCAGACCAGAAGACAGTGGCATGATATACTCGAAGAGCTGAAAGGAAACAACCTGCAGCCAAGAATACTCTATCCAGCAGATTATCATTCAGAACAGAAGGAGAGATAAAGAGTTTCCCAGACAAAAGTTAAAGGAACTCATGACCACTAAATAGCCCTACAAGAAATGTTCAAGGGGATTCACTGAGTAGAAAAGAAAGACCATAAGCAAAAGTAAAAAAAGTAGGAAGCACAAAAGCAGTAAAATTAAGAATATCTATAAAAATCAGTCAAGGGATGCACAGAATTAAAAGGAAGTAAAGTATGACACCGTATACCTAAAATGTAACAGGGAGAAGAATAAAGAATGGGTTCAAACTTAAGTGATGTTCAATTTCATAGAGACTGCTATATACAGAAGATGTTATATACAAGTCTAATGGTAACACAAATCAAAAAACCAGTAATAGATGTTAATCTACCAATAATAAAAATGTAAACACGTAAACATGTAAAAAATAAAAAGAAAGTCTATCACTAAAGAAAGCCAACAAAATGTGAACAAAGAGAGCAAGAGAAGGGACAGAGAAGAACTACAAAAACAATGATAAAACAAGTAAGAAAATGGCAATAAGTACATAACTATCAATAATTACTTCAAATGTAAATGGCCTAAACACTCCAAAAAAAGATACATGGTGACAGAATGGATAAAAAAGTAAGACCCATCTATATGATGCCTACAAGAAATTCATTTCAGACCTAAAGACACATGAAGACTGAAAGTGAAGGGATGGAAAAGTATTTATCATGCAAAAGGAAGTGAAAAGAAAGCTGGGGTAGCAGTACTCATATAGGACAAAATGGACTTTAAAGCAAAGACTATGACAACAGACAAAGAAAGGCACTATATAATTATAAAGAGAAAAATCCAACAAGAAAATATAACAATTGTAAATATTTATGCACCCTACATGGGAGTACTCAAATATCTAAAGCAGCTAAAAACAAACATAAAGTAATCAATAGTATTAACAGTAGGGGACTTTAATACCCCATTCACAGCAATTGATAAATCTTAATCCAAACAAAAAATCAATAAGGAAATAGTGGCTTTGAATGACACACTGGACAAGATGAATCTAACAGTTATATTCAGAACATTCTACCCTAAAACAGCAGAATACACTTTTTTTTTTTCAGAATACACTTTCCTTATAAGTGCACATGAATTATTCTCCTGAATAGGTCATACATTAGGCCACAAAACAAGTCTCAACAAATTCAAAAAGACTGAAGTCATACATGTATCTTTCCTTACCACATGCTATGAAACTAGAAATCAACAACAACAAAAAAATCTGGAAACACAAATACATGGAGATTAAATAACATTCTACTAAACGATGAATGGGTCAACCAAGAATCAAAAAGGAAATCAAAAAATAACAAAGACAAATGAATTTGAAAACAAAATGGTCCAAAATATTTGGGATGCAGCAAAAGAGGAGCGAGGGAAGTTTATAGCAATACAGGCCTACCTCAAGAAGCAAGAAAATTCTCAAATAAACAATGCTAACCTTACACCTGAAGGAGCTAGAAAAACAAGTCCAAACAAACCCCCCCCCAAATATGAAGAAGAACCAAATAATAAAGATTAGAGCAGAAATAAACAAAATAGATACTAATAAACAATAGAAAAGGATCAATGAACTCAGGAGCTGGTTCTTTGGAAAGATCAACAAAATTGATATACCTTTAGCCAGCCTCACCAAAAAAAAAAAAAAGAGAGAGAGAGAGAGAGAAAGAGAGAGGACTCAAATTCAGAAATGAAAGGAGAGAAACAATAACCAATATCACAAAAAATAAAGGATTATAAAAGAATATTATGAAATATTATAAGTCAACAAATTGAACAATGTAGAAGAAGAAATGGATGAATTCCTAGAAACTTATAACCTCCCAAAACTGAGTCAGGAATAGAAAATTTGAACAGACTAATTACCAGCAATGAAATTGATTCAGTAATCAAAAAAACTCCCAAGAAACAAAAGTCCAGGACCAGATGCCTTCATAAGTAAATTCTACCATTTAAAGAGGAGTTAATACCTATTTTTCTCAAACTATTCCAAAAAAAGAGAAGAGGAAGGAAAGATTATGAGACCAACATTATCCTGATTACTAAAACCAGATAAAGACAACACAAAAAGGGAGAACTACAGGCCAATACCTCTGATGAACATAGAGGAATATAGAGAATCCTCAACAAAAAATTAGCAAACTAAACCCAATGATACATTAAAAAAAAATCATTCACCACAATCAAGTGCGATTTGGGATCCAAGGGTAGTTCAACATTTGCAAATCAATCAATGTGATACATCATATGATCATTTCAATAGACAAAGAGAAGGCATTTGACAAAGTATGACATCCATTCATGATAAAAATCCTCAACAAAGTAGGTTTAGAGGAAACATACCTCAACACAATAAAGGCCTTATATGAAAAACCCACAACTAATATCATCCTCAGCTTTTCCCCTAAGGTGAGGAATAAGACAAGGATGTACATTCTCACTTTTATTCTACATAGTACTGGAAGTCCTAGACACAGCAATCAGACAAGAAAAAGAAATAAAAGGCATCTAAATCACTAAGGAAGAAGTAAAACTTTCACTATTTGCAGATGACAGGACATGACACTATATACAGAAAACCTGAAAGACTCCACTAAAAAACTGCTAGAATTGATAAAACAAATTTGGTAAAGTCAAGGGTACAAAATCAATGTACAGAAATCTTGCATTTCTATTCAACAATTAGGAAGCAACAGAAATAATACAGCCACATTTATAAGTGTACCAAAAATAATAAGATACCTAGGAATAAATCCATCCAAAAAGGTGAAAGACCTGTACTCTGAAAACCATAAAACACGGATAAAAGAAACTGAAGATGACACCAAGAAATGGAAAGACATTCCATGCTCATGAATGGGAAGAACAAATATTGTTAAAATGCCTATACTACCCTAAGCAATTTGCACATTTAATGCAATCCCTATCAAAATACCAACAGCATTTTTCACACAACTAGAAAAAATAATCCTAAAATTTGTATGGAACCACAAAAGACACCAAATAGCCAAAGTAATCTTGAAACAGAAAAGCAAAGCTGGAAGAATCCCAATCCCAGACTTCAAGCTGTATTACAAAGCTGTAGTAATCAAAACAGTATGGTACTGGCAAAAAATAGACAGATATATCAACAGAATAGAAAACCCAGAAATAAACCCACAATTATATGGTCAATTAATCTTCAACTAAGCAGGAAAGAATATCCAATGGAAAAATGTCTCTCCAATAAACGATGCTGGGAAAACTGGACAGCCAGATGCAAAAAAATGGAACTAGGCCACTTTCTTATACCATACACAAAAATAAATCCAAAATGGACTAAAGAACAAAATGTGAAACCTGAAACCATAAAAACCATACAAGACAACACAGATAGTAATTTCTCTGACGTCAGGCATAGCAAGTTTTTGTTTTAGAAATGCCTCCTGAGGCAAAGAAAACAAAAGCAAAAATAAACTCTTGGGACTACATCAAAATAAAAAGCTTCTGCACAGCAGAAGAAACAATCAACAAAACTAAAAGGCAACCTACAGAATGGGAGGAAATATTTGCCAATGGCATATCCAAAAAAGGGTTAGTATCCAAAATATATAAAGAACTTAGAAAACTCAATACCCAAAAAACAAATATTCCAATTAAAACATGGGCAGAAGACATGAACAGACATTTCCCCAAAGTAGACATACAGATGGCCAACAGACACATGAAAAGATGTTTATCATCATCCACTATCAGAGAAATGCAAATCAAAACCACAATGAGGCACCACCTTAAACTTGTCAAAATGGCTAAAATCAATAATATAAGACATAAGAGGTGTTAGAGAGGCTGTGAAGAAACAAAGAACACTCATGCACTGTTGGTGGGAATGCAAACTGGCATAGCTTATGTAGAAAACAGCATGGAGGTTCCTCAAAAAGTTAAAAATGGAAATACTCTATATGATCCTGCAATCACACTACTGGGTATTTAGCCAAAGAACACAAAAACACTAATTCAAATGGATACATGCACCCCAATGTTTACCGTGGCATTATTTATAATAACCAAATTATGGAAGCAGCCTAAGTGTCCACTGATTGATGAACAGATAAAGATGATGTGGTATACACATACAAAAACAAACACACACACACAATGGAGTATTATTCAGCCATAAAAAAAGAATGAAATCTTGCCATTTGCAACAACATGGATGGAGCGTGAGTATAATGCTAAACAAAATAAGTCAGTCAGAGAAAGACAAATACCGTATGACTTCACTCATATGTGCAATTTAAGAAAAAAAACAAAGGAGCAAAGGGGAAAAAGAAGACAGAGACAGACAAACCAAGAAACAAACTCTTAATTACAGAGAACAAACTGATGGTTACCAGAGGGGAGGGTGGCAGGGCAATGGATTAAATAGGTGATGGGGATTAAGGTGTGCCCTTGTAATGAGCACAAGCCTGATGTATGGAATTGCTGAATCACTATATTGTACACCTGGAGCTAATATAACACTGTAAATTAACTAAATAGAATTAAAATAAAAACTTACAAGAACAAGAAAGTCTGAGACACAATTACAGACAAGAGGAGCCTAAGGAGATATGACAACTAAATGTAATGTAGTATCCTGGATGAGATCCTGGGAAAGAGAAGGAACAATGGGTAAAGCTAAGGAAATGTGAATAAAGCATGAACTTTAGTTAATAATGTCTCAGTATTGGTTCTTTAATTGTAACAAATATACACACATAAGAGGCCAAAAATAACATTATAGATGTTATATAATATTATAGATGTTAGTAATAAACTGGGTGTGAGGTATATGGGAGCTCTGTACTATCTTCAAATTTTCCTATACATCTAAAATTAAAAGCTAACTCAAGAAAATATATCTATAAAAATGAAAACGCAATATATGAAAATTTATGCGAAATACTTGAAGCTTAGAGGGAAATTCATTAAATCCCTATATTAAAAAGGAGAATCTCAATTCAATAACCCAACCTTCCACCTTAAGCTATAATTTCTTTAGTTAATTCCCACTTGGGTATTTTAATTCTCTACCAAGTAAAACAATATAGAATTGATTTTTCTAAACAATATCTGTAAGTAACTAGAAGAAAAAGAAGAAGAGGAAACTTCTCTTCAAAAAGCAAGCAGGAGGAAGGAATTAATAGAGATTAGAGTGGAAATAAATGAAACTGAGAACAGAAAAACAAAATCAAAAAAACTGAATGTTGGTTCTTTAGAAAGATCACCAAAATTGATAAACGTTTAGCCAGATCAAGAAAAAAAGAAAGAAAACTAAAATTAGTAAAAACAGGAAGAGAAGGAGACATTACAATAGACTTAACAGAAATAAAAAAAAAATCATAAGGGAATACTATAAACAACTATTATCCAACAAGTTGGATAACTTCGATGAAATGGACAAATTCCTAAATGACACAAACTAACTGAAGAAGAAACAGATAATTGGAATAGACCCATAATAAGGAAAGAGATTGAATTTATAATATAAAAACTTCTAACAAAGAAAAATCCTGACCAAAATGGCTTCAGTGGTGAATTCTACCAAACATTTAAAATAAGAATTAACACCAATCCTCAAACTCTTCAGAAAAACAGAAAGGCCTGATGGTGGGTATTAAGGAGGGTACATATTGCCTGGAGCACTGGGTGTTATATGTAAACAATGAATCTTGGAACACTACATCAAAAACTAATGAAGTATTGTATGGTGGCTAATATAACACAATAAAAAATTAAAATTAAAATTAAAATTAAAAAGAAAGGAAAAGAAAAACAAAGGGAAGGAATGCTTCCTAATTCATGGGGTCAGTATTATGCTGATTCCAAAACCAAAGTGATCACAATAAAATCAAAGAGCAATATCCCCTACAAATACAGATGCAACAATTCTCAACAAAACACTAGCAAACCAAATCCAGCAACACATACAAATAATTACATACCACGACCATGTGGGTAATTTATCCCAGGAATGCAAGGCTGGTTTTAACATATCAATAAAGTTAAGGGAAAAACCACATGATCAATCTCAATACATGCAGGAAAAGCATTTGACAGAATCCAATACTTTAAGAAAAAAAAAAAACCCTCTACAAATTAGGAATACAAGGGAACTTCCTCAATTTGACAGAAGGCATCTATGAAAAACCCACAGCTAACATATTTAACAGAAAAAGATGGAAGATTTTGAACAAAACAAGGATGTGCACTCTCACCACTTCTATTCAACACTGTGCTAGAGGTCTAGCTAAGACAAATATGCCAGAAAAACCAATAAAAAGCATCCATCTTAGAAAAGAAGAAGTGAAACTATGTCTATTTGCTGATGACATGATCTTGCATATCAAAAATTCTAAGGAATCTAGTAAAAATACTATTAGGACTAAAATGAGTTCAGCAATGTGGAAGGATACAAGATGAATAATCTACGAAAATAATTATATTCCTATACACTAGCAATAAACAATCTGAAAATGAAAATTAAGAAAATAATTCCACTTACTATTGCATGAAACAGAATACCTAGGAATAAATTTAATGAAGGAAGTGCAAGACTTGTGCACTGAAAACTATAAAACTCTTGAAAGAAAGTGAAGAAAATCTAAAAGGAAAGACATCCCACATTCCCAGACTAGAAGACTTACTAGTGTTAAGACTAAAATAGTCCCCAAATTGACCTACATATTCAATGCAATCCCTGACAAAATTCTAGCTGGTTTTGTTTGTTTGTTTTGCAGAAACTAGCAAGTTAATTTTAAAATTGAAAATGTAAGGGTCACAGAATAGCTAAAAGATCTTGAAGAAGAACACAGTTGGAAGAGTCAGTCACTCTTTCTTTCTTTTTTTTTTCTTTTTGAGAGAGTGGGAGAGTGGGAGGAGGGGCAGACGGAGAGAGAGAGAATCTTAAGCAGGCTCCATGCCCAGCGCAGAGCCCAATCTCAAGACCTAAGCCAAAATCAAAAGTCAGACACTTAACCAACTGAACTACCCAGGTGCCCTGAGAGTTATATTTTCTACTTCGACTACAAAGGTATGGTAATCAAGACAGTGTGGTGTGGACATAAGGAAATACAAACAGATCAATGAAATAAAACTGAAAGTCCAGAAATAAACTTGCCCATTTATAGTCACCTGATTTTTGACAAGAGTTATAAAACAATTCAATGAGGAAAGGACAGTCTCTTCAACTAATGGCACTGGAACAATTGGATATCCACATGCAAAAGAATAAATCTGGACCCCAACCTCACGAAGACGAGTTCAAAATGGATCATATACCTAAATGTAAGACCTAAAATTACATAATTCCTAAAAGAAAACATTGGAGTAAATCACATCACCTTGAGTTATTCAATGGTTTCTTAGATACAACACCAAAAGCACAAGAGACAAAAGAAAAAACATATACAGACTGGGCTTTATGAAAATGAAAACCTATATTGTAAATGATACTATTAAGAAAGTGAAATGACAACACAGAGAATAGCAGAAAATACTTGTGAATCATTATCTCACAAGGGACTTTTAAGCCAGAACATATAAAGAACTCTTATAATTCAATAATAAAAAGACACCCAATTTAAAAATGGGCAAAGAATTTGAATAGACATTTCTCCAAAGAAGATATACAAACGCCTAATAAACACATGGAAAGATGCTCAACATTATTAATCATTAGGGAAATGCAAATCAAAACTACAATGAGATAACACTTCACACCCACTAGAATGGCTAAAATCAAAAAAGACAACAAGTGTTGGCAAGGATGTAATGTGGAGAAACTGGAACCCTCCTATTAGGGAACTGCCAAGGGGAATGTAAAATGGTGCAACCATACTGGAAAACAGACTGTTCCTCAAAAAATTAAAGACTTACCATATAACCCAGCAACTCCACTCTTAGGTATACAGCAAGAGAAATGAAAATAGATGCCTACTCAAAAACATGTACACAAATGTTCACAACAGCATTATTCATCATAGCTAAAAAATAGAAACTCATATGTCCATTAACTGATGAATGAATAAACAAAATGGAACATTATTTAGCAATAAAAAAAGAATGAAATACTCTACATGTTACAAAATGGAGTATGTTTGAAAACATTACGGTAAGTGAAAAGCCAGTCACAAAAGACCATATATTATATGAATCTGTTCTATGAAATGCCTAGAATAGGCAAATCCCTTGAGAAAGAAAATAGATTAGTGGGGTTATCTGGGCCTAGAGTGCGGACTGGGGATGGGGAGTGGCTGATAAAGGGCAAAGGGTTTATTTACGGGATGATGAAAATATTCTGAAATTAGGCTGTGGAGATGGTTACACAAGATATAAAAAACCACTGAAGTGCTCACTTTAAATAAGGGGATTTTATAAGTTAAACTACATCTCAATAAACCTATAAAAAATAAGGAATTAATAAAAAGGTAATACATCTTCTGTCTGGTTAGTCCTGTTAGTTGCCATCCCCATTTCTTCTCCTCTCCCCTTTCTTTATGCCTGACTCCTCTCTATTAGCTACTAACTTCCTCTCTCCCTCCCATCACCTATCACTGCAGCCCTCCAGATAGAACCAACCTTATAGGCAACACTCAGTCAGGGGCTCGGCTGAGCAAAGTCCGCAGGCCAATGAATGAGCCACTCTACCTTGAGAAAGCTTACCTTAATACCCTAAGCAGAATAGCAGACTAGGAGTTTAAAGTTACAAAACTCCCAGGGTAGGGGAAGACTACTGCGGGTAGCTCCTGAACACTCCCCCTATGTTTCAGGCAAAGTGCAAGGCACATCAACACCACTTCATTTACTTCAGCAGTAGGCAGTTATTACTACACTTACTTTGATATTTAATATTTATTAGGTACCCAGCTTTGTTCCAGATGTTGGTCACAGTGCAGTGAACAACAAAGACAAAAAGATTTTTTAAAAAACCTCTTAATCATGGAACTTATAAACAAAATAAGATGAACAAGTAAAACCTAAAAAATGTTAATTGGTGACAAGTGCTATGAAGGAAAACAAAGCAGGAAATGATGAGAAAGGAATGTGGGGGAGGAGGGAGGTTACAATTCCAAGTATTACGGCCCCACGGACGTGCCCTTTGAGCAAAGACTTGAAGGAAGGCAGGGTGGTGCCACATGCCTATAGGGAAAGAGGATTCCAGGCAGTGGTGTCACGTGCCAAAGTCCCAAGGCAGGTACTGGTATGAAGAGAGGCAGCTGAGCTGAAATGAGAGGTGGCCTAATCCTGCTATAGGTTACATAAGGGCCTTCTTTGTGTCTTCCTCAGAGGAAGATGGGGAACCACTGGAGGTTTTGAACAGAGTGAGAAAAATAATGGCTCAGAACAGAGTCCTGGGCCCCTCTGTCCTATCATCTCTGGGTCATGACTAACTGTTCTAAGGGTAAACATCTGACCCCAAGGAACTGGGCCTATCACTGATAAAGCCAATCAAAATTCATCCCCTCTCCAATATCCGAACTAAACACAAGAGGCTGAATTTGCCAGTGTTGGGCCTTCAATGAAAAAGTGATGGACAGTCAAGGTTAGGACAGTTACTTCCCTGACATGTCCATCCAACCAGAAGCCAACCTGAAATTCAATACTGCAAACTCAAAGGGAGGAGCAGAGACAAGAAGAGGCAGCCCCAGAGAGAGGGACGGACAGAGGAACCTGCTGTAGGGTGAAGACATGGATATACGGGATTCCTGAACCTTCCATTAAATCTCCTGCCTTGGCCTCTTTGTGTGGGTTTCTCATCCTTATAATCAAAATCCTTGGCTTAGAAAGGAAGCTGTATTTTGTTATCCAAGTATCACGCATGGGACTGGAAAGGCTGTCTGTTCATGGCTGTAAGTTTAACCCAGCTCTAATAACTCCTGAGGGAAAGGGTGGGTTCTACAGAGGGGCAGCTGGACACCATGGCCTTCCACCCAACTCCGGCTCCCCACAGCTGTTGGTGGGAATATTACACAATGCCCCTAAGTGAAAACTTATTAGAAATCAGCAAGGTGCTCATTTCTCTTTAATTTCCTCATGTGTCAGTATCAATGGCAGAGCTTTCCGAATATTCTGCTGGGCTAAAAAATTACATTTGGTGATACTAAGTTATTGTTACATTTTTAGAACAAAGTTAATTAAGCTGTGAAATATTTGCTTTGAGGTAACGAGGTTCTGGGTATTTGAAGGTCCTGGAAGCTGTCTTACCACAGACAGGCTGCGGTTTTGTTCCTTGTGGGCAAGAGGGCCACAGCTAACTCGCTGTCCTCCCCGAACCACCAGCCTCCTCCCACCATCAGCCTCCTCCTGGGCAGCATGCCAAGATGCCAAGAGAATGCCCAGGAGAAAGGCAGAGGTTAATGTTTCTCTGTCAACTCAGACTGAACCTGCTCTGAATGGCTGCTTCTAATTCCAAGGGACAGAGAAGGGAAGAATTATCACACAAGGATCTAGCTCAGAGCACACATCGATCCACCTTCTGCCCACAGGCATGCAGGCTGACCCTCAGCCCCACAAGCAGCAGCAGCCGGAGAATCAGTCTGCAGTGCAGTACCCACTACACGGGACCCCAAAGCTGCTCATCTTTAAGTTGGAACTACCAAGACCCCAATACAAGCTAATCTCCTGCTAAGCTACCGGTTTATCTAACAGGACAAGTAAAGATTTCAGTAGTTATAACTACCGACAAAGATGCACCACTCCTACAGCACTCCAAAGACATGAATTAACCAATCCTCCCTGTCGCCCTTGGAAATGGAATGCACTTTAGATGTTCTCTCAGCATTTTGGCCAAAGCTGGGAAAATGGCAGGGATTAAAATCTCAGCCCTCTGTCCTCCACAGGACACTAACCTCTTCATGCTAGTAAGGCTAAACAATCAGGTCACAGTCAGGTCATAATTTTCTTAGGAATTAAAGGTAAAAAAAATCCCCACCTTCTATCCACAGCTGCTTCAAAATAAATCTTTCTTCATGGCATGAAAGTTTAGGGCTAATCTCATCCGTGGTTTCATCTGGTTTTCTTACCCTTCTTCTCTCTTTATCACCATTTCCCTTTACAATAATTTCCACCCTGTTTCCCTGCCGCATGTTTTTGTAAGAACTTGAAATTCTTTGGGGGAACAAACCTAAGCAATAAATATACTTCTCACACAGGACCGAAGAACCTAGAATCATTCCAAATCACCCAATGATTACTTGCTGAATGTCTGTTTTACCCATTAGGTGGCAAGCTCAGTGAGAGAAAGAGTGAACACACAAATGGACGAACCAATGAATGAATAAACAAACAGGTTTACTATTGAATTAGCTGAAGGGCATAAAGCTCTTAGTGTCACAGAGATACAAAGGGTCCTTGGGTGGCCTGTAAACTTTCTAGTGGACAATAATCTCTTCTCAGAAGCAACAGGGAATGGCTTTCTGCTCTCCCTCTGGGAGGTCTCACTCACAAGCACAGCTAACTTTTTATCTGAGATGCACGCAATGTAAAAGGTCAGTGAGAATGGGTTCTACTGTCCGTCTATTTCCCAAATGAGATTTGACTTAAACAACCCCTAAAAGTTTTAAGAATCTAAGTTAAGATTATAGATTTTTATCTCTGTGAGTCTTAAAGTGCAGATTACGTCCACTGTTGTCTCTGAATATCTTACAGACACATTACTGACACAAAAATCACAAAAGAGAAGGCAGCAATACATAGTACTTATTCCTATACCGGTATTCATATAGGATATATGTGTTCATTACATCTTATTAAAATCATTAAAACCTTTGCAGGGAATCAACAACAGGAAACCCAGATGTTAGTCAGGAGTAAGTGGCCTTGGTCCTTCTTATTCCCCTTTAGCCCAAGGTTTTACTTATGTGCATTTACTGTTTCAACATTTATTGGTTTTGAATATGATATTATAACTGACTTTAGGTGGGGACTGTGGAAGAGACTTCACACTCTCTTTTGGGAGATCCATTCTGTACTCTCCCAGGAAAAAAAAAAAAAAAAAAGACAACCTTGAAGGCAAAGATGTAGTTTCCCTGGGTACCTGGTGAGATTCCCTGCTTGCACCCACTCCAATGAACTAGAGAATGGCTGTGGTCATCAGGAAGGCACTCACCAGGGTGACAATGGCACATTCGGCCGTCAGCTGAGCAGCACTGAACAATGTCCGAACAAACCGGTAAATCTGCTTCTGCTCTGGGTTGTGTTTATCATAATCTGGTGGCACTTCGGATTTCTGGGGAAGGAAATATTTTCAGATGACTGGCCACCCAATAAAAACAGAAGAGTAATAATTAAACACCATCAGAAGGAGGAGATTACCGAAAGAGGGTGAAGGTTTTCATCAAAAATATCTAAGAGCATCCTTCCATCTGGGTCCCTGGTGGGGAAAATAAGAGAAAATAGAGTTTACTTTCTGCAAGAATGTCATTCAAAATAAAATAAAAATATATTTTTATTTAACATATTTCAAGAAACTGAAGTCAATGTTAAAGGTCAGAGATGCTATTGGTTATACACAAATAATAATTTTTCTTGTGTACAATATTTAATCATTTTTGTTTAAACAGTCTATGAAATGAAGGTTATAAACCATATTTAGCTGAATTAACCTAAGCAAAAAAAAAAAAATCTAGATTTCATTTTCTGAGTTTTCAAATGAACCAAATCTAAGCAAGTGAAAAAACTTCTTTAAACATCTTGCTTCTCAGCAAAGGCTAATGGACATGCTTAAACCATCACTATATGGTAGCTGAAAGGAAAGAAGTTCAAGGGTAAAAATGAACATTCAGTGTGCCCTAGAAATTAATTTGACATTTTCACAACATGCAACTTAAACACTTAAGAGTTTCACAATTTTGGGGCGCCTGGGTGGCTCAGTGGGTTAAAGCCTCTGCCTTCGGCTCAGGTCATGATCTCAGGGTCCTGGGATCCAGCCCTGCATCAGGCTCTCTGCTCAACGGGGAGCCTGCTTCCCCCTCTCTCTCTGCCTGCCTCTCTGCCTACCTGTGATCGCTCTCTGTCAAATAAATAAATAAAATCTTTTTAAAAAAAAAAGAGTTTCACAATTTTATATTGAAAAACAAGAGATGATGTGTAGGAAAGCGGTAACTCAGTAACCCATACATCTATAAAAGAATGGCTGCTTGTTAGAAGGCCAGTAAATGTCATTGAAAGTGGTGACTTGTACTGGACGCACAGTGCCTTGACCTGGGCACCATGGAGACCCTCACCAGTGGCGGCTCCTCCTTCATCTGTTTTATGTCATCTGACTTCTGTCAGAGAGAAGGTTCCTACTACATTAAAATTAAAACTATAAACATTTTTTTCTCATGCTGAAGTTCCACATAGTAAATTTTTAAAATAATATTTTATAAAAGAAAGACTGTTTAAGCAAATTATACAGAAAATCAAGAGTAAAAAAAGGAAGCAGGGCATTATCAAGAAGATTTGTTGTGTTCTGTTGGCTTCAAACACCCATTTGGTTCCCTCTGATTGAGCAGCGGTTCAGCACTTACCTGGGAAGTTCTGGTAAATTATACTAACTCTAGAAATTCCATGAAAACATGAGTAAAGAATACAAAGACTGAAGCAACTAGAACATAAGAGGAAAAAATAGGAAAAACAGAATAGGAGATAATGTGTAATGTTTTTAGCACAAAATTAATCATCCACATACCTGTTTTTGATGTGGTAATATATTGCGAGAGCTACACTGTAAAATAAAATGCAGGGTTCAGTGTTTCATAAGCATATTCAAATGTTATATATTATTTTTCTGACAATATTTAAACTGAAGTAAAAGTCAAACAATCCACCTGAACAGTCCCATTTAATTCAGAATACCAATCAAGAAATCACACTCTTCAAAGGAAATCAATCTTGCACTCATTCCCAGCAATTATTAAATCTTTTCCAGGAATACTAAAACTTCAAGAGGTATTTAGAAACATATTCTCTTTCTACTTGAAATTTTAAGCTTTCTTCACTTGTAAAATACAGGGACTATGTAAAAACAGGTACTGCAAAGCAAACACCATTGGCAATTTCCCACTTGGTACCTCCTAGTTTAGAAAAATTGTGGTTTCTTTATAACTACCAAAAAAATTTATCACCCACGGTGGTTTGCTAGGTTTTTTTTTCTCTTAAATCAATAACCTCTCAGCAATCCACCTAACTTATTCATTCACTTGCTGAAATAGTACCTTAATAACTCTTACAACACTACCTTAAAATTTTATTTTACATTTTAAAAGATGTGAATTTAATGAAGACACTCCCCTCCCCTGAATATTTTTTTCCAAATAATGTTTTACTGATTAAAAAAATGCATTATGTTCATATTGTAGAACTTCTGGAAAATATAGAAAGTATAAAAAAAAAAAGTAAACCCTCTACCTAAAGATCACTACTATTAGCTTGAGATTAATATAGATACCTATTCGTGTTTGGGGTGCCTGGGTGGCTGAGTTAGTAAAGTGTCTGCCTTCAGCTTGGGTCATGGTCTCAGGGTCCTGGGATTGAGCCCCGCATCGGGGTCCCTGCTCAGCGGGGAGCCTGCTTCCCCCTCTCTCTCTGCCTGCCTCTCTGCCTACTTGTGATCTCTCTCTCTCTGTGAAATAAAAAAAATCTTTAAAAAAAAATACAGTTTTCAAGCATACATTAACAGCCCTGTAATGAAAAACAGCAGATGTTATCAACTCTATATCATAAATGAGAAAAATTCAGGTTCAGACACCGGATACCAGGATTTCTGACTGGTATAGTGGTTTTGGGCCCTTTTGTGCTACTACGCTGCCTCTGGGAAAAGAGAAGAAATTGCTATTTAATTTATTTAATAGTCATGCTGTGATGATAACTGTTTTCTAATCTAATGTCAAATTTAAACTGATGTTTCATATGACTGGGTTTGGTACAGTGATTAGTTTAATCGCTCCGATTGATTGTGAAAGAAAATGGTTCTTGCCTCCTCTGTAAGGGAGCATGACACAGGAAAAGTATTTCTGGATGGGCAGTCAGAACACACTGGGTTTAAAACCTGGCTGCTTCATTTATTAGAGTTCATTTACCTCCCAGAGCCTACATTTCCTCACCTATAAAATTAGGACAATTCAACCTATATTACAGAGCTGTTATAACCAAATGAAATATATAAAAGCGTTACTTCAAGCAAAGTTCTAAAACAAAAGTCATTATTATTATGGTTATTCCCCTAGCATAATTTCATCTCAAGAGGTGTTTTTGCTTCTGCAAATTGAGTGCAATCTTCAGGAGCCCAAGGTCACTATCTTCTGAATCTCCTGAGCCAAAAGCAAGATTGGACATCATCATGGCCTTAGACCTTCAGGAAAAACAGAGCCACAAGGGAGGACAATTTCCACTCAAGGTTATATCCCGAAAAGTAAGAAAACCAAGCTTGGAATTCACATACGGCACAGCTCCATGGGCCAGTTTAGTTGGTCATCTTGAAAGAAGTAATTCTGGGGGCACAGGGAAGTCAGCTGAAAATCAGTCCCGCACTTTGGGCTTCGGCGGCCTGGTCAGTTCTGCTACATCTTCAGAAAATGGTGAGATCTTACCAAAGATGGGCTGGGGTCAAACCAGTAGTACATTTGGACCAAAGGGTTTGCTCAGCTGCGTTTGCCACATGCTTGGAAATAAAGAAATGCTATTTTCTTGACGAAGAAAACGAAACAGATCTGTGACTGTTGGCCTGTACTTGTCCTCTTACCTAGAGCTTAGTCAGCAAAGCATATGACAATCCTAAAACGTCTGAAGACCAAGAGGTGGTGGGTTCCAGCAGGACGGAGCAGCTGAGCCAGGGGCTGGAGGCAGGTGGGCAAGCAGCTGCTCTCCAACCTTCAGAGGCCAAGGACCATGGGTGATTTGGCCAGCTGTGTGCATGGGGCTCCTCACTGGCCCTCCACCCTTTTTGCTAATCATCATTCCTATGCCTGTTACAGGATTTTGGAGGGGAGGACGGAGGTCGGCTGCAGAGGCATAGGGGTTGGTTAGCAAATGCTAAATTCATCCCACAGCTGTTGGCATTTTGGGGAAAGATGGGAAAATCAAGTTCTCAAAAAAGAAATTATGCCTCTGGAAAGAATCAGCACAGAATACCCAAACTTATTACACTTAAGACTTTTCGTTCACTATTAGAACAGCACTTGACCCTTCATGCATTCCTCAACTAGAATTTGTAAATACGTTTGTTCCTTCTGGCAGCCCACAATTTACATAAGGGTTTTCTTTTAAAAATTAAGTTAGAAATTGATGTTTTGAACTCAGAGGATTTTCTCAAAGAAACAAGGTCATACTTGGTTTTCAGGAAGCAAGTTCAGCCCACAGATACTCACCATGTCCCTAATGAAGCTCAAGAGTTTTAATGGTTTTGGTATTTTTAATGTCCCGGGAGAGGGGACCAAGAAAAGGGCTTGGATTTAGGGAAAGCAGAAAAAGCAAAAAAGGAAAACAGGAGTTTCCTTTTGATAGGTGTAGGATAAATTTTAGGCACTGTTTCAGAATAGGAGGGCATTCAGGTTTAGCTTCTTCCTATCCCGCTTTTTGACACTACTCCTTCTGAGTATCCCTTTCCCCTTCCACCATCAAAGACCTGGCTAAAGTTCAGCCAGGCCTGCTAACACCCATGTTTTCTACTCTTTAGCTCCTTGATTATAATCCAGCCAAGTGGGAGATGCAGGCATCTACAGGGAAGGATTCTGATGGTACTACTTCAGTTAGGGTCCACCCTGCTCCCAGGTCCAAAATACACATTCTGAAAAAGAGGGCATTTTTTAAAATAAATGAACTACTGACTGAAGGAATTTCAGGTGGTGCAAAGAAAATGTCTTCTGGATCAGGGAAGTCACAGTATCTACACTGAATGTTTTGTTTCAACAGTCTACTTTTTAACTGGGCAGCTTTTAGCTCTTTTTCCTCCACGTATTAACCTATAATTTAAAAGTTTCGAGTGAACTTTGGTGGGGGAGGGGAGAGCAACTGTCCACTTCCATCAGGAGTTCTCAAACTTGGCTGCCTATTGGAATCTCCTAGGGAAGGTGTTAAAAATCCAGATACCAGATCTGTAGGGCAAGACATCAAACATCAGCGTACTTCCCAGCTCCCACAGGACTGCAGGGTGTAGCCAGGGCTTGGAACCGCTGATTTGCACAGCAGCACATTATAACTTAGGTGACACTGAAATATCAAAGTGTTAACCAGTTTTCCCACCAGGCTCCTAAGTGTCTATGTCACAACCAGTGGCCATTTTCAGTTATCCAAGGGGGAAGTGTTGAACAACTGAGTCGGATCCATTTGTAAATCCCAAGAGCTCCCGCTGGCCCTGAAAGTGAAGGTGCCCTCTGCTACACTTGGCCTCCCTTCCTGTTGAAGAGGATCCCAGGATTAGAGAGAAGTTAGCAGCTTTCATTCCAGGCTCTCTGGAACTTGTGCAGGTGCCAACAACTACATGGCACATAGATCTTCAGGGCTTTCTGCTCCTCTCCATAATCACTAATGATTTACTCTAGAAAATACTTCCAAGAGGTACTGCACTTCCTATTTCCTGGCAGTAAACTGTGGCCCAAAGGCTATGACATACATACCTCTTCCCAGCTGCAAACATGGACTAGTTGGGTTTATGCCCACTCACCATTTATCAAGCCCTTAAATGCCAAGGTAATAAGGGAAGAAGTTGCATTTCTATTTAGATCTTAGAAAACATGCAACCCTTGAGGACAGAAGGCAGCCTCCCTCCAAGTGGCCCCATCTTTCACTCACCACCCCCCCAGAGTGGCTACTGTCCACAGAAGACTGACACAGTCCCTGCTGCCTGACTGAGGCTGTGATTTATTGTCACATATGGTTATACTCAGAACAGGGCTTCTAAGCCTGAAAACATGGCCCACTGAAATGAAAGAATACTTCTTATTTAGAAATTTAAACACTTACATCATATACTAACTTGGCCTGTTGTTAAATGTGTAATTTCTTAAACACATATAGAAATAAAATACCCCAGGTTTTTTTGTAGTTGAAGTGATGACCACAGACCCCAGCACATCAGGTTTTCTGTGATCTCTGTCAAAGGCCATTATTATCACAATGCTAATGGGAACATTACAAGAAAAAAGTGTTCCTTCCCTCTTATCTTCCATTTCAAAATAAGGAAACTGAAGCCCAAAAGGGAAAGGATTTTATCCAAAGACTCGCCTTCCCCCCTTAAACCCCACTTTAAAACAAGGTTTCAAAGAGAAGGGTCTTACCCAAACCCTCCCTGGTGCTGAGAGAGCCAAGATCAGGACTCAGATCTCTCAACTCTGGGCAAATACACTTTCACTGTCAGGCCTGCTTTCTATTGTAGCCCCGCGTCTTAAATGGGACCACAAAAGCCCCACTTTATTTCAAAGGTAAAATATTAGTAAAGTTATTCCAGGATGGCTTTAATAAAAAGTGGGGAGGTAGAAATCAAATACATGTTCTCATCTACATTTAAAATAATTTTTAAATCTAGTCTTTTATGTAAATGGTCATGTGCACAAATATTTTGAATACCCCCCATTTTAACTATCAAAATCACTTTTTAAACAGATTTCCTCAATAGTCAAAGGCCTCCTCCAGCCCAATCTTACCACTTCCAGACCCCACAATCAACCAATTAGCTCTCAGGTTAAGGAACAGAAAAAGCATTCAGTCAAGCAAAAATGTGTATACCCACCATTTAATTGTATACTTGAGGTTTGGTTGACTGACTGTGCTATCATCTAGGAAAATAGTGGAGCAGGAGCTGTATTTCCTCGCTATTTGTCCTGGAGGATGCTAGAAAACAATGGCAACAAGACAGAACAATTAAATGGGACTCACAATTCTTCCAAGAAACGTCATCCCCTTAAACTTGATATCAGACCACAGAGGAAAAATGTCTTAGCAAGAAATATTAATACAACCATCAAGAACAGTACAAAAACACTTTCTTATACAGTGAAATCCCTTGTTCTTCTACATGTAAAAGTCACCGCCACCACTGCTAGTCCCAAACCTCCTTCACTGGGAGACCAGTACTCTCTTACAAGCAAGCACCAAAGAGTGCGTTGCAGAGTCCACAAAAATCACCTGCCCTGGGGCCTGTGTGAAACAATCAGTACATTGCTCGTTATACCAGTGAAAGCCCTTAATTAAGGCAGCACCCTTGTTTTATGCATCAAGATCAAGGCAAGAGACAACTGTACCCATTTTCTTTATTCCTGGGGTGCGGTTGATTTGGAGGCCATGGAAAATGCAGTCAATGTAAATTTAGATCTCCTGGTTTATCAGCTTGACTTCAGGAGGTGAAGTTATAAAGAAAAAAGTATTGCTTTATTAGGGGCGAAACACATTTTAAAGAGGAAGATTATCGGACACTTTTGAAACTACAACCAATGGATGACCTTCAGGTAGTGCCTGTTCCATTTATGACTGGTTCTTTCAAAAATGTATAAACTTAAAAAAAAAATGTATAAACTTTGAGCTCTTTGAAGCACCTCAGCACTGAGAACTACTTCTGAAAGGTACTGGTAAGGAAAACAGAATTTAAATTATACACTGATGACATTCTAATTGAATACTAAGTAGATTTTTGCCAATATGTGGGTGAGATGATTAGTAGACATTACTCCAGATAATTCTTATTCAAAAGCAAGTTAAGAAAAAAAAAAATCAAATCACCCAAACAAGTTTTCATTTGCCTGGTGCTATGTTGACAGTCTAAGAGGCATTTTCAGCAACTGATGCAAATATAATCCCTTTAGGGCTAATAAAACTGCCTGCCTCAAGTGCCCACCTGCAACAAAATCCTGTGTCCACACTTTACAAATGTAAAGGAAGCCTCAAAGCTAATCGAGACCAAATGAAAACTTACTTCATATTTAATAAGGTTTCCTCTGTAATAAAATTATAAAAATATACAATAGCCCGAAAAATGTAAAACCAATGTTATAAACAGAATCTCCCCTCAAAACTAAATAATAAATGGCAATAGTCAGTTTCAAGTATCCAGTTCCTCAGATCACAGCTAGAGGGCACTGCACTACTGAAGCATTATAACCCTCCCTAGCACTGGTTTATAAATAGCATGTGGGTCAGAAGGAAATAATCAAAGTCAGGAAGGAAATTCATTTCTTGGGCTTTCCTTCTTAAGCTCACACCCTTTTGTACCTGTGTAAGGAAAGGGCACAAAGAAAATTTGCAAAGTTCAAGTTACAATTTGAATGTCAATTTTAAGATGGCATTTTCACATCTATCAAATTAATCACAACATTCTCATTATGACAATCCAAAGGCACTAAAAATAATTTGTTATATTCTGAAGCTCTTATAGCAATCATATTTAAGTCACACAAAACACACTAAAAACTCCGAACATAAGACAGCTGTTAATATAGGAGGCATGCTTTTAACGGTCTTATGAAATTTTTCCCACGGGTGCAAAATCTACTACAAACAAAATCTCAACAGATATTACATTTAACACAAATATTCTGTAATCAACTGATATGTTAATGAATTTTTAGAGACACAGGGTAACTTTAGATATAATCCCAACAATGAAGCAAAAGTACAATAAGAATTCATTTCTATTTCATGTGTTTTCAACTATTTCTTCTGACACACATTTGTCAGGATTAAAATGTGATGGGAACTGCAAAGAATAAGTAGTTGCCCTAAGGAAACATGAGCACGGGTGTCAAGGAGAGAAGATGAGAGACGCATGCAGATGAACATAATCTACCCCCCTCAGTCTAGAATCTCCTTCTGTGAGCCCGCGGGCAGGCACACACCTGGCGCACACAGTCCCTCAGGGCCAGAGCCTTCACTGGACAGCAGCCCCAAGAGCGGCAGCCTCCCAGCACTCAGGGCTGGTGTGCCGAAGCCCTCAGTTTGCCCCGGGGAACACCAACTAAGCTTTCAAACTCTGTAAGAATGTCTAAATTGAAGACAAATCCTCGGTATTGAGTTACAAAGAGATTTTTAGCTGCAGGGGGCCTCATTACTCTGAAATACCATTTGGGTGTAAAGTCACTCGTTGAATGTCAGGTCTACAAGATTCAGAGAATGTGTATTTCTCTGGATCCAAAACCAACGTCACTAAAAAGCTCAAATAATAAGAATCCTGCAGCAGAAAAGCTCTGGACTCTGGTGTTACTCTCCTGCTTTAGTTTCTGTTTTGAACTGTTCTGTGCAGCAGCGGGAAGGCAGAGCCAGCCCAGGCACCAGCACCTGCCGATGAGCAGCACCAATGTGTGTCCCGCAACAGACAGCGGGAAATGTCGGCGATGCCTCTGAAGCATCAGAGACACATATACTTCACCGAAACGTGTGTTCTCATGTGTTCAATATTTTGAACAAGCACATGGTGCACCAGATATATGGTTCTGTTTCAGTATCATATAACATAATACTACATTAATTTAGTTGTCCTGTGATTCTGAAAAGTGCTTATGCTTGGACATGTGCATGTTTGGCACATCCGAAATCTTCCAATTAGGTTTCAGTCTTTGCTTATAAATGACATGGCCATACGATGCCCTAGGGAACAGCAGTCCAGAAGACAGATGCTAGAGCCGCAACTGCAGGGGCGAATCTGACTCAGCCACAACTCACTCTGTGAGCGGGGCACGTTACTCAGCCTCCTTCTCTGCACCTCTGCTTCCCTGTCTGTAAGACGGAGATGAAGACACAGACTCTGCCTCACAGGGTCATAATGAGGAGGAGATGAGGTAGTATTTATAAAGTGCTCAGAGCACGGTCAGCGCATGGGAAGCATTACATCAGTCCCTGTTAAATTACAAGTACATTAAACATGTCAAAAAAGTGATGGGAATGCTTTTTTATGCTAATGTCTGTAACATACTAGAAATATACAGAATACCTAAGACAATGTTTTACTGGAAAAGGAAGGGCACAACAGTATCGTTGGCTGGCTCAGACAGATGGTTCCGAGAATGACAGTCTTGGTGAAAGAGCAGATAGTGGGGCGCCTGGGTGGCTCAGTGGGTTAAAGCCTCTGCCTTCGGCTCAGGTCATGATCTCAGGGTCCTGGGATCGAGCCCCGCATCGGGCTCTCTGCTCAGCAGGGAGCCTGCTTCCCTCTCTCTCTCTCTGCCTACTTGTGATCTCTCTCTCTCTCTTTCCAATAAATAAATAAAATCTTTATTAAAAAAAAAAGAAAGAGCAGATACTGTAATGTCAACCATAAACTGCATGGAAGGAGAGCAGAGAAGAGTCCAATTAGTGAGAAGCCCAATTATGGACTGTAAGGAAATAAATGCTCTAAACTATTATTCAAAATATTTTAAGAAAATAAAAATTTTTATCTTTGTAATAGTGTATATTTTACAAATTAAGTAATAAATACGTGGAATAAAACTTTAGAACTGGAGTGAAGATCATCTAGTCCACCTAGTCACATAATGTCCACAGTATAAAACAACCTATTATTTACACCCAGATCCACTAACATACAAGTGTTGGGACTGTGTATTTAAGAAGATTTTATTGAAGAGTTATCTTGTGTCCCAAATAATGAGATTACCCCTTTCTGTGATTCCAATTAGATGCCTGTCAGATACAAAGATTTGTAAATACACAGACACACACGCACACACACACACACGCATGCAGGCACACAAAATCCAAGTGCACGACAAAGAGAAGTGGGGGTACAGGGATAAGACCGCCACTGGACCCCAACTATCCCAACCCCCCACCTTCTCAAGTCCTCTGTCAGTGCTGCACTCTAAGCTCCCGCAGGCAGCACACACCACAGAGAACTGAGAGGCCATCAGGCAGCATCCGCTCACTTTCCTGCCTCTTGCTCCCTGGCAAACAAACTACACATACTGCCCGCCTCACCCCCAGTGGAAGACCTACCATTCTCCAGGCCAGGGCTAGTAAATGACTCTGCCTCTTCAAATTTTCTAGAAGTTGGCTCACACTCCATATGCAACACCCATTCACAAAGACCCCCTAAGCTGCTATTGTAATGAGTGCTTCCCAGCCCGAGCTCTCTCCTAGTTTCCTTCTATCTTTCTGGCTACTCAGTCCCTTTTTGTGGACTCCAATTCTCTCAACTCCCTGGAAGGTGATAGTCTTTTCTTCTCCCTGTACACTCTCTCCCTAGGGGGTCCTCCTGTAGTCCCATTAGTTCAACTTCCTTCTGCTCTCCTTCAAGTCCCAAATCTCTCCTCTTTGGCCCACCCTCTCTTCTGAGCTCTCTACCCAAATGTTCAAGGCACCTCAAATGACAAACGAATCTCTTCTTCCGTTCAATAATAATGACTTAAAACCAGAAATCCACAAATATTCTTAAATATTTTGTCTTTCCTTTGGTCTCCTTGCATCAAGTACTATTGATTCTACGTCCTAAATACATTTCAAAAGCATTTTCCTCTACATCCCTCCAGCCACTAACTGGTATATATGAATGGCCTCCATCACTTCTCACCTGTATTACTACAAAAGCCATCCTGTCTCTAGGCTCATTTCTCTCCAAACCAGTCTTCCTCTGATGCTACTATGATCTTTTTACAAAGCAATCAGATCATGTCCCCTCCCTGCTTAAATGATTCAGAGGTTCTCCACTACAGGGAGGAGACATTGATTGTCTCTTCATGTCCCCAGGTCACCACTCACTTCTCCCTTCCACATACACTACACTTAGATATAATTAAATGGTGACATGATGACAGTAACAATAACTTTTATTTAATGGCCATCAAATAAAAGCCAGTCGTGTCCTGGATACTTTACATGTGTTCATTTACAGCTCACGAACCCCTAAGCAAGGCAGGCAGGATTCTCATTTTATAGGTAAGTCAAAGGAGGTCAGAGAAATTAAGTAATGTTTCCAAGGTCAAATATAAGACACCAAAATTTACATTTGTGAACACGTCTGCCTGACTCCAAAGTCCATGCCTTCCTACCAACAGCAGAAAGGAGAGTGCCATGTATTAACAAGCTGGCAAATAGGAGCTCATGGCAAGGGCTCTTGCCATTGGACAGAGAAATAATAATGACATGCTCAGGACATACTGCAATCGTACAGTGGCTGGCAAAACAAAGGGGCCAAAGTCCTGGCTCTCTTGTGGTCCTGCTGGGAGCCAATGTGGATGAGATACTCTAGAACAGGTGAAGCGAGAGTATGGCTGGAGTTTGAAAGCCTAGAGTTCAGAATGCAGTTCTGCCACTGATTAGTTATGTAAACTTGGGCAAGTTAGTTAAGTAGGATGATGACACATCCTGGCTTGCTGGGGAGAGTCCGAGTCTGCCCCTGTTGTCTTGAGTAACCAATAGTACCATCCCTTTTCACATTCAATAGTGTCCCAGTTCGGGCAATAAATTATAAGGTCACCATATGCTTTACCTCCTCGAGCTTCAATGCCTTCACCTGTAAAATATGTAGAGCTGACCCACCCCTCATCGTGGTGCTGTGAGGGCTACCCAAGGGTAACACCTGGGGTGCTGAGCACATGCGCATGCTCAGTGAGTATTATTAAGTCACTTAATAACACTTAGTCTCTGTGTTATTTAACTTCCCATTTTCAATGGTTGGACAAAACTGACCTACTATTTCTTAGGGTTTGTTAGGATCAAATAAAAATAAAGCATTAGAAAATATGAGGTAATATTAGTAGAGAAAAAAAGTTGAAGAAGTTTGAAAACCAAATAAAATCTCCAAAAATGGAACATTCCCTCGTTTTTTTTAAACCATGACCTTCACTGAAGGCTAGTTTCCCAGAGCACAGAGAAATGAAATTTGCACTAGTATTCCTTTATTAAGAATTAACTGAAGGTCTGATGTGTGCAAAATGCATGTGGGAAGGGCACAGAAGAGGTGGAAAAAGGGGCTGGGGTGCCCACTGCCACCACCTGAACACTCATGATGTGAAGATAGTCTCACAAAACCATGAAGGCAGTGTATGGTAGTTCCTTCATCAGATTAAGAAAGTATCTTTGCCCAAGTCACACAGCCAATATAGAGTGGACACAAGGACATTCTTGCAAGACCCAAGTCCATACAAACCCACTTATCCAAGAGGGCAGAAGCACTCACAGCTGACAGGAGGGCCATGAGAGGGGAGAGCTCTACCAGCATCCTTCCACTACCACCACAGACCTCAGAGACACAATGACAAAAGAACAGAACAAACAAAAGGAAGACCCCTCATCTTTGATCCCAAGATATTAACAAACTAATATTCCATGGAAAGAAAAAGGGAGACTGAACAGCTTTTAGTAGGATCAATTTTTTATAGCAGGGAAAGACTACAAGTTCTGAAAGACTAAAAGACTAAAAGAAAAAGCAAACATCCATGGAATTAAGAACAGAAGCGGAAAAAATTATTAATTTATGAAAGAAAATAAACCGACACTGGATTTCAAGAACAAACACTGGGCAAATGCCAGCACTGAGGTCAAATTTTGCTCTACTGTGAGTCATGCATTCTGTCACTACAAAATAATCACATTCATAATGTACTTCAATCCCAGGTCAAATCTTGGTTTTATTATGGCTCAGTGCACCAAGTCTACAATGAGAAGTACTTTTTGTCATTAAATTTCTGGCTGTGAGCAAAATCAAGAAATACAGTCTTTTAGGCCTGGCACCATCTGAGGTGGAGATCTTTTCCTGATAGCACTGAGGGCATGTGGTGCTGCCCCGGGCCTCCCAATCCCTCAGGAGGCTTCTGCACGGCAACTAGCACAGGGTGCATTTATTGCTGCCTCAGTTCTTCCTGTAGCTACAAAAGAAACAGAGGTTCATTTTCCAAATAACATTTTTCTATTCATTTCTTAAATGCAATGGCATATACAGTCCAGGCTGTATTTTCTGGGGTAGGGTGGGGTAGGAAATGAGCATATTCCAGAATGCTGGGTGTAAAGTAGGGTGGATGTTTATCCAATGTAGGTCTTAACATTTTTGATTTACAGAAAGACTCAAAAATAGGTTAGACCTGGGGCGCCTGAGTGGCTCACTTGTTAAGTGTCTGCCTTTGGCTCAGATCATGATCTCAGGGTCCTGGGATCGAGCCCCGCATCGGGCTGGGCTCCCTGCTCAGAGAGAAGACTGCTTCTCCCTCTCCTGCTCCCCCTGCTTGTGTTCCTTCTCTCGCTGTCAAATAAATAAATAAAAATCTTTAAAAGAAAATAGGTTAGACTTGCCTCAGAATATAAGAAATTCAAGTTTCTTTCCTACTTCATTTGAGCTCACTCTTCTACATACTTAGGAAACTGTCGCAGAAGCTCAAATATGCACAGTGCAAATGTTTAAGGGCCCACACATATCCTATCTCCATTGCCATTCATAACTATCCTGCGAGACAATTCTGGGAGGTAAGCCAATAGCATTCCTCTTTTTGGCTGACAGAATCAAAGCGCTGTACCAAGTCACACAGGAACTGGGCATCACGAAGTGGAGCTGTATCAGAACAATCAGACTTCAGGCCACCTGACTCTAATAAAGTGTTCTTGCTACACCAACCTGTTCTTAAGCATTATCCCTTCAAAATTCTTAATGAATGCAGTTATAGTCATATTGGTAAAAACATTTCTGGTTCCAGAAGGTCATTTCTTCTCTCGGGAAAAGTTTAAAAAATAGAAGATAAAAAGGAAGTAAAGAAAAAAAAATAAGTTGTGATTTGAAGAAAGAAGTAGCTAATTGTTGATCAGAGTTTAAAAACTGAATTCATAGGACTACAGCCACAATATGAAAAGCCAAAGACCAGCTACTTTGAAAAACAGTTTGGCAATTCCTCAAAATGTTAAATATAGAATGGCCATATATCCCAGCAATTCTACCCCTGGGTATATGACCAAGAGAAATGAAAATATAGGTCCACACAAAAGCCTGCATAAGAACGTCCATAGCAGCATTATTCACAATGGCCAAAAGGTGGAAACAACCCAAACGTCCATCAACTGATGAACGGATAGATAAAATATGGCCTAGCCACATGATGGAACAGTATTTTCCATAAAAAGGAACAGAGTTCTAATATAAACTAAGTCAATATGGATGCACCCTGAAAACATGCTAATGAAAGAAGTCTGTCACAAAAGGCTACATAATGTATGATGAGATTTATATGAAATTTCCAGAAGAGAAAAATCTGTAGAGGCAGGAAGCAGAGCAGTGGTTGCCAGGAGCTAGGGGGAGAGGAAGAACAGAGAATGACTGCTAATGAATACAAGGATTCTTTTGGGGGTAATGAATACATTCTAAAAACTGACTGTGGTAATGGTTGCACAACCCTATGAATATACTAAAAACCATTAAATTGTATACTTTAAAAGGGTGAATTTTGTGATATGTAAATTATATCTCAATAAAGTTTTTTTAAAATAAATTTTTCATAGAAGGAAAAAATAGTTAAAAACCAAAAGCAAGAAAACACCTGATGGAATGCACTAGAACTGGAAATTAAAGTATCAATAGGAATGGGCCAGCACAAAGCTGAATGGGCCAGCACAAAGCACTGACGTCCAGCAGCAAGGAGTACACATGAAGCCTAGATCTGGGTTTCTAACAGTCTTGTCACCACAGGGGGAAAAAAAAATCAGAGTTCCCTGGAGAAATGGCTGATTCTAGGGCTGACCCAGGGAGGTACAAGGTGAGCCAGAAATATCTTACTGTGCCAAAAAAGCAAGAGGGTGCTAAAAATAAAAAATAAAAAAAGATGGGGCATGCCACAAGAACACAGAGCCAGTTTGAAAAGACTGCCACTAGACAAATCTAGGGAAATGTGAGCATCAAAATAATTAAGGACAGGAATGGCTATAAATCACTGAAAAAAAAACAGAAATCCAAAAGTCTACACTAAAGATGGATGGATGGTAGAATGGGTGGATGGGAAGAAAGGGTTCCCCTGAGAGCAGAATGATCACTGCCACAGGGGAAGAAAGCACTGGAGCTGGAAAATCAGCATTCTGCAACCAAAATATAAAGACTGGTTCGAGCAAGAATGATCAACAGATGCTAAATCTGAGGTTGGAGATAGGGAGCAGGATATCTGCATGGCCCATAGACTGCTTATTGGTTGGCAGGGGGAAAGCCGTTAAGTACTGGGTAGAGAATCTGGACAGCACCTTACAGGGTGATCAAAATCATCATCACCAATGAACTCAGAAGGATATTGTGTCTCCAGATTTACAACATTAAGAAGCGCAAGGGGGCATTCCATGAAGTATTCTGGCTGCAAATGCTTTGCTAAATCCTTCAGACAAATCTAAAATGAGAAGCATTCTGTTAAAAAAAACAAACTGGGGCGCCTGGGTGGCTTAGTCAGCTAAGCATCTGACTCTTGGTTTCAGCTCAGGTCATAATCTCATGGGTCAGGTCTCAAGACTGAGCCCTGCGTTGGGCTCCACGCTGAGCGGGGAGTCTGCTGGAAGATTCCCTCCCTCTGCTCCTCCTCCCAAAATAAATAAATAAATAAATCTTTAAAAAACCAACCAAACAAAAAACACCTGGCCCTGTATTCCTCAACAACGTCAGTGTCATGAAAGACAAAGAAAGTCCGAGGACCTCTCCAGATTAAAGAACCTGAGAGGGCATACCCACTAAATGCCATGTGTGATCCTGGATTGAAAGCAATACCAGAGAAAAACATGCTACGCAGGACATTATGGGGCCACTTAACACAGTTGGATTATGGATAGTTAATTAAAAAGAATTTTACCAATGTTGAATTCTTGATTTTGATTATAATATTATAGTTATACAGAGAATATCCTTGTTCTTAGGAAATACATAGTAGAGTATTAGGATGTAAAGGGAATAATGCACGTAATCTACTCCCAAACAACTCAGAAGAAAATATACAGGATAATGATCAGAGGATGAGTAGAAAGCGATGAAACACTGGCTTAAAAGTGATAAATCTGGGTAAAGGGTATATAGGAATTTTTTGTACTATTATTATTACAACTTCTATAAGTTTGAAATTTTTCAAAAAGTTAAAAAAGTTAAACATATACATGTGTAAAAGTTATATGTGTTTATATGACTATATAACATGTGTAACACATATAACTTTATGTAACATACATAGGTATAACAATGTTTATATAAAGTAAAAGAACAGACTAACGCAGAGATGCTGGGGTGGGAGCCTCTGCTTAAAGGGTAAAGGGCTTCTTATAGGGCTTTTCTGGCAAAGTCCGTGCTCTTTCTCAGACTTCCTGTTTTTTCTTTGCTTTCTCTACTCTAGAAATCCTAAGCGAGGTGATAGAGTTGAAACTGAGGTTAAGAGCAAAACGTGAAAAATAAAATGGCAATAGTAAAGCGGGTGCCTGTCCAGCTCACATAAGGAATGGCTATGTCCCCTCTACCCTCAGTAAATGACAACAAAGGAACCAGGAAGTCACAGACTGAAGTCATGTAAGAACAGCTCCTTCCATGGGGCGGATGCCTGGATGGCTCAGTGGGTTAAAGCCTCTGCCTTCGGCTCAGGTCATGATCTCAGGGTCCTGGGATCGAGCCCCACATCAGGCTCTCTGCTCAGCAGGGAGCCTGCTCCTCCCCCCTCTCTGCCTACTTGTCATCTCTCTCTCTCTCTCTGTCAAATAAACAAATAAAATCTTAAAAAAAAAAAAAAAAAAGAACAGCTCCTTCCACCCATACAGGAGTGTCTAAACAATGTGAAAACCAGGCAGCCATGGTCAAGAATTTGTGCTGGCTTATTCACAGATGAGATCCTAACAGCATATACAAAAGATCATGGTTTCAAACAGAGCAACTCCCACCAACAATATGCCCTGAAGTTTCTAGGACAAATCCTAACACTGGTTCAGTGACCCCTTCGCTTGTGTCTTAACAAGGACAATGTAGTTCTCAAAATGACCTACGAAGGCACCAGGGAAGCACTTCCACCTGTTAGCTGTCCTGTATTTGTAGACACCATCACATTTTACCAGCCACACTTCATTTGTGCCATGTGAGAGTGACCGAATGAAGGAAGGGGAGGGTGGGTGAGGAGGAAACAGGAAAGAAATAGGACAAGACAAGAGAAAGTGTTTTATAGACATAACCAAGACACTCGAGGGCCTGACACCTTACACGAACTTCTCATCTGTATCAACATTATCAGTGCGTACACCATTATCATTTCTTGATACTCTTAAAAAAAAAAAAAAAAACTGAAATAAAAGAACAAAGTGCGCCCCCTATTTCAACATCCTGTGTCAAGTAGAATGCATGTGTGAGAACCAGAGTATCTAAGGTTCCCTTAGTGAGCTGTGAAATCCTATACTCTCGTATTACTACAACTTTCCTATAAATTTGAAATTATTTCAAAATATAGGTTGGATCCTTTGATGATCCTGGACTTTTAAAATCTTACTGAGATTAAAGTCTTAGTGAGGCTTCCTTCACACTGTCCAAGCATATTGTATTGATCCTAACATAGCAGTTACTCAATAAATTTGTGTCCTATTAAGAGCAAATTTCCCAGGGTTATATGCTATGGTGAGTGCTGCGAAATGTGTAAGCCTGATGATTCAAAGACCTGTACCCCTGGGGCAAATAATACATTATATGTTAATTTAAAAAAAAAAGTTAAAAAAAAAAAAAAGAGCAAATTTCCCAAAGAGGCAAAGCAAGGTTTAGAATTGTTTAAATTTCAGTTCCTGGATCAAACTCACTTCATTCTTGGACTTTTATGGCTTAACAGATGTAGAGTATAACAGAACAGACACCGTTTGAGAAGGAATCTACTCCTATCCCCATTCAAAGCTAGATGGCAGAAATCAATTCAGAATTTAACTATTTAAGAAGAACATCAACTCGCTACACAGCAGTATTCCCAAACAAAGTTGAAGAAAATATATTCCACCCTGATCTTTGCAATTATGAAAACACTGTATCCATACTCAGAATACCAGAAAGACTTTTGTCAGTTTCAGTACTGAACTTGGAAAATTAAACAGAATTTATCTATATCCCAAGAGGCAGTAATAGTAATAACATCAACAGATTTATATGGTGTTACAATTAGTTTGCAAATCACCTTCCTTTCCATTATAACATTTGAGTAAGGTAGGCCAGGAATTATGCCCTGTTCTATAAGACAGGAGAACTGTGACTTCCAGACTTTTTCAAGGTCCCCAAATTTTCAGGTGGTGGGTCTAGGGCTTGAGCAAAATCCTTTTGGCTCTAAGTCCAGCTAACAGTGTGACTATTGCTTAACTGATACGTTAACACCCTATAGTTACTTTATTCTTTCATAGTTTCTAGAACTATCACCTATCTCATTATTAAGACAAATATCGTAATTGTTTTTCATGAGAGTAAGGTAGTCCAGCCATTCGACTTCTAATTCATATTTTTTAATTAATTTTCTTTTTAACTTCTTAGAATGATCAATTCACTTAAGGTATGCTGTCGCCAAGTGGCAAGAGGATGTCATAGAAAAATTAGGCCAAACTAAAAGGCCTAAGTTTTCCCTCAGTTTCAAGAGTGATTCTAGACTTCAGACACCTGCAAGGCCACAATTTATGAGAGATCTTAACATTTTAATTAAAAGATTCATTAAGATAGCTAGCCTTAAAGAAAAAGCAAAGCCAAAACTTTAGCAAATGTTGAATAAAGTACAAACTTTAAACAAAGCTCTTAACCCAATCCTCTTTTAAAAACCTAAGTGTCGGGGCGCCTGGGTGGCTCAGTGGGTTAAAGCCTCTGCCTTCAGCTCAGGTCATGATCTCAGGGTCCTGGGATCAAGCCCCACATCGGGCTCTCTGCTCAGCAGGAAGCCTGCTTCCCCCTCTCCCTCTGCCTGCCTCTCTACTTATTTGTGCTCTCTGTGTCAAATAAAAAAATAAAATCTTTAAAAAAATAAAAATAAAAATAAAAAAATAAAAACCTAAGTGTCTTTCGTAATATACTACATTTTCCTACAACTGTTAATACTAATTACATCTAAAACATAGATGCTAAGTAGAATAGTAATCTTTAAAATTCACCCTGACTTAACTAACTCTCAAAATACGTAGAGAAGTTTATCCTCAAATGGTTTAAAACCTATAACAATTCTTTCAGAAGCAGCCTCCTTTTACTTAATCTTTTATGTCTGTCTTGGCTCTTCTGAGTCAGTTAAAGGCCCATCTCTTTTCCAGCCTGGGTGGTGGTCCATTCTCAACTGATCCTTTCCCTGCATAATATTCCCAAAGTCTACTACTATCACTTGCTAAGGTGTTGCTAGGTGGGAGCCAGAAAAGCCTAATTTTCCTCCAACTAGTGGAAGTTATTTCCCCGCAGTCATCATTACCCAGAGTAGAGCTGACTACCCCCACCATTCTAAAAATGGCTTACCTACAACCACTGCTTTCATTGTTCTTTAGCAGCAGCCTCTTCGTAGATTATCTTAGCAACATGTACTAAGTAGGTTCTTCAGAAACTTGGAGAGTTGTTAAAGAAACAACATCCCTCACAATAAAACAAATAAAAAATAAAGAGGTTTTATAAGCAAGGGCAAAGAATAACTGTCATCCACAGTTGAAAAACAAATTAGATTATAAATTTTAGTTAGGGCCCATATTCAGTAATGAGTCCTACAAAAGATCCTATAAAAATTTAATTATAAATGTCATTTCTAGCTTGAGATACCTAACTTTAACAACCTCCATCCAAATGGGAACTGGCATCATCCTCTGAGAAGCATACAGGATGAGAGCTAAGAGGGGAGTTCTGGGGCCAGACCAGCTGGTTCCCAATCCTGGGTCCACTACTTATTTGGCTAACTTCTTTGTGCCTCACTTTCCTCATCCGTAAAATGGAAATGATAAATTGTGCCTACCCAGAATGGTTACTAAGTAGGTTCAATCAATTAGAACACACCCCGGCAGAAACACAGTAAAGTACTCAAGAGACTACAGCTGCTGCTCCTGATTTGTCTAGTGCTCTAATTTATAACTCCCCAGTGTCTCAAAAACTGAAAAGCACAGTTGGCTTATTAGCCTAATTGAATCTGCAGTAATTTCACTCAAATTATATTCCAGTTGGTTGGAATGGCACATTCCAATGGCTTTTCCGAGCACAGCCAGAACCGATATGCTCCTTTGCAACTAGGTCTTTTCACGAACTGGAGTGTCACGCTGTTACACAGTCATCTGTTACAGAAGACAGCACGAAGATTTCCTTCATGTAGGAACAAGTACATTAGAGCAGACTTCAACAACTGTGTGATTTCACTCTTTGTGTCAGGAGATGAGAGGTTTCACAGAAGTCTGAGGCCTGAGCTGGGCTATAAGGCATAGCCTACCATTCTAATCCATATTCTCTGTCCAAGAGATACGTACTCAGCGTGTGCCAGGACTGCACACGACACAAAGTGTGAGGTTAGGTGGGAGAAAATGTAAAAATAAATCTGCGGATTAGCACCAATAGATCTGTCTCATTAGCCACAGTCACAACAGCCGGCATGGACAAACCCCTATCCTCCTCTTTCTTCAAAACGCCTTTACTAGAGCTGCAATGACCAGAAAAGGTAACTTGTCTGCAGTTTCAGCTCTTCTCTGATAAGTTCCTTGTCAGACGTGCTAATAATGAGTCAGAAAGTACCCGAGAGCATCCATCCAGCAGGCAAAGAAATGAAAAGTAAGGATTTATAAGATTAGCTCAAATCACTCAAATTTTTGTGTCTAGGCATATACTGCTTTTTTTTAATAAGGTATATGTTTTCCTTGTGACATAAATTTTAATTTCACAGATGCTTTATATAGTGATGCTTCAAAATTTGAGACGGCCAGGAAAAGGTCACAAATGGTTTAACAATCCAATAAAAACTACAGACCCCTCTCTCCAGCCCTTCGCACACTGTCCAGGCATTGTATATACTGACTCTGCCTAAGAAGGAATTACCAATCTCCTAAGTACCAAGCACAGAGCCCCTTTGAGAGCGTGGGTCCGGCTTCTGAATTTCTTTTCAACTGCATTTTGTCCAGATTTCCAAAGGGCAGGGAAGGCAATATTATAGCTTTAAGTCTCTTTAACACAGCTTCAGTGCCAAGTATTTCAAAGTCCGCAAATACTTAAAGGCAAACAGTCTAGAAATTCTCAGAAAAACCCCTGTAAGGTCAAATACATCATTCTTCTTTTAAATATGAGAATTTATAGCATACTTCTTTTGGCAGTTCACCTACTTCATCATTCCATACCTCACAGAGACAGTTTTCTTTCCTTAATAAAGACACATATATTTAGAGGGAGAGGAAAGTGGCAGGTCTCCACACTCTTGAGGGGTGCAAGTTGGGGGGCCACGGGGTGGGGAGATGTGAGTGGGAGGGTGGACAGAGCACAGATGGAGCCAGCCAGCTGCACCTGCTGCTCAAGGAAGAACAACAAAGTATCTCAAAGAGACATATTTTGCCCGGCCAGCAGGGAATGGAGACACTGCTTAGAACCGGCCAGAAGACTAAAGCTGAAATTTTTAAATCCTTTTAAAACCAAAGTGTTATCAAGTTTATTCTTTCCGTGAGCACCCAAAGAGACACTACTGGCCCTATAAATACCAACTAAGGAAAAGAAAGAGTGTGTGGAGGCAGATAGCCTCACAGAAACAAGTATAGGTTTATTCAAATAGAAGTGAGTTACAGGGAGAAAAATAGGAATTTAGGGGTGGGGCAGAAGAAGGAAAGAATCAGAAATCTAAAAGAAGTGGCTTTCCTTTGAACCTGTGCAGTGTGTGCTATGGTACTGCTCACACACACCTTCCCATGAACAAGAGCAGTGTGGGGCTTCTGGAAATACACTTCGGACAGTGGAAACACAAGCCACGCTTGTCCAATTACAAACCAAACAGTGTAAGTACATCACGGCATTCTTCACATTCTTCCACGCCTTGACAAAATACATGAACCATCTGCACCTATTCCAGACATGGTTATTACACAGTATCATCATTATGAAGAACAGCTTCACTTACATGGTTAATGAAGAGACTCTTGCGTTTTTCTCTCACTGTGAAAACAAAAGATGCAACAGAAATGTTACACGCCTGCACGCCAACCCCCCGCAGGTTGCTGAGGACTAGGCCCCATCCTTCCGCCAACCAATGCACCCAGATGCTCCATTACCATATATAAAGACTACGTGAGCTGCACAAGTTCTGTCCAAACTTGGCTAACAGAGCAAAATAAATACCCACTTAAAGTACGGCACCCTAACAAAACAACTGCAGCTACGATTAACTGAGTGGTAACAGCTTTCCCATAACTAAAAAATACATTACGTAGTAATTTTATAGAACTTGTATGCATCCATTAATTTACAATGATTAACCAATAAGAAGACTATTTATTTCCAGCCCAATCTGACTCACGAAGGTCCACACAATTTGGGTGACATACAAAAAAATGACAACAATAATACCTGCAACAGCATGAAGACACAAGACAGATAATGTACATCAGAAGTGTTATTTATCATGGAAACCAATTATGCTCCAGGCTGGGTGCTAATGAATAAAACCAGGCTTCTGCTGTCCCGGAGTCCTTCCGGAGGAGCATCTTCAGTACCCTCTCCCCCTCGTAAAGGCTGGTAAGACTCACAATAAAAAATACTGCCCTGTCTACAGGATCATTTCTCCTTCTACTGTCTGCATCGTGGCTCAGCCTTCCCACCAGACCTTTATGTTTCCCAAAACAGGGGTCCTTAGCCCCAAAGATGCAGAAGGTTGACAGGGAACCCAGAGCATTATTGAAATAACCTATTATCATTGAGTTTTGCCTCTTTTTCCTGAACACTCACTTTTGAGGATACATACTAGTCAGCTGACACGTTTATCGAGTAGGTCACTGTAGAGGATATGAAGAATAGGTTTCCTTCAAGGAGGAAACATCCTTGGTCCCCAAGAATCAATCATGCTACCTCAGGTATCCTAAACATACAAACAGCACACAAATCCAGCTCATCTGAGGAGGACTTTTTTTCTTGGCGGTCCATGACCCAAGGTGGATTCACTGGTTTTCAAAAGCCCTCCAGCTGACCTGACTGAGGGGCTGGGGGAATGTTTTCCTATGTTTATGTTGTGTTCTTTAATTCACAAGGAAACATTTCGCTTTTCCTTAGAAGTCTTATCTCTGGAATGACGGCTGTCCCTCTTATTGTCTCAGAGATGGTTGGGATACAAAGCAAAAACCAGCCTGAGGATACTGCTGAGAGAAGGTGCCTCGACCTGGCCATCAAATGGATTCAGCTACCGACCACCGGCATGCACTGCACACAGACTGGGAGGCAGTCTAGCCACGCTGGAGGCCAGACCAGAACCCTTGGAGCTCAGATGCACATAAAACAGCAGCAGACTGTCTGCTATTCACACTGTGGAGGCTGCATGATTTCTTTTGACCTAATTCCAAATAAGCATCATCCACATGTGAACCACAACAAAAGAAAAAGGAGGGTCTGGCAGAAGCACCGGGTTTTAACTTCCCGGCATACATACTTTGTGTGCGTGCACATATTCTGTGCATGTGTGTGTGCACATGTGCATGTTTTCCTTAAATTAATTCAATACTAAATTATCATGCATCTATTCAAGGTTGCTATACCACATGGGGGTATGATGACATTTCTATGCTGGTTTCCCATTGCCTGAAGGGATCTGGAAACACCTCCTACACAGGCAGTAGACCTGACAGAGTTTCTAGCAAATTCCATAGTTGACAGTCCTTCCTAGGGCATCCCAGAAATAGTTTTGTGCAGAGGCTTTGTGTCTCCCAATTATGGCAACTGCCTCCAAGGTCACCTTAATGCCCCGTATCACCCCACCTCCAACAAATAAAAGATATCCATGCCCCAAGGAATATTAGAGCTTCTTATATATGGGTACTATTGAAAAAAATTAAGCATTATTCAAAATAGAAGGAGAGGATTGAAAATCAGAATCTCCAATAGTATGGACTCAAAGTTTTAACAAGAAAGTTTATAACAAAAAAATAAAAACAAGCCACACAAAGCAAGTAGGAACACTGTAAATACTGTATACTATTTACTAATACTGTAAATACTGTATACTATTCTTGTACATCTCCTACAAACTATGTCTCAGGGAAGAATCAGGCCATTTCCATGAAGCCCAACTGGCTCCAGTTAGAAGAGTAAAAAACAAAATTCCCTAAGACATTATAAAATACCTAAGGATAAGGTATCCAAATCTATTATAGAATACCTTAGGCACTCACTGTTTTTATACAAATGAATACCTCTATCTTATCCTATTTCACTCAGAGCAACTGGGTCTGCTGAATCTAATCTGAAATCTGGGTTTGTGGGATTATTTTGTATTCTTTTTTATTGTGTAATGACACTCCTAAATGGTCCTTTGTCTACAAGTATCTGAAAGGCTTTTCCACACATGCATCCCTATGACTGACTTCCTTGTAGAGTGTCTCCTGAATCCCCAAACCAACTGCTAGTCCCTACACAAACAAAAATAATTCCCAATATCCATGCTTATACTAGGTGACCCTGACCATAACTGCCTGGATCCAAGTAGATGCCCATTCCTAACTGGGTGAATTCTCTCTCCTGGGAATCTGGAGATGCTAATTCATCACTGCTAGCACCCCATGGGGTGGGTGGGATGAACTGCATCTCCTTCTATGCAGAAAAGAATTAACGCAGAAGGTTTGACTGCCATCCCTGAAATGGCCTGTTTGCAAGGGAGGCCCTAAACTGGTATCTGGGAATATGGATTTGGGGAGGGTTCCTACCATTCCCTAACTGATAAAAGTGGCTCACTGTGCTTACATTGTGCAAACAATACAGTTTACGCTAAACACCTGCTTTCCTCCTGGGAGTCTAGAATTTTGGTACATACTGGCAGAAGCTGCCTACTTAGCCAGTCCTCAATGAAAATCCTGGGCTCTGGGTCTCTAAGGAGCTTCCCTTGCTGGTGCATGTCAGGCAGGGGCTGTCGCTGGGGAAACCTAGCGCATCCTGCGTGACTCTACTTGGAGAAGACTTTTGGAAGCCTGTGCCTGGTTTCCTCTGGACTTCGCCTACGCACCTTTTCCTTGTACTGATTTTGCTTTGTATGTATTCTTTGTAATAAGCCATAGCCATCAATATGACTATATTTTGAGGGCTCTGACTCCTCCTACTGAATCATCACCCCTGGGCAGGGGAGGGAGGCTGTCTAGAGGATCTCCAACACAGCTGCCATGCAGAGAAGAATGGAGGGCAGGAAGGTGAGGAGGAGAAGGCAGGTGCTTCCTTATTCCTAATGACTTTTAGTCCTTACTTCTAATGACTTGTAAGGTTTCTCAGATACCCTGGTGCCCTTACAATTAATTATTCCTTTTCCCCTAAGCTATTAGGAACAGGACTAAGACACTTCCAGAGGAGAAAAAATAGTAAGTGGAATCTCTTACACTGCTATCACCAAAATAATGAATTATATTGCTTAAATCTAAATCTGTCTTTAAAATAAATTTGAAACTACTAAGACCATTAATCAACTCTGAAATTCAAATTGCTTTTAGCCATTTTGTTTTATGTAATAGTATAAGCAATATGCCAATTCATTTCTGATATTAGCTTTAATCATTTTTAAACCTGGATATTTTAGGTTACTGATAACATATCAAATTTTTCTGGAGTTTTCAGAGTTTCTATATAATTGATTGACTAATAGTCAGATTTTGCTTTGTTGGGAAAACAGACAATAAACTGATGTGGATCATACATCTCACTTTCCTGGAAAAGGAATAACCGCTCTCTCCTAAGATCCCATCCATGATGGTTTGGTATGAGAATTTTTAATTAGCTATTGAAATAAGTCCATAATGACTGAAACAGAAAATGTATTTGAGACTTAAAAAATAAGCCATCTAGGGGCGCCTGGGTGGCTCAGTGAGTTAAAGCCTCTGCCTTCGGCTCAGGTCATGATCTCAGGGTCCTGGGATCAAGCCCCGCATCGGGCTCTCTGCTCAGCAGGGAGCCTGCTTTCCCCCTCTCTCTCTGCCTGCCTCTCTGCCTACTTGTAATCTCTCTGTCAAATAAATAAATAAAATTAAAAAAAAAATACCTATTCTCTAAAAAAATAAAAAATAAAAAAAAATAAGCCATCTAAAATCAACAAAAACACTACTGTTAACATTAAGTCTTCTCCAGATAAAATGGCAGCGTTTGCCATCTGAAAGAAAACCAAAACTTCACTTAGGTTGCCATGTGACATTCCCTTGTCACAATGTCATAGAAGCAAAATTTCTTTACTTTTTAAAAATACAACTTTCAAAAAAAAAAAACCAAAGTGCCTAATTACTGAGGATTTGTTAACAATCTAAATGCAATTACAGCTAACGTCTTTTACAGACAGGCATTTAAAAAATTATCTTGGTTTCCCCTGTTCCATCTCTAAAATAGACCTTCCAATGGCTGGTGTCAGCCACTATTTGACACAAAATGGGAGGACTAAATAAGTTCTAAAATAGGCAATCCAACGTCCTTCCTTTGAAAATGAGGAAGCAGCCCATGCAGCCCAGGCAAGGAGTAACCAGAATGGGGAAGACCAGGGATGGCTTGCCAGGTTTCCCAGACTCCGTCCTCTGCTCTAGCCTCCCTCTGAGGGCAGTGTCGCTGCTGCCTGGAACCTGCATGAGATGAGTTCCATCTGACAACAGATAATTAGGATCCGATATGAACAAAGCTAAGCTGCTCCACGAAGAAAAACTACTTAGCTTATTAATTACTCTGGACGTGAAGGACTGGCAGGCCATTCAAGTGGGAGGCCTTGACAACAATATAAAGAATTCTAGAATTTTGTTTTGAGATATAAAGGGGATTGCTCGGAGAGCAGAGTCAATCAGGATCACTAAAGTCTGGTTCAAAAGAAAAGGTGTTCTTTTCCTTTCTTTTTTCCTGTGCGTGAGCACAGATCTGGCTTTAAACAATCAAAGGATTGTATTAATTTTTCTTATGTTTGATATTACTACACGATTTCCACAGTTTTCAATAATTCAGTGAATTCAATCATTCATTCAGTAAATTCAAAACTGATATTGAGTCCCATTAGGAAACATAGCTTGGAGGCAAATGCAAAAGTATTGTGAGGTCCCAGCCTGTCTAAGCTCACAGCTTCACAGGGCTGTAAGTCATGAACACCAGTGACTGGGAGAAAGGTTTGTACAGGGTAGGAACACATTCGCCCCACACCTATGGGCCCCATACGAGGTGTCCTGATGAGGTCACTACCCTATGAGGCGCCTCTCCTTCACTACAGGAGAGCAGCTTCTCCCAAGAACTCCAGCCCACTGTGAATTATCCTGGACCTGCATTTATTTCTAAATCTGGGCACAGAGGAAGGGGATATTCTGAACATTCAAAGTGAAATCTAAATAAGCAAAGCAGATGAAACAAAAATGAAAAGATAAAAAAAACTGCAAAGACGTCTAGGGCAGATCACTCATGGAGAGCTGGAGATTCCAGAGAACACAACAGGTGGCAGAAGTAGTACCGGTATATGGAGAAAACCATTCAAACATCAAGTGTCCATCTAATAAACTGCCAACTAACTTTAGATGTTTTCTGTTTACCTTGGAGAATACCAAGGGCCAAAGTATTTACTCAGAAGCACAGAAACCTAAATAAAGTGAATACTTTTAGAACTTTGCTGATTATAAGAGAAATGCATGCGTACTATAAGAAATATTGGAAAATACTGAGCAGTATAAAGAAAAAGATATAGATAAAATTTAAATTAGGAAAATACAGAGAAACATAAAGAAAAATATGTAATTCAACAACCCAGAGATAACTTAGTATTTTAGTGTGTATCCTCTCAAAGGGAGTCTTCTCTCTATGCATATGTACACAGATGTTATATGCACTTTTGCATTTTAATATATTTAGATATAAACGTGCAAATATACATGTGCACATATACAAGCTCACAAAGAGAAATGCTGCCCATTTTTCTGTTGGTATGTTAGCAGTGTCATTGGTTGTACAACAATTCTTTAACACATAAGGGTATTAATCCTTTGTCATATGTATTACAGTATTTTTACCATTTGATGGATTAATTTTTAGGATGCATTTTGACATAAGTTTTCATTTTTAGGCAATTTCTCCTATTGGTCTTATAAGCGTACATGGCCCCTTCCCCATTCTGTGGTTAATATTCACTCATACTGTTTCTAGATATTTATAATCACCACAGTTAACCTACAACTAGCTGACTCACCAGAAATCTATTTTGGCACATGGTGGCAAGGTTATCACTTGATTTTTTAAGGTGACATTCAAAGTGCTCTCTATACTTTTATAAAGGACTGCTATCAAATGTTGGTCGCTACCATTTCAGATCTGACCTCTTCCTGGTTTGCTTCCAAGGTGTGTGGAAGCAACTCTTAAGTGAGAGGGTTGATCTATCTGTGTCACGGAACATGGATAGAAAACAATGGGTCTGGGCACAGCAGGGCCCAGACACCACCCTCTCCTCTTCCACTGGTAGTTGTCATGTCTCCTCCACAGTCCTTCAGTGTGAAGTGCTGCAGTTAGTATAAAGAAGGACCCATACCTAAGAGACCGAGATCAGGGAAGAACCTCAATCCAAGTAAGCAAATGAGTACTTCCACTCCCGAATAAGGACTGCACTTACTGAGAGCCTCTGCTGTCTTAGATTCCGCGCCCAGAGCTCTGACAGATTATGTAGCTGGTCTTCCTGACAATGTCACGAGGAGGCACTACCTCTAGTCTACTGTGGTTCAAGAAGACTACACGGATCAGATAAGCAGAATCATACAGACTGTGAAGGATGCAGGCTCGCAGTTCCAACAGGTTCATTTCAGAAGGTTGTGCTTTAATACATGACTATCTTCAGGAAATCTTTCCAAGGCATTAGTTCTTACATCGTGACTGACTCAGACTTATCAATGAAATTCAGTTGCCTCCCTGAGGTCAGAGAGGAGCTGACCACAAACATCAACCATGGAAGGTAGGTTATAGACATGAGACACTATGAAAAGTACAGAAAGGGTTAGCCTGTGCTAAATGAAGGGAGACTGAAGGTCCTCACAGTTTAAAAAAGAGGGTTGCAAGAAGCTGTAGAAAAGTAAGAGTTTATCACTCCAACTACCAAACCAGAGGGCGCTAGCGAACAGCAGAACATAGCTGTGGTGGAGGGGACAGAAAGCTCTACCCCCGCTGGGATAAATGACCACCCCAAGCCTTGCCTCTGGGTCTCTGCTCACTGAGCAATTTTCTGACAACTGAAACTGGGGAAAGCATAGGTCAAGAGAGACAACAGAGTACAAGGCATATTGAGGAAAAACTGATATCCTGGGTCTCATTTGATTTCAGCGGAGTTTGTACTGTGCATGCAGCTTCCTCCAGACTGGAAGGCTCAAGAGATCAGACGCTGGGGCAAGACAATGCTTCCAAGAAAAGGGGCCACAGAGTCCAAAAAAGACCTCCCTTGTATTTAATTTACAGGGCTTAGTGGCCAAGAGACAGACCCTGCAACACCCCACCTCGTACAGCTCAATAGATGACGGCAGAGACAGGAGAGCTGTCCTGAGGGTGGGATGGCCACGTCAAGTTCAGACCTGGGAGAGGGAAGTCCAAATACACTGCCTGGGCCTCAAAAACCTACACTCCCCTGCCCTCAAATAATGGACATGGCCCTTTTTAATGAAGTTGGGAAAGGTGGAGGAAAGTGATGCTGCAGCATAAACCAGAAAACCACCTTGTCAGACTGTCACAGTGCCCTAGCATGTCTGCCCGGCAGTGACTCCCTGCCTTCATTCTTTCATTACTTCATTCATTTAATCCATTTTCTTTTTAAGTTTCGAAGATGTGCTAAGTCTCTGTGTTTGGTACAGAAAATGCGAAATGAGGAAAAAACAGTCCCTATCTAAAGCAACAGGGAACTTAGTGGATACATCCACCATTTCTTTACTTACGAACCAAAAAAAAATGAACTCCACAAGAGAGGAATATACCAACTGCATTGAATTTAATGCCACTGCTTTTATTCTATTTGCCCACTTAGGAAGGGAAAAAAAAATTCTGCCAATTAAGTGTTGAGAAGCCATTGCCTGTCCTGATTTCAAAGATGTTACAGGTGGGGAACTGTCAATCAGAACAGATGAAATGTGGGGAATCCAGGGAAGCACCACCTAAGAGGCAGACTTTGGGCTGGCACGGGCAAGAGGGAAGGGCACTGAGGATAAGGATGGTGCATCAGCTGCAGTGTGATAGAGCAGAGGGCCTAGCCTTTCAGGACTGGGAGCATCTCAGGACTGTGGGAGCACACAGATGGAAGCAGGGGAGGATTGGCAGGGAAGGGTTAGAAAGGGTCCAAGGGAATGGCTGCAAGCCAACCTAGTGCTCACTGTCCCTTGTGGGTGAGCGGAAACCACTGGAAAAGGACAATTTGAGCAGGAGGAGCGCTAGTTGACCTGTATTTCAGAATCCTCCTTCTGGTAGCAAAGTGGAGAAAAAGTGAGAACAGAGTTGGAAGCAGGAAGGTAGGAAAGGGCTCATCGTCATAGTGAGGGAATATGAGCTGTGAGTCATGACACTGGAGGAAGAGATACCAAATATATAGGGGAGAGATGGGACATAAGACATTAATCACAGGACTCGGGCTGCTGGATGGGGACCCAGAAATCCTTAAAAAAACAGGACGAGGAAGTAGACAGGAGAGGAAAGATGGTGACTTCCAATTTAGACGTAATAATCCTGAGGGATTAGTGAGCCTGCCAGAAAGAATGTCTCTCAGGCAGTGGGAGATATGCATCTGGAATACCTAACTACAGTGCCAAGGTAGGGAATGGCTTCTCCTTGTCTGAGGTCCTGGGATGGAATGGCTCAGGGGAGTCCCAGGTAACAGTGCTGAGGGACCCAAGTACCTGCTTCACAGGTACACGAGCAGAGACTGACTGTGGGCACTGACTGACTGACTGCTTACTGTGTGTAAGGTCAAGATATCTCCTTATTGCCTCATGACAACAATCTACTAATATGACAGTTATGATCACTGTCCATTTACAGGAAATTATGACCCAGGAGATCACATAACTATAAAGCTAACTAATGGCACTCAAGAGCCTCGGGTCAGTCGCAGAGCCCTGGCTGCCAAATTAGAGACCAAAGAATGATTCCCGGCAAGAAGGGGTTCACCACAGGCTAAAGATAATCATAGTCAACCTCCTATTTATGGACTGACCTTCCACTACTCTGGACTTCTGGTATTTCTTGGGCATCTACTACCCCAGACCAGAAGGAAAAGATAAGGTAAGGCAATGCTAGTTTTCATCATTCTTTCCCCCAAAATGATCTTGTCAACAGATAATTCAGGGCTGGATTAGAGCCCTGGAAGTAGGTGTTCAAAGAACTCCTGAACATGGCTAAGGTACGAGGTAGGGGCTCCGTGCCCACCTTCTTCTTCACAGTTACCTTTCTCCCACTTCTCAGAAAATGGCATGCCAATCCACCCCTGGATGTGCACCAGCCTGACATGAAAGACCTCTCCCAGGGCACCAGAGGGACAAGAGAGACCCCAGGTGTGAGGCTGCTGCCTTTAATCCAGGTTCCATAACCTGCAGCACAGCCTGGAATCTGCCCTGTCCTGTGGCCATTTCTACTAGGGGCACAGTGAGGACTTCTGGCTCTCAATCTACAGATAGCACACAGGGTTGACAGTTTCTACTAGCACCATGCCTCCTCAGTGCTTAGACTCCGTCAAAGACAGGCTCTGAGGGAGACACCCACGGGAGCACAGGGATGAATGAGCATAAAGGTACAGCAGACTGCTGGTAAGGCACATACTTCGTCCTACCTGTCTGGCCATCTGTCATGATCATATAGAGTGAAGGTGGCCACGAGCATGTGTACGGACATGTGACATGAATTGAAAAGAAATGAAATCAGACCATTTCTGACAAAAAGTAAGTCTGATTTGACTGACTGGCTTGACAATGATGCCTAGCTTTGTCAACAAGGTCACATGAAGGACATATAACATTTTGACAAAAATACATTTAAATCAAAAGAGAAGCTAAAAAACAATAGTTCAGAGGGAAAAGGACAGGTGGGGAATCTTTCATTCCACATATATTAGAGTTCCATGGCATAGAGATGTAAATGTGAGAAAGACATGCAATAAATCAAAACCATAAATAGAAGATCACTCCTTCTTTCAAGGGGTATACAGACTGCAATGGGGTCAAAGGAATTAGGCAAGGTGTTCTGAAATGAATCACAAATTTATTTTCCCAAGGCTCCTGAATGTATCAGGTTAAATCTGGTGCCACCAAATGGAAATGTTGTTAACAGCAGATATAATTAAAAGTCATTTGTATGTCTGGTAGAGTCTTTTTGGTATACTTCCCAGAAACTATAGAAGTGAGAAGCTCCTCGGGGTGAGAAGCTCTTTCGCAAATCAAAGGATTCCAATTCCTTTCTGTCAACAAAGCTGAAGCAGAAGAGACTGAATTGTAGCTGATCATTAGGGAATGGTTTTGGATGATAAATGGTTTTGGATGAAAACCACTGGTGTAAGAGCTTTGGGGTTCTATGGATTCTTCCATATCTAACAGCAAAAATATTCTCTATGGAACCTGATAAACTGTAAGGGAGATGCACAGAGTGATGGACAGAGATGTGGACAAAAGGGCACAGCAGAGCACAGCGCTTACAAGGGTGATAAAGAGAACTGGGACATGTAGGAAAGGGGATGACAGAAAGGTCATGGGAACGCTCAGATGGAAGAGATTCCTGGCAGGGCACAGGGGTCAGCTGCTTCTAAATGCCAGATAAAAGGGAGTACAAAAAGGTTGGTCCCCTCATGATAGAGACATTCAACTCTGCCCAGGAACAAAAACATGACCCTGAACAAAGGCAGGCCACAAAACACTTTTTTCAATTTCAGTATTTCTGAAAGAATGTGCAAAGAAAACCAGGGCTCATATTTTTATTTCTGAATTTTAGCGCTTCTACTTTGGCTTTAAGTCACTCAAGAGATATTGACTGGTTTTCATTCCTTTAATTATTTCAAGAAATTCTTGAACACACAGATTACACATACACACACACACAAACACAGACACATAAGTTCTTATTTTTGTCCAAGTTCTTTTTTAAGACAAAGAACTTCTAGAAACCATACTAGTTAAAATAAAAAAGATATGGTTTGGCTGCTTTCTCCTAGTACTTAAGAGTAGGCTCTCATGTCTTTGAAAACAATGAATTAAAATAGTATAGAAAAGGAAAAACCACTAGGAACTATAATTCTTCTCCACAAACCAAAACGATAGCATGAAAAGCTAAGGTAGCCCAAACAAACTAATTTCTCTCTCACCTGGCAGCCCCACCCAGTCCTGAAAGGAATCCTTGGTCCCTTCCTTGTTGAGTGGCTCTCATACACAGAAATTCTGCAATGACATCTGATTTGTGTGAAGAAGAGATTGAGAGAGCAGTCAGTCTGGCTTTGGACAGAATATGCCTAACTTCAGCCAGCTGGCAGACATCTAATTAGGCAAGCACTTCATTAACATTCTGTTATAGTAAAGTTTCCAGTCTCCTTCTAAACACTGAGAAAAGGGATCCAAGGCCATCCTAAATCTCTTTGATATCAGAAGGGAAAGGAACTTAGTAGATTCTAATTTAATTCCTAATGACTTAATACAGGTATCAACAGAGCAGAATAATGAACAGTTGGCCCGTGGGGAGCATGGCAGATAGTATGTTCATCAGACCATCGAGTGCTGGAGAAGGAAAGAGGATGACGGGTCTACAGATCAGAGGGCTGCAAAGACCAAAGAGCACCTGGCTGTGGTCCTGGGCAGGAGTTGCCCTCACAGAACTGCCATCACCCCAACAACAGCCTCCTACCCACAGACCTAGTGCAAACTACTGAAAGAGTACATCACCCTGAAGAAGAGAGGGGAGATTACCAAATTCAAAAGAAAGTAATCTAAAAGGTGCTATGTGCCTTATAATCTGAGATGACATTTCTTTAAAAATAAATAAATAAATAAATTGGCGTGGGTGGTACCCACAATTTTGGACTGCTCTAATGCTCTTAGACGTATGGGGGATCTTGTAACAAAAACGTAAGTCTGTGCAAGCAAAGAATGATCACAAGCAAATAAAAAATGTCTCATGGCTTTGTCATTTTTTTTCTTCTCTCAGTCACCTAAGTTAAACATTCTCTGTACCAAAAAACAAAAAAAAACAAAACAAAAACAACAAAAAAAAACATCCTCTGTACCAGGCAGAGCAAGCACAGGAAATACTGAGATCCATGACCACTTTCCCTCTAGGAACTAGCTGCAACACAGACAAGAAAATAGTTCTAAATACCACAATATGGTTCAGACTATGAAGAAAGCATTCACAGATATAGCGGAAACTCACCAAAGGCCCACTTAACCCAGCCTAAGGGGTGAAGAACACCTTCAGGGAGGAAGTGATAGCTGAAATGAAGCTTGGAGACTGGAGAAATGAGCTGTGTAGAGGACAGAATGGGAAATCCAGGTCAGTGCAAAGGCACAGGAGGTCACCTGGCACACTGCAAGGGACTCCACATCGCTGAAGCACAGAGATGCAAAAGAAGAAAGTGGGCTGAGAAGGAAGGCAAAGGATGGATCATGAAGGGCCTTGTCTATTATCACCCTAAGGCATCTGAACTTTAATTCTAAGGCAACTGGGGAGCCATTAAAAAAGTTGAAGCAAGCAAGTGACATAGTCAGATCTGGTTTACAGAAAGTCTTTTTACCTAGCAACAGCAGAGTCATAGGACTGGAAAAGGGGATACGGTCACAGGTGAGTCCACAGGCTGCTGCAATAATCCAATGGGAAAAACAGGAGTCTCAACTAAGGTGGCAGCAATGGGAATGGTAAAGAGCAGTCAGATTCAAGGAACAGTTATGAGATAGAAATTAGCACACCCTTGATCACTTGGCTATAATGGTGTGCGCTAAGTGCTTCACAGCTGCCTTAAAAAAAAAAAAATGCCCTGATTTGTAGCATTTGTCAATTTCTACAGGGTAAAAATTCCCTTTGTGGCTGTTTTCGAACTCCCAAAACGGTGTCACTGAACTTGGAACTGGGCAGAAATGTGCACAATCAGCTGCTGCAAGTCAGTGTGAGTCAGTTCCAGCACTACCACTGGCACGGGAGACTTGGGACGAGGGATGAGTCTAGGAAAAGTCAAGGCCGCCCCTGGCCTGGGGACCTGGGCACAGTAGGAAATGCAGGGCGTTAATTGTATTTACTAAGTTCTGACTGGGACATACTGAGTTAGAGGAAGATATCAAGATGTCCACAGGCAGACGGATATAAGGGATCTGAACACTGCAGAGAAAAATCTGGCTAGATATTATCGTTGAAACGGACATTGTGAGAAACTGTTGGCAAACCCAGAAGATAAGAGGATAAAGTACAGAACCCTATAAAATAACAAGATTAGAGGGACGAATGGAGAACTTGATCAAAGATGTCTGAGAAGGACCTTTAAAAAAGGGAGGGTTTCCCAGGATCAATTTCCCAAATATTTCCCTGACTGATAATCAATTCACCAAAGAATTAACTTAGTAAAGTTACCAAAAGTACCTATTTTTAAAACCTATTTTTTAAATTATTTATAAAGCAATTGTTCATTAGAGGGACTTAATCTTCAGCAAACTGGCCTGTTTGAATATAAAAAGCCAAAAGAGGAGTTTTAAGCAGCAAGGAACAGTCAGTGGCAGCAAATGCCACACAGGAGGCGAAGAGCTAACAGAAGCAAAGATGTCTCTCATGCTCCACAGAATGGTGGTGGTGGGAAGATGCCAGCGGACAAGCAAATGGAAAGAGAAGCTGAGATGGTATAGAAGCTTTCACGCAACAGAGTAGTAGAGAAGAAAACCTCAGGGAGAGGCTATCGATTATCTTTCCTTTTCTTCTATTTCTTGTGTAACTCAAATAGGTTTACATGTTGAATGGAAAGATCCAGCAATTGGGGAGAAATTGAAGGATTAACCAGAAGGGTCAGAATAATCAATACCCTGATGTTCCAGAAGAGGAAGGGGGAATGAAATTTGTAGTAAAGGTAAAGGGGAAAGATACACTTTCCTAACTCATTTGTGGAGCAATTCTTCTGTTAGGTCAGAAAATGGCTGAGTTTCATTTTACCAAGACAATCAAGGTACGTGTCATCTACATAGAGGTCCTTCTGCAATTCCATTTGATTCCAGTTAGAAAATTTCCTGAATGACATTGGTCTATACCCTGAAGTCACACGAAACAGGAACCAAACCTGAAAGTATGCCAATCTTGCATCGTTAAGAGCAAAATTTAATTGTTTTAGATCCTCCTTGTTCCAAACCCTCCTGCCCACTGTCACTGTCCTTCCCTTGCAATATCCTACCCCTTCCAGTGACTTCCCACTTTACCAGGCCAAGAAATACATATTCTGTTTTGTTTTTACCTGATATATTTAAAACTTATTTCACAGGTATTTGATGCCTAGAATGATTCGTTTTTTTGCTTGGAAACACTGCTTGACTGTTTTATAAATGCACCAAATTCTTTCAGATCAAGTCAGTGGCTGCTTAAATAAAGATCACCAACATCACTTTAGCATGTCAAAATTGTCACCTAACCATTACTGAAAAGTTATCAGTTCTCATAAATGAAGTCTGTCTTATAAATGTTTGATTATTTTCTAGCCAATTTAGGATTTTCTCTAAAGGAGAGCTCAGTGATTTGCCAAAACCATCAGGAATTGAATTACATAGGACTCCAGCATTGTAATACAATATGCTACACGGTCATTTAATAAATTTCTCTGGCTACTCTTTTACAGGAAACCAACTGAGAAGATTCGTGTTCATTCTATTGTATAACTTTTATCTGTCCTTTGTAGCCAAGGGCCAGGGAACAGTGAGATAAGCTAGGGGCTGAAAAGACAGAAAAACGTTTAATGGAAGTTCCACACACTCCTGGGACAAACCACAAAGACTGCAGAATAAGCTGGGTAGAAGAAGTTTGGCAAAAAGGAAACATTTACCCTTAGTGTACAGGTTTAATTCAGCTCTCAAATGGCACAACAGAGGTAACAGGGATTTTATTTTATTTCATTTTATTTAAGGATTATATTTTGCTTTCTTCTACAAACTGTCTAAAAAAACAAATACTTCTGATCTTTAGAGATTTATGCAAGTATCAATTCTTAAAGGAAAATGTCTGACTCTGCTGTTAAAAACTGCTACTAGAGAATGTATGTAGAAATAATCTAGCTGACTAGCAAAATGAGGATATTGCTTCAAGAAAGAAAATTCTAGGGGCACCTGGTTGGCTCAGTCCATTTAGCGTCTGCTTTCAGCTCAGGTCCTGGGATCAAGCTCCACATCCAGCTCCCTGCTTAGCTTGCAGGGGTGGGAGGGAAGCCTGCTGCTCCCCCTCCTTGTGTTTTCGCACTCTCTCAAATAAATAAATAAAATCTTAAGGAAGGAAGGAAGGAAGGAAGGAAGGAAGGAAGGAAGGAAGGAAGGAAAGAAGGAAGGAAGTAAGTTCTAAAAACATAACTTACTACATACAAAAGGAAGAAACCCCCAGAGAAAACCATCAAACAATACACTTGGGGGGCTACTAAAGGGGATTCTACTTTTATCTTGAGAATCACATCTAGTGGAAAGTCAAGACTTAGGTTATCAACATGAGCCTTTTGTTTTGTTTTGTTTTGTTTTGTTTTAGGAACACAAATAAGTTAGTAACCTACCGTCCGTCTGAGATTTACTGAGGAATATTGTGCTGGCCCGAGGATGGTCTGAAGGATTGAATTCCATGTTCAAATCTTTAAAGAAAGAAAAAGAAAATACATAAATATCCATTTGATAACTAAGGGGAGTCAAGATTAATTTTCAGTTTTTTTAACCTTAAATTGCTAATACATTCAGGGATTCTGGCAAAAACCTAAGTTATTATGTTAATACATTCTTCTAGGTTCAATTGCGAACACTGCTATTTAGAAACTTGAGAAAGTCACACATAAAAATTAGACCCTTGGTGGAAGATCTGTTGGCCTCAAATTCCATTTTCTTTTTAAAAGTCTGCTCTGCACCCAGGAACAAAATAGCAAGATAGAGCTATAACACTCAATTAAAGGGAATTAGGTGCTACAACGGACTCATATAAAATCAGAGGTGCCCGGGGTGCTCAGTTGGTTAAGCAGCTGCCTTCTTCTTCTAATTTCAACTTTAGGAAGACACATTTCTAAATCTGGCTATGATCTTCAAGGCAATGATGAAATCAACAAAATCAGTTTAAAATCAGATTGGTTTACTTTTTTTTTTTAATTACTATTGTCCCACTGCCTAAAAATCAGTGATTATCTCCATTCATTAGTGCCAAGGAGACCAAAATCAAGAGCTGGACCCCCCACTGGTTTGTTCTATCAGTTGCCACCAGGCAAGTCCCATCCCAGCAGCCCACATCCCCACTTACAATAACCACTGCTGCTGTGGCAGCAAATTGCTGGTACCAAAATTCCAGTTCATTCTAAAGCCATCTTTTCTACTCCCACTGATTCTGATTTTATTCTTACAATTATTCTAACGTACTTAAGATTTGGTTACTTTCTGTTTTCACTCTCTACTTTCAGCTGCCTGCATCCCCAAGGGTGGTCCACGCATGTGGCTTTGTGAGCACGTGTCTCTGGGTCCACACACCCAGACCAGGTCTCCAGGTCCAAGTCTGTGCCTGCATGTATGTGTCTCTGTGTGCATCTCTCTGCACACACATGTCTGACTCTCATTCGTGTGCTCTCTCTCTCTCCATCAACCTATCTGTCCACCTGTCTCTATCTACCTCTTTCCCATCTCTCAGTCTCTCTTCTACTAACTCTTTTCCTCTTTCCCCCACTCCTACCCTCTCCCCCACCCCCTCTTCTCCAGTCTCTCTCCACTGTTATTCTATCTTGAGATGAACCAAAGGAGATAGAGAAAGATCCTAATGTTAAGACTAAAGACAGATTATTCTGCCAATACAGCACACCAGATAAACTAAAAGCTCTCACACTATAAGCACTTAGGAATGTGAGATAAAATATAAGACATCTTTTAAATGCCTTCAAGAGTGTGTGTCAAGAAAGTAAGGAAAATGGGGGTGCCTGGGTGGCTCAGTGGGTTAAAGCCTCTGCCTTCAGTTCAGGTCATGATCTCAGGGTCCTGGGATCGAGCCCCGCATCAGGCTCTCTGCTCAGCAGGGAGCCTGCTTCCTCCTCTCTCTCTGCCTGCCTCTCTGCCTACTTGTGATCTCTCTCTCTGTCAAATAAATAAATAAAATCTTAAAAAAAAAAAACAAAAACAAAAAACTGAAATTAAAAAAAAAAAAAAAAGTAAGGAAAATGACCTGAGGCCCTAACCAGAGAGTGAACTGAGGTCTTCCAGAAGGGATGGGCTATCCAGCCATGTGAGCTGGGTCTTAGGTCTCACCTATCATCCTGGCATAATTACTAATCTGATCTCCTTTTATTTAAAAGTGTTTTGGTTTGGAAGTCACCTTATTTCAATATCCTACAGGGTAGGATATGAGCCCGCAGAGTGGACAGCAGTTGGCACTGATGCTTTTACATATATGGGCTATGATCTCAAGAAAAACTAAACTGGAAGAAAAAAAAAAAAAAGTCATGAACCTAGATGAAGAAGGACGTTGGGCCAAGAAAGGAAAAGCCTCCCAATCCCTCAGTAACTGGTAACCATTGGTGTGTCTGTATCTCTAATGTGGTTTTGGAGTTCTACTCTACACATGTAGTTCAGGAAATCTCTAGACATATTTATACCAAATTGGTCGCATGTCAGTGATATCCCCGGGTACCGGACAGAATTAACTATAAACTGCTCTGAAGAAGCCTGCCTCCCAGTATGTGCTATGGTAAGTGCTGTGAAATGTGTAAGCCTGAGGATCCACAGACATGTACCCTGGGGCAAATAATACATTATGCGTTAATTAAAAAAAAAAAAAAAAAAAAAAAAGAAGCCTGCCTCCCAGAGCTCCACCAGATTATATCCTCTAAAGACAGGCTCATCATTCAAAATGGCAAGACACAGGAGGAACAATCCATTATAAGCAAGAGTCAGAAGACTCAACAAACAGCAAGATTAGGCTTTCAAGAACTTGGGATAAGAGAACATAAGATAAATATATGCACAACTGTATGTGCTAACTACACATATAAAGAAAAACGTAAGGGAAAAAGAGCATTTTGGAAAAAGCCGATGTCCATATGTTTATTCACATATACCTATACATGTATGTATACATACACATGTACACACATGTATATTCCAGAAATTTAAAACACAGTCATTGAAATCTGAAACTAAATAGATGGATTAAATGGCAGATTAGACTTGTCTGAACACAGGATTGGTGCCCTGAAAAACACACCTGAGGAAATCACTTATAATGAAACACAAAAGAGATCAAGAACTAACGATGTACCGGGTGAAAAAGTCCAACTAACAGTGGTTCTGCACTCCATAACCAGTCACAATAATAAAGACTCCTACCAAATCCCTTTCATCTGATAAAAGGTATCTTAAAAAGGCTATCTGCCCCAAACTGACAGCAATCCTCGTGCTTAATGGTCAAACATCAGGTGCATTCTCTTCAGGTCAGGAAAGAGGCAGCGATCCAGCTACCTTGAATTCAACATTATATGAGATAGGCCAACAACAACAAAAAACAACATAAAGAGAATTTACTGTACTGCAAAGAAACATAACTGTTGTTATCTGCATATAATACTTAGAGAATACAAGGGGCTTCGCAAATCTACTGGCATTAAATACAAATTAAGATACAGAAATTATTTTCATTCATTTACCTTAGTAATCGTGCTCAACTAAAGGAGCAGCACCATCTCCCTTACCCTACGGTGTTTAGAAATGTATGGGGACAATTTTGGCTGTCACAAGGATAAGCAGCTGCTACTCGTCTGTTACCACAGTCCCACACAATGAGGAACTGTGCTGCACAATGTCAATAGGGCATTCACTGAAGAATGAAACAATTAACAAATGTAATAATGGTAATATTAAAAAGGCTCGATTTACTATTACAAAAAACTATCATTAAATTTAACAAAGGATTGTAAGATCTTATACAGAAAATTATAACATTTTATTAAAAAGCTAAAATAAATATATCTGTATATGAATATTCTGCGCGCGCGCACTCACACACACACACACACACACACACACTCATAAACACATACAGTTACTCACATGCATATACATCCTTACTTGGCATGGCACCCACCCTGTGTCAGACCCCTTGCTACATGCTGAACTGGAATATAGCACTAAACAGCAGACAAGGTTCCTGCTCACAGAATTATCAATCCAAGTGTTTGAAAGTTTAAAGATGATCACTCTGTCTGGTCACAATGCATATTACAAACTAATCTCTTCCACTTTGAAACTAAAATTGAGGCAGTGGCTTTTCCAGGATACTTGCTTCATCCCAACATTACTCTCCTTTGAGCATTTTGCTGATTACTACTACATCCACTAGAGGTCAGGCAAGGAAAAACATACAAAAGGTTATAAAGTCATCACAGAGGGTGTGGGGGGTTGGAAGAGCAGTAAGAACAATGCTACTACATGCTCATTTCCATATTAGATTTAGTGGTGGTGTAAGGTACAAGCTAACACATCCAAGAATATTTTGTTATACCCACAGTACTGTTGTTATTTGCATATAATCATCCACTTAGAAAACAGGAATAAGCTCTCGCTGGCTTACATGTTCGGTCATCACTCCTCTGTACAACTGGCCAGCCCCATACAACTGGCTGCCCTGGTTTCCCACTTCTCTTTGCCTTATACCCTTATATTTTGTTTTTCCCCCACACACCCCTAATATCCTTTGTTTCTCATGGGCTTGACCAGAGCATCCCTTCTTCTAGGAACAACGCTCTCTAAGTAAGCCCACCTACCCATTCCTGCTCCCACCTCAAATCTGGCCAAGGCTTGGTGGTCCCTGGAAGACCTCCGGACTCATCTAGGCTTGCTCACTTGCCATTCTCCACTCCAGTGATTTTTTTTTTAAGATTTTATTTATTTATTTGACAGAGAGAGAGATCACAAGTAAGCAGAGAGGCAGGCAGAGAGAGAGGAGGAAGCAGGCTCTCCACTGAGCAGAGAGCCTGATGCGGGGCTCGATCCCAGGACCCTGAGATCATGACCTGAGCCGAAGGCAGAGGCTTTAACCCACTGAGCCACCAAGGCGCCCCCATCCACTCCAATGAATCTTTTTTTTTTTTTTCCCAATGAATCTTGTTACATGCCTGTGTTCTAGAAATTTTCTATCTCCATAATTGTTGGTTTGAATGCATGAGTTCTCAAATGTGTACTGACTGTATAAAGGTCAGTGAATAAATTCAGATATCTTCTACATGCCACCAAGGTACTGAACCAGACACATACATTAACACAAAGATATTCCAGAATAATCCCCCCTATCAAGGAGCTTCTATCCTCTGGCCCATATATACACATACGTATTTCCACAAATTCTTAAGCAATGTGGAAAGGATCACATGAGTGACACCGATGGGAAGTGCTCCAAGTATTACTGGCAGAACAGAGATGACTTCCTAGAACAGATGAGATTTCAGTGGACCTGACAGATTTTTATTTGGAGAAGGCTGCTCAGAGGAGGGTGCATTTCAACCAGAAGGAAGAGGATGGGCCAAGGCACATGGTGGACAGAAAAACCTTTTTAGGGGATAGGCAGGAGACACATATGGCAAGCCTAGAGAGTTCAGAAAGAAAAGCCAAAGGAAAGGAAAGCAAGAACGGTGGATTCAGGCCAAACTGCAGAAGACCATGAATTCCAGAACAAGAAGCTGCACTTTTCCTGTGAACAAAGAGGGACAAGCCACTTATGGTATTCAAAAATACAAATCTGGCTGCTGGTATCTGTGTTTAGAAAGATATCCACTGGAAAAAATTTGAAGGTGAAGGGACAAGTTTAAATTCAAAAAAAGGAGAACAGAAAAATCATGCATCACATAAATTAATTGAACAAGGCTTACTTTGTCCTGGCATCAAATTACTAAGCATATACTGCAGTGTTTAAAGCCCAGCAGAAAAGATTTTTTAAAAAATGTGCAATTGAAACCTAAAAGACTAATTCTGGTTTCTGCTTAGCCACTTAGCCATGCCACTTCTCCAAGTCTCAATAAAGGCAACTCTGACACCTTCTTTGTGATCAGAGGCAATGCAGGTTAAAGCCAGTGGGATTCATGGGCCCACGTGGAGACCATGTGGAATCAGTACCATCTTAGGATAAGGACCATGTGTGCAAAGTCCAAATGCTCGACAATAATTAACTAAATACTGTAAATAACATAAAATAATGATCAAGTGAAGTAGCTCTTCTCAATGACTGAAGGAAAGAAAAGACAAAGAAAAATTTGCAAGGACCAACCATTAACTCAAATGTAGATGAATGCAAAGAGAAAGAATCTCCTAGCAATCAGCCTCTCCTGAGAGGCATGGATTAGCACTATCCCTGAAACAGGAAAAACACCACTTGGATCACTGATATCTTAATACCAAGCACATAACTAATCTTTTACATGTGGGCAATACTGATAAAATGTGCTACTGCAGACAACTAAAAAGTGTCCAAAATGAAACCCGGAATGCCAGGAAAGAGATATTTAACTCCCTTATCATCACTTAATTCAACAATCAACCATTGTTCATCGAGAATCAATTTGATGTAGGCACTGTGTGCAAGAAATACATTGGTGAATGAGCCTGTGGCCCACTATAGTGTAAAGGCTAGGGATGGAGTGAAGCAGATAAATCAGCCAGCAGTAGGTGTTTTCCTAGGGGCAAGTGCTATGGGAGAAGGAGAGAGCTGAGGCTTCCAAAAACAGGTTAGCCTAAACGCGGTAAGAGTAAGGGTACTAAACGCAGAACTAGTGTATCAAAGACACAAAGCACATACTGAGCCTTTAAGACACACTTAAAGTATGTAAGAGTGTAAGGAGGAAGTAGTGAGAAAGAGTTCTTGGAAGAGTTAGGATTTTACTGCAAGGACACCAGGAAGCTACTGAAGGAGTGATGTGACATAATCAAATACACACTTAAGAAAAATCACCTTGGCTGCACAATGGGGGTAAAAAATGAAACAAAGGAAGACAAGACCAGAGGACAGGATATTAGGAAGGAGGCTGTGGCCATAATTCAGGTGGGAAGTAAGGTGGTTAAGAGAATTGGATGGACTTGAAGACATAACAGAGTGGCCCGATGCATTTGGTAACGGGGCCCTGCATAGAGGAGGGAGGGAGCAGGGAAGACCCACAGGAGTAGATGTGCTGCTGGGTTTATCTTACCTGTGGGAAAACAACAGTCTATTAACCCAGTTAAACCCCAAACACTAACAGCCATGCTAAATGCCTTTAATTGCTCATTTTTCCCATTTCCCAACACCATTTCCTCCGGTCTAAACAAGATAACCTGTTACCATCCAGAATAATGGAGGCAAACCTAGCCTAGGCAGCAGTTTCCTGAACCTTCTCTGCCTACTATTTACTCTGAAGCCTTAAATGATGGCCAGTGTGTAACCCCTGACCTTCCATGATCTGCTTTCTTTGCCAATGATTGCAGAAGAGGTCAATAGCATGAATTTATTTCCCAACCAGGCTTACAACTGCTTATTTTAGAGCAAATGATGGTAGAAATTTTAAGCTGTGAAAACTTTTATCATTTGCTTATATGCATAAAATCCTGAAGGAGGGTTTTTTTTTTTTGCTTTTGCTTTTCTCTCCAAGGATGTACTGCCAAATTTAATCTTTTTAACTATTTTAATAAATCTTTTTAAAAGTTCTGTTTGACATACTTCCCAAGATCTTGTAAATGATGTCATTTGTTTCAAATTGTAATCTCTTAGTTTCATTGATTCTGCTTCCTTTCTAAACTTGGTGATGCCAGGGTTTCATAATTCATTACCCTCCACTAGCTCATGTCTCTTTAGAATCCTATCACCAAAAAATCATTGGTTCTTCCTTCTGTAAGATTCCATAATGCAAAACCCTGGCTTGAATTCCTCTAGTGAAAGAAGCCACTCAGAAGCCACGAAGATCAGGAACCTCCATCTGCTGAAAAACAAACTGTGCATTCAAGGTACAGAGATCCTCACACCTTACCAATAGGGTTGGCTTTTTATCCATTTCCCCAAATATCCCTAATCGAGGCACAATATTGCTGATACACAAAACAATCCTAAGGAATGCCAAAAGTACCACTTCTTCTCTTCCTTTGTCTCCCCCATGGCAAAGCCATGAACAACATGTGGTGGTAAAAAGCACCCCTCCTGACGAAAGCACACAATGCCATCTGGGACACAGGTGGCTCCCGACTCGCAACCTGCTGATGTAGGGGGAATGGCTGGTGCTTCTGACCTGGGCTGGGGGGCGCCTTTTCAATCCATCACTACCCCTCTTTTCCAAAAAGAAGTCCCACCCACACAGCCTGAGGAGCTGCCACAGAGAGCAGCTGATACAAGCATGCCAAATGCAGCATGGAATATAGAAGTTACCACAGAAAGGGACCTTACCCTCTTTATTTCTGAAAGTTAATCTGCTTCCTGTTAGGTTCAGAATGAGGCTCACTTTGGTTCCCTGTTTCAGCATCTCACTATTTTGGGGGATTTTTACAAAGCCCCTTCTTGAGGAGCCTCTCGGATTAAAATGGCAAAACCACAGTAAAAGAGCAACGGCAGGGATGAAGAGAAGCTAAATGGAGATCTTAAGGAGTAAAAATATGGGAGAGGAGCAGGGAAGAAAACACGAGACCAAGATCCTTCTGTGGCTAGTAGAACGGCACGAATGCCCTTCCAAAAGAGGCATACAAAAAAGCTCCACTTAACATGACCACTTGGAAAAACACTGTTTCTTTGGATATAAAAGTGCAAGATTGTTATCTTAGTAAAAATAGCAGTTTTACTTTATGGTAATACTAAGGAACCATCATAAAAATCCCTATCCAATCTACTTTTGCAGACTTATGGCTAAGCTGTAAAGACTTGATTTTTAGAGTTAGAATCTAACTCCCGTTTTCCATTCCTCAGAGTCTGGCCACAATTCAAGCAAGTGCCTTAAGTCTGGGGGGACACTGGGAAGCAACTTATATTGTGTGTAAGGTGAGAGTGTGGAGGGGAGTGGGGTATGCTGGGGATAAACACATAAAAACATCAGAAAATTCAGTCCACAACAAAATTTATTTATGCATTTTGGAGTGGGCTACATTGAATAACATCAGGGGCAAATAAAGTTACTAATGTTGAGATATCCAAGTAATAAATCAGACATTTTCTCTACTTCCAAACACAAAACCATTGAAAGCCCATACTTGCCACAAAGAATATACAACACAAGAAAAGAGAGCAGGAAGAGATCCTTGGATCAAATTTTCATCCACTGCTCCAAGGCACCCTCGAAAGATCTCCCAAGACACTGGGGGATGGTCCTGAAGAAAGTGCACCTAGACTATCAACCATCAACCAAACCTCAAGCACAGGGTGTAAAAAGTGTCATCCTTCAGCTCTTTTCCCTTTGTTTCCGTAACTAGGAGGTAATCAGCGAGGCTATCAGAGGGCTGGGGGTCTTCCCGGTCCTGAGTCAGTGTTTCAGTCTGGTTCAGTCCACAGTCAGCCCTATCCTGCTCCCCACCTCTCATATTCCTTCTGCGGTTTATGATACCTGGATGTCTGAGTCCAACCTCCACACACAAGCTCCTCTGATAACAAGGACGATACCCTGTTCACCTGAATACACCACACAGTGTTAGCACAGAGGCTTCTCTATCAATGTATGCTCAATAAATGATTAAATAATAAAGCAACTGAACCTCACCTGCTAAAATGAGGAAGTAACTGAGTAAGGAGTCTTACAATACTGTGTACCATGTCCTATTACTTTGATGGCATATTCACGAAACTTCAGAAAACTTTATGTAATGGAGCAGATAAAATAAATATGTTCCACCAACATTTCATGCTGATTATTTCCTCTGAGCTTCTGCTACAGGTGTTATTCTCCTTTTTCTCTTCCATTTGCTCAAGTCGTCTTTACAATAACAGCTTAATACTTAGTGTATGCTATGTTCCAGGCACTGTACCAAGGCATTTCACCTATAGGAAATCCAAATTCCCCACCATAACCCTGAAAGTTGCTAAAATTATCCTCACCATAATTTTTTTCTAATGAGTTTTAGAGAAGTTAAAGAAAATCCCCCAAGCTCACACAGCTATAGGAGTGGGCAGATTCTAGGCCTGGGAGAGTAGGGAGATCTGACCAAAGACAAAGGTCATTCTTTTCAATAATACAATGCTACGTCGGACCCATGAAACCACCTCTGACATTCAAAGATTCTATATTAATGTCCCCTATTTTTCCACAAGCATGCAACACTGGACCAAAAGCTACCGGGGGCAGAAGTCTTTAGAGCTTTTGTGTCTTCATTTCCAGGCTGACGTTGTTGTTTTACGCTGTACCAATGTATTTATCTCAGCCAGTAACCCCCTCTTTTTTTTTTTCCCCTTTCTTCCTGTTAATCAGCCAGTAACTGGGAGATCAATTAACCACACTTATCAGACCTGGTGTGAAATATCCCCCACCCCCGACAATTTGCAATACAATGTGAGCCCCAAATAGGTGCTCACCCAGTACATGTCTGATTGAGTAATGGGGATAGTAACTCCCTGCCCAAACTCAGCCTCCAGGCAAGTCATAACGGCATGATGCGTTGAGCTGCGTAGGAGCCAGAAAGCCATTCTCCTGGCCCCTCTATTAGACTGGGAGTCACTCCAACAAAACATTGAATCTTCTACCATGGGCCTTCCTAGACAACGGGGACCTGCCTTGCTCAGTGTCATGATGCCTCAGAAGACGCCATCCACTTCATTCCTTCACACCTTTGGAGAAGATTCCATGGCCCTCTCTGCTAAGAGCTCTAGCCCTAGGAACATTCTCTCAGCTCTGCCTCACAATGTGTTTGCATCCATCTAGAGTCAACTGAGGAACCCCATCTGAGCAAATTCCATCTAATTTCACCCTCTTCTAAATCTAAAATCTTTAACAGAATAAAATCTCTTTACAAAATATGATGGACTTGCCTGTGCATGCTAAATAGAGTTTATTCTCTTCTGTATGGCTCAGCCTTGAGGTCTTGAGGCGTTTGAAGGAGTTTCTGCTTCTCACGTTTGATTTTTCTGTCTCCTCCCTCCCTGTGTGTGGGTCAGCACTCTTGCCTCTCCATTTTCTGCTTTTAATTGACTAGCGGCTGAGAAAGAAAGCTGTTTTGTTTGTTTAGGACTGAATGCAGAGGGGTCTGCTAGGGAGACAGCCTAGGGCAGGGGTACCCCCTTACACTCAGGGCACTGATTCCCTGAGAGTGGAAGCCCCTTGTGAATAAGGCATGCAGCCAGACTTGGGGAGCACTGGCTTAAAATTTCAGCACACTGACTTTAGCATGGGCTTTGGCCCCACTCTCCACATGTCTCCTGCATTCTAGACAGCTGAGACAAGAGACAGGGAAGATAAGTAAGATTACAGTACTCTGCTTGTCATCTGCCTTCACCTCTCCCTGCTCACTACAATGGAATCTCTTGAGAGGAGGGATCTGAGGGAAGGGATCCTCTGTCCTATTTACTGTGGACTCACAATCAGTGATGCCTCGAGCGCCCAACACAGAGTAAGCATTCCACAAATCTGCTGAATGAGGGAGGAATGAATGAGTAATCTAATTAAAATTTCCCTTCCATAATTAACATCCACAATGCAAAAACTTTTAGAGACTCCTTATGAGTTGGAACAAATAAATTCAGGAAAGAAAATTCCAACGAACTGTGACAGCAGGAGAAAGTTGATTCTTTTCAAACTTAAATGAGAGAAAAGAGTGCAATTTCATCAAAGTAACCATTATAGGTACGCAGCCACCAGGATCAACAACTTTTGAGACGTGCTGGCTGGAGTCCTTCGGCACACTGACATGACATCCCCCAAAAAGCCCACTTCCTCTACAGAAGTCAAGGGCAAACATAGAGAAACTACCCTACAGGAAAACACAAAACACCTCTTTGACCTTGTAGAGAAGGTACCGCTTCCAATTTTTTTTTTAAACAAAGAACACACACACACATACACACACACACGTGCACACCAAAAAAGGCGAGAGGGGGGGAAGAATGAAAAAATAAAACAGTAAAAATAACAGGTGGAAAAATTTTAGAATACAATTCTATTTTTGCATTTATGGATTTCCCTAGAAGAGAGTTAAAAAATAAAGCCTGAATTTGGACTACAGTAAAATAAACGTGCAAGATCCAATATAAAGATGAGTACAGATCTCTTTTATGATCCAATTGCTACTTATTTCTAGCAAGGTACATCATCTGTCAGAAGAAACTAAAGGTACTACGGGGCACAGGCTCCCTGGGCTGAGTTCTGTCTGTCCCCCAAGAAGGAACAGGTAGGGAGTACATGCAATGGAGACCTGTGGACAAAACAACCAAGAGCTCCTGGACACCAAGAGATGAGAAAGAGAACACTGATTACACACCAGACTGAAGTGGGGTGGTCACAACCAGAGATTTTAATTCTAAGTAACATCCAAAGCAAATGGAGAAAACTCTTAAAACTAAAACCATGCCTATATAATCAGTGATTATCTGAAAGTAACAAAGAAACTAGATAAGCCAAGTATATAAGCAAATAAGATTATAAAAGAGTCTCGCTTCAAAAGATGGAAAAATAGAATACACAGCTCAGGACAAATACAGTGGAGCCAACACGTGAGAAAACCTGGTCGAACAGGTACACTAAAATGTGAAAACTACGGTGCTTCCCCCGGGAGAACTTTCAGAGAGGGAGAGTAAAGAACTGGCTCACTGCTCGATTCAGATGGTATATATATATAACAGATGACAGAGAAAGCAGAACAATTCAACCCCTTTTTACAGCCATTTATATCCCATAATATCGGATATATATCCTATATATATATCCTATAATATGGGATATATCCCATATATCCATAATCTGAAGATTATGTTTTCAGTCCCTATATGTCACTCTACAGTACTTCTAGGATTCCTGGCAATCAAATTCATCACATCTGCAAGTGGAAAAAAAAAAAAATCACCTATCAGAATTTTACCCACTTTTAGATCTAATACATAACTTCTATTTTAAGAAGAAAAAGAATTTATTTCCTAACTCAATCTGTAACTATAACCTGCCTTTCAAACATTCCAATTCTGAGGAAAAGAGAAAAGGAATACTGTGCTTTTTCGGGGAGGGGGGGTCACCTCAGACACAAGGAAATGTAATGCATAACTAATGATAAAATTTGAGATGCAACTACCAAGGCAGAGCTGTTGTGAATTTAATCAAGTCTGTTGAGCTTCAGAGGGATGGATAATAGGCAGCCAGATGGACAAGATTTGCATTCAGAAAAGCTGCACTAAGAAGATCCAAATAAATGTGCCTCAGAATCCTTGCATCAAAGGTCTGCTGCCCAGTTTAATAAAACCGGAATTAAAACAATCACAAAAACAAAAATGTTTAAACAATCCATTTCATTTCTAAAGTTGAATCAATAATAAGGCAATTAGCCTAGCACAATAGAGGCTCAGTCTTAATTCTTTTTTTGTTCCATTTGAGTGCTCAAGCGTTGCTGCCACATCAGGCTCTGATCCAGGTTGCACTGAGAGAAACAGACACAGAAAGGACGAGAACGCGTGAATACTATCTCCGTAACTAGCTGGTGAATGGTGGAAGTCAACTTTATAACTTGAACACATGTGAGTGCAAACATACACACACCAGTGCACACAATAATCATTACTCTTCTGCAAAACCTGAGACATGGGGTAAATATAAGAGGAAAAACACTGGGCTATAATGTTACAGCAAAGTACCTAGAGTCTGCTATTTTAAGTCAGCATGACTATAAAAGAAAAACAAAGCCAGATTTTTCCAGGGCCTTCAAAGGGTCATTCATATTTCCTGGTTTGTTAATCTAGTAAACAGTGTTCAATAAAATATGCTAAAAGCTGGGGACTCAGCACTAGTCCTGGCTCCTTCTCATGACTCAGTGAGAGGACGGGCGGCCTAGCCAACTCATGCCTGCAGAGCCCTAGGCGTGCTAGGTAAGTGGTCACGAGATGTCAAAGACCCATTTTGCACTTGTCCCAGCTCCAAAGGCCAGTAAGTGGAGGGGCTGAGATTCAGAGGTACCCCAGGCATGCCAAGCCTCACTGAGTTCAGTTAATAGCAACCCCACAAAGACCATTTTCTAAATTTTTGATGGAAGTTTAAGTGGAGCCTCTAATGGATGGATTCCCTGTGTCAAGAGAAAAGAAGAGGAAACATTCATATTGATTCAATTTTTTTCCTACTGCAATTTTCAAGGTTTGAGTTTGATTTTTTTGATTTTCTCAGCATTCCAAGAAATCCAAGATCAACAACATATTTCTACTTCGTATCTTTCAATTTCAGTTAATCATTTTGACTATGTTGAAACAGGAAATCTTACTTGTTTGCATGATATAATCAACTGCCCATTAAGAAGAGAAAAAATGTTAACAGTGATTAGCGTTGATTTCAGTGACGGTTTTAACTTGGTGAAGGGTATTTTCTTCCATAATTATAACGTCCAAGAGAGTTCATTAAAATCTAACCTTTCCAAGGTTACTGTATCCAATGGAAGGGTACGTTTCATTCAGACAAGTTTTCAGTAACCTCAGGCCCTTCTGAAAACCCTCTAGGAAAAATGTCCCTTTCCCCGTGCCATTCCCAACTGGTCATCCACATCAACCTTCTGAGATGTTAAAGCACTCAGGGTTTTGTTCTAAGTTACTGCCAGCCTCCTCTACAAAGTGTTCACTGGCCTTACTCCTATCCCAGCAGAATTATTTTGGTGAGGACTATTCAACAAGACAGACAGAATGAAGGCTATGGCCAGGGAGAGCACTCCATCCCCAGACATAAAGACACTCCAGACACGAGACTGGGCATTGTGCACACACCACCTCCCCCAGATACACTTCGCTCAGCACCTGCTGGACAGTTAAAGGCAAAACACAAAGGGAAGCCACTGTGGTTGTAAAGGACCAAGAGAAACAATCAGACTTGCATTTTCAGCGGATCCTTGCTTCAGGCCGCTATGAAGATCTTCCTCCAACTGACCAAAACCTTGCTTTCTGATTCTAACTCTCCACATTCATGATCAGGTTTGCCCAGTTTTTCAAGGAGAAACTTCAGAATGAAAAGCTGTGCTCTGCCCTGGTTTACTTCTGCTTGTTGTGCCACAGTTCTTGAGTGGGGCTCACAGTCCATTCAAGATAAACAGCTTTTCAGTAAACATGTACTTAACCAGCTTGGCTGAGTCTTTCCTAGAGCTGTCCTGTGGTCCTCCCTTGGTTACATGACACAAGCTGGAACAGCGTCTGCACTGGAAGGTGTAAAGGCCAGGTTGCTGGACCATAAAGCATGGTGCTAAGACCCTGTACCTGGGAGTCACCCAGGGCTGGCTCATGTCTCACTTTGGCCACTAACAGCTATGCGCCCTTGGGCAAGATCCCTAACATCCCTATGTTGCAGATATTGCCAGGATTCCTACCCACACATAAAAAAAGTCAAGGGAGTAAGAAAGAAAAAAAAAAAAGATCACGTGCTTCACTGAATTCATATCTATTCTACAGTATAACACACTGTTTTTCAAACTCCAAGTTAGACCCTTTGGGAGGATACAATATCGATTTAGAGGATCGTGAATCATACTTTTAAAAAATGAAATAGACCAGAAAAGTTCAGAACATAATATATATAAAATGCGTAAGGGTATTTATAAGGGTAAATATTGTTTCATGTGTGTTTATGAATATAAAACATAGATTTGGGTTCAGATGATAAAATGTACTTTCTTACTATGGGTCACAGTCAAAAACCTGGAAAACCACAAGTGTATCAGTAAAACACCAATAAGGTTATTACTAGAAAGACAGCAAGCCCAATTGCAAAGAACCTTAAATATAGCAGATTTTCTTTCACCTACTAATTAAAATCTTTTAAAGGGTCTAGTCACTTGAGAGAAAAAAGTAATTAAAAAGAATCCAAAATAAGCTACCAAATGCTGCTCAATTCAGACACCCAATAAGTAGCTTTTGCTAATGCAAATATTAGTATCATGTACCTTATCAAATAGTAATTTTGTAGATTGCCTCTGCAACTTTAAGTCATTAATTCCACTCCTGGGTTTCTACCCTACTGTAGAGCAGTATCACCACATTTACATGTTATATAGGTTGGGGGGGGTTGGTTTGGTTGTTTGGTGGTAGGGGTTTTATTTTAAACAAATCCAGCTTCTTAAAGAAGAAACTGCACATAAATAGTCACAGTTATCTCTGTACAAGGCAAACTATAGGAACTTTTTCTTTCTTCTAACTTTTCTGTATTTTCCAATTTTTCTCTACTGGGCGTATTGCACATTCAAAATGGAGTGGATGATACAACAAACTTTCCTTTTTAAGCATACCAATGCCACAGAGTTTTTTAATTTTACCATTGAATTTCCAACCTCAAAGAACAAAGAAATTTATTCTAAAATAGCAGAAATGTTAGCAGCCGCTTAGATAGAAAAGGAAAGGGTCAATAAGAACTTCACACCATGAAATGGGAAGACAAACATTAAAAATTAAACAAGTAAAGGTTAAAATTTATTCACCTCTGAATAGGAATATTGTTTCAATCTAAGATAAGCAGGGTTATGCCTGGTTTAAGGCAGACCAATAGTATTACTGATCTGATATGAACTAAAGAGCTACTTTGATGTCTGAATAAAAGGGAAGAAATTCATATTTCATTTCTCATTTCTGCAGCAGTTAGCCTAAAGGTATACTCAGAGATGAACAAAAATAATAGGAAAAACCAATAATCACTCTGAGCCCCAAATGGAGAATGAAGTACAAACTGTTATACAAACTGTTATATGAGGATGTTTTCAACATCACTGCAAACAGTTACATCTCCAATATGTATAAACATTATTTACCATCTTTTCTCTAACACTCAACAGGACAAGTTCTACAAGTTCACTTGCCCCCATCTTTATTAATTCATGTAGGAACACAGAGAAAATTATTAAACTAATAAAGTATTAGCCAGCTCCTGGCATACATTACTATTTGAACTATTAAAGGCAAGGGGGAAGACAATGTCTTATTAACTACTGCACTGAGATTGGCACTGCGAGGCCCAATGGTGCTGACATTCCAGTCACCGTGGAATGCGTGCAAGTGTTCTACAACAGGGCAATTCTGTGGCTGGCTTGGGATGACAGTGGGAAGGAAAAGGTGTGCATTGCCCAGGCCTTTCCCCACGGGGAGTCAGTAACTCACCTGGCAGTGAACAATCTCACAAGGAGCGGCACTCTTCTGGGGGTAGGAGACAAGAGCTCCAAGCTTGCCCCCAGGTAATAGGTCAAGCAAGCCCAGGCTGACCCAAGAACTAGGAGGGACTGGCCTCAGGAAGCTCCTCAGTGTGTTTGTATCCGTTCTCAACCTATATGATTAAATTTCACTTCTCAAAGCTAACCACCTCAAGTTGAGTGTCATATAGAATTATTCCTCACAAAAGGCCAAAAAAGGAGGAACCAAATCAAACAAAACTTGCTTGGAAAATTACTCCAGTTTCATTTGCTCAGCACAGCCTTTAGCCTGGCTGTACTCTGACATCAAAAGAATCTGTGTTAATCACTGATTTTCCAGTTATTTTAAGAAGAAATGGAAAATTACCAACTCATTCTGAGTCTGAGGCACTTGGTAACATTTACAGTTTACCAAGTACACACACAAAAAGCTAAGAATACAGCCAGCTCTGAGCCTACCAAACAAAACAACTACACCCAAGCGGCTGATCAATCTGTGATGGAACAAACCATGTTTCTTTTCTCTTCTCTCGACTTCGAATTCCCTTTTGTACAGCGAAGGAGAAACAGAGGAAGATTATTTCACACACGTGCTAATACATTCACACCACGGTCTTAAGTCCTTATCCTTATCAATACAACCTCCTGTGCTGGGGAATACATATTTATTCTGCGTAAGCTCTTTTAAAAAATACTAATTTGTGTTACACATAAAATTTGTTATTTGGTGTGAAAAACATGCAATGAATAAACCTAAAAAAACAAAAAACAAAACTGGAGGTTAAAATTGCAGGAACCATTTTTATTAAATTTAATAAATGAATGGAAGGTTCAATTCTAAAACTGAAAGATTTTATAGTAGGGGCCCCTGGCTGGCTCAGTCAGTTAAGCGTCCTGACTCTTGATTTCAACTCAGGTCATGACCTCAGGGTTGTGAGACAGAGGCCTGCATGAGGCTCTGTGTTGGGCGTAGACCCTGCTTTTAAGATTCTCTCTCCACACCCTCCCTCTCCAATAAATAAATAAACACACACAAGATTTTATAGTAGAATCCTCCTACCCCCCAACTCACCTCTTTTAAACTATAAATAGAGTCCCACAGGAAGTAATCTCTCCAAGGTCCCAGATTAAGTGGTAACCAGAACACAGATTCCCTGGTTCCAGCCCACTGCTCTATCATACTAGGCTTCCTTTAGCAACACAATCTGCTTTAGACAAGAAATTTGACCCCTTGCATTTAATAGTGTCATTCTCCAAAACAGAGGACAGAGAGAAAATTTAAAAATTAAGTAAAAAAAGAAAAATTTTTTAATCTACCATATCTTAATAAGAAATACTGATTTATGAAATGTAAAAAAACAAAAACCTACCAGTATTATCACTACCCTCCTTGAGTACCTCAACCCCAACATTCAGAATATGAAGATGCAGCTCTAGAACTGTGTAATCCTGACAAGATATCCTTCCTAATACACCACAGAAATCTTTCACAGAATAATCCCCTTATCCCTGTTTATCTTGGTCAACTCAAGAAACCTACAACTCCCAAGGTGTCCCTTAACATCCCAATTCTCTACACAACCTCTAATGACATCCTCCAACTCCTAAAACCCTTTCCTTCTGAAACTCACAGTCATCCTCAGCACCATACTCTATATCATCCCCACACAGTGTTTCCCACACCCCACTGCTCTGAGGACATGGTTTCCCTACACAGTCTGGTATTCTCTCTCAAATCTGATCACTGCCACGTTCACACCATAACTCCTTTTCCCTCCAGGCCCTGCTCTTCATCACTGTCTCCCCCATGCTAAAAATCAAGGTAAGGATCCTGCACTGCTCATGACCTGTCTGCCAGGACTACACCCTCACCTTACCCTAGCCCCATCCGCACAGTCACACATCCTGTAGTCACCAATAACGACACTCCCTGACCTCAAAGCCAAGCAGTCCCCTCCAAACATCATCTCCTATCATCCCAGTTCACTCCATCTGGTATCCCAACCCCAATTCCAATCAATTCTTCAACCCATTGAGACCATACACACTGATTCTACAACCTTTTCGCTACCTCATCCTTTCTATGACCTCACCTCCCTCTTTATCCAACTCAGAGTTAATGAGTCATCAATATAGTGGCTCCCTTGTATACTTGCTTGTCACCACACTCCTCCATCCCTCTATAGAACTCTCTTGGTAAACCCTAGATTGGGTTAAATCTAACTCTTCACCCCCTCTATATCTGCCCCAGCAGCTGCACCCAGCTGGAGAAACATGCATGGTCATCTGACTGGTCCCACTTTCAATTCTTGACAATCCTCCAGTGGGCCCTTGGTGTTGCTAAGCAGCCTCTCTCTATTCACATAGTCCCTCAAACTCCCACCATCCATCTTACTCTTAACTTGCTGCCCATTCAGCTGAGAAGACAGAGCCAGGAGAAGCACTGCACCCACTCCCTCCTCCACTGTGCCCACCCACCTGCCTCTGTCCCTCAAACACTTCTACCTCTGGTTCCTACTAGACACATGCTATGCTCCTTCTCAAGGCTGACCGCACCACCTGTCTCCTCTCTCTCAGCTTCTACCATCACACTGTCAGCTCCTTTTCATTCTCCCTCGCTTCTTCTTTATCTTCCCTCTCCAGGAATCACAACTTCATCCTCACACCTCAGGCACTTCCCTCTCCACCTATACTAGGCCTGCTTGGTGACCTCAGCCACAAGACTCTAAATAGCCTCCGGGAATGCAAGCTAGTATAGCCACTCTGGAAAACAGTATGGAGGTTCCTCAAAAAGTTGAAAATGAGCTACCCTACGACCCAGTAATCGCACTACTGGGTATTTACCCTAAAGATACAAATGT
>CM052897.1:95189934-95263748 GCA_028534135.1 Potos flavus
GTAGGGATAGGGTGGCTGGGTTACGGACATTGGGGAGGGTATGTGCTATGGTAAGTGCTGTGAAATGTGTAAGCCTGATGATTCACAGACATGTACCCTGGGGCAAATAATACATTATGTGTTAATTAAAAAATAATAATAATAATAAAATTTTAAATAAATAAATAAATAAATAAATAAATAATAAATAGTGGGGAAAAAAACTCTAAATAGCCTCAACATGCAATGACTTTCATATGTTGTCCCTTGCACTGATCTCTCCCCTGTACTCCCACACTGACCATTCTACAACCTCCTTGACAACCTACTAAAGCAATCAAAATCAACACGTTCAAAACCTACTCCCCTTCCAGTCTTTCCCAGCTCACCAGATGGCAGCTCCACTCCTCAAGAGACTGAGACCTGGACTCATGTTCTACTCCTCGCTGTTTCCCACACCTACACATCCGATACAAAAGCAAATCCTGTCAGCTATACCCACGATGTAACCACTCCTTCTACTCGGGCTGCTGCGACTCAGCATTTCTCCCTGGTCTCATGCCTCTTGACTCCACAGCAGCCAGAGGAATCCTGTCAAGGATTCCATGTCTACTCAAACCCTGAAATGGTACCCATCTCAGAGTATCACTGAGAAAGTAGTCCCAGTGGCTCCAAGGGACACTCTGTGCCCCTGCTGTTTGCTCCCTCTGCTCTCATCCCATGGCCACCTCACTGCCCTCAAACCCACCAGGCACATATATGTGCAGAAGGCTTCTCCCCCACATACCATGTGGCTCGTTCCCTCACAGCTCTCAGGTTTCTGCTCAAATGTCATCTTACATAAGAATAACGTAATAAATGTCACTTTATATAACATTATCATAGTAATACCTAAGACACAGTGGTTATCACTGTTCTAAGAACTTTATGTATATTAACTTTTTACTACAAATCATTTAATAATAATATTATCCTCATTTTACCAATAAGGAAACAAACACAGAAAAATTAAAGAGCTTGCCCAAGTGACACAGCTAGCAAATGATGAAGGATGCATCCCAACTCAGGCAGTTCACTGGTTTCCCCTGGTGACAAAGGTGCTCTCCTTCACCAGCTGGAGGAAGGGGGCAATGGGCTGCAGGCAAGCTGAGCAAAGGAGCAGAGGCATGGAACAAGTAGTTCTGGGAGCAGAACATGAGCAAGTAGGTACACCAGGAGCAGCCAAGTGCTGGACACAGACACCTTTATCAAAGGAAATCCCGGGATAATCCTACACATTTTGGTTAAAAGCTTACCATTTGTTTCTTGCCTATTATTTCTTTATCAAACTATCAGTGATTATAGTCACATCTTCCAATCAAATTATAGACCAAGCACAAATAGCCAACCTTTGTAAAACAGACTGAGCAAACCAGTCAACAGAAATCACATGAAGCCCAAAAACTCTCCCAAAGTGTCACACGTGCTCATTACTTCTGGCATTACATGGCAGAAACACTATACTTGGGTATTAGCTATAACTCTTTCAAGCTACTGAAATGACACAGCTAGTAAATAACACCTCAAAGCTCTTGAAACCTTAGAAATTAACACTTTATTTACATTATTTTCAATCTTGCCGTATGTTTCTTAGGAAACAGGATCGTGTAGCTAAAAATCCTTAAGTGACTGAGATGATGATGATAATCATTAGCATCTTAAGGACCAGACTGATGTCTCCTATCACCTGCTTTTTAAGTATAAATAAAAGTATCTCTCTGGTTTATATTTTCACCAGCAAAAAACAGTCAGTCTCAGACTCTCCCGGGTCCAGCAAGCTGGTGGGAAGGAGGCTGGACACAAATGGACCCCTGCTCTCCACTAACAAAGACCCTGGCAAAGAAGGAAAGCCACTCATGAAAGACAACTTGATGTGATAATAATTCCTGTTCATGAGTTTTATGTTCAAAATATATACTATACACGGCAATTGTACACTACCACGCCTTTACGAAAAGCAGGCAAAGGACAGGAATAACTTCCTGCACACAACTGTGTTCTGAAAGTCAGTTAACTTAGGACAATTAAGTACGATTTCAATTAACTAAAATGTTCTGTATTTAGGGGGAAACTCCACATTTTTCCATTGAGCATGTTTGTGCAGTGCCTAAATCAGAGAATACTTTAGGGATTTATTTGTCATGTTAAGTATTTTGAAGAGAACTTTTGAACCTCACTGATCTATTATATCATTTCTCAGGCAATTAATAAATAACAGAGTATTACACTGTGGAATCAAACATTGGTTAGAAGCATATTTCTTTCTTGCCTATTATTTCCTTATCAGACTATAGTCACATTTATTTGAAAAGGTCCGAAGAGTCTATTATTTCCTTATCAGACTATAGTCACATTTATTTGAAAAGGTCCGAAGAGCCATCATTTCCCGCCACCTTTTCTGCTGATCAGCTACCAATCAACAAAGTCTGACATCTAAAAAAAAAAAATTTGCATTTTAGAAGTCTATAGTATAGTCTAAATCCCAAATTTTCTCCCATGAGACAAATAACCACAAAATATTTTAGGAGGTCAAGGGGACTTTCTGATTATTTTTTAATAGAACTTCCCAAAGTTTATGAGAGTAAAGGGTGATAAATACAACCCATAAAATATGAAATATTTAGAAGTAAAAGCATCTACTGTCTGCAACTGATCCTCAAATGGTTTAGGGGAAAAAATAAAGTATTTATGAAGAAAAAGAATAAAACAAATGTGGCAAAACATTACCAGCTGGTGACTATAGGTGAAGTTAGTCCTTCCAGTCCAACTTTAAGTTCGAAATAGCTTACAAATAAAACATTAAAGAGCATGTATTAGCAGGTTTACTACACAGAAGAAAAGTTATTTGAGATAAACTATCTCCCCCACACTCTCCAACTTTTTCTTCCCCCTCGTTTCCACCCTGACTACCTCCTTTCCTAATCAGGCTTCTATGAAAAGTAGTCTGTCACCTCCTACTCCCTGCTCCAAGTAGCTTTAAAACATGGCTTCTGTCTCCTCTCAAATGAAACTGTTCACACCAGAGTCATCAATGACTTCCTAGTTCCCAAATCTGCCAACAAATTTCAGCTCTAACTGTACTCCACCTTTTCTGATAGGTCTGTGGATTTAATTCCTGCTTGTAAGCTCAGTATCTCCACGCAATTTTCTTCCTCTGACCCCTATATTTTGCTGTTTCATAGAAGACCCACATTTTGCCCCAACTCATGTCAATTCCTCATGAACTGCCTTGAGAAGGTTCTTGGAAGATCCCACAGGCTCAGTGGGAATGAGTGGCGATCATTTAAGCAATGTCTGCAGTGGGTAGACAGTGGGAAATAGGAGTGGAGGTAGAGCAGCTTGTCTCCTGGAATCTGACATCCCTCCCTGCTCAACCTGGGTTTGATTTCTTGCTCTAAATGTTCTTGTTGGGTATAGTTCCTCCTACAACTGCAACTGCTTATTTACAACACCTGCCAAATTTTATCCTTTAAGGCATACATGTCCCCCGATTTCCAGACCTATACTGCCAACCACCCATGGGCAGCTGCATTTACTATCCCACAGGCATGAACTCATCCAGCACCAAAATGTACTCATTATTCCGAAACCGCAAACTGAGTTAAATGGCACTGCTGGTCACCTTCTTGTCCAAAGCATAAACCTAAACATTCCCCAGACTTTTTCCACTTGCTTATCCCTCACATATCCAAATCCAGCCAACTCTCCTATTTAACTGTATTTAGAAGGTCCTCTCTTATCTGTACCACCTTAAGTCCTCATCATCTATCACCCGGACTACTGCAATATACTCCTAACTCATCTCTCTGTCTTTTGTCTCCTACAGCCCCAAATCCATTCTCCACACTGCTTTATTAGGATTATCTTTTAAAAGTACAAATTTAACTTAATTTGTAAAAAACTGTAAACCAAAAGCATATGAAATGAAGGAGAGAAGTAACACAAAGCTAGATCATGGCCCCATTCCACAGTTCTCCTAGCTTCTTACCACCCATCATCAGTGGGGCTGACATTCCTCCTTGTGGCCCCTCCCAGGTTCATTACCCACATCCCATATGTCTTCAGTTCCCCGAAGTCTCATGTTGTTTCACACCTCTGTACTTCAATTGGTTTTCCCTTAGCTAGAAAAGTCCTTGTGCTACAGGCAAACTCCTATTTGTCTTTTAAAACTACGTTCAAGGGGCACCTGGGTGGCTCAATCAGTTGAGCGTTCAACTCTTGATTTTCACTCAGATGATGATCTCAGGATTGTGAGATCAAGCCCCACGTGGAACCTGATTAAGATTCTCTTTCTCCCTCTTCCTCTGCCCCTCCCCCTGCCCTGCATATACTGTCTCTCTCATAAATAAACAAATAAATAATAGAACTATGTTCAAATGTCAAGTCCTGTAAGCAGACCTTCCTAACTTCCACCAAAGAACCTCCTATCCAAGCAATTTACAGATGTCTCTGGTCAAGTTATTTCAAAATCTTTTCATTATAAAGCTCTCTCTCTCCCCATATACTATAAGCCTGATGCATAATCAGTGGTTAATAAACTGAATTAATTTTATATTCCTTTAATGATTCACACTGCTTCAAATTCAAAGTTCTAATTCAAGGTTACTAACAATTTGTCACTTATTTATTTCTCCTGTGTATGTATCTACATCTTCCACTTCTACCACACTGATGTACTTGTTTATGAACCACCCCCAAGTGGTCAGCAAACTTTCTCCATAAAGCTCTAGACAGTAAATATTTTAGGCTTTGTGAGCCATACAATCTCCACAGCAACTACTTACCTCTCACTTCAGGCAAAAGCAGCCAAAGACTAGATGTAAATGATGGTCATGGCTTCAAGTAGCATAGTCTGCCCTATCCTACACTAACTTTCACCTCAGGTTTGTTCACACTATTCCCCTAGCCTGGAAAGCCTTCTTTTCTCTCTTCTCTATGCCCATCTGGGTTCTCTTCTGCTTAAACCCAACTCTGATCTAGTGCCCTTACTCAAGAGACCTTAGGCGATGCTCCTTTCTCTACATTTTATCAGTTCTTAAAATAACAGCTCATTTGATATTTAGCCTCTGCCATCCAGTGAACATATGAGCCATTTTGCTGACCTACCACCACCATAAGCCTTGAAGGGCAACAAGCCCTGACTTCAAGGTCTGCAAAGGCCCAAGCCTAGCTCATGACCCTACACATAAGGAGCATATCAACACTCTCTGCTAATCATGTAAGCTAACATTTCTATCCCACGTGTTATGCCCAGGTACCCTTTCACTATTGCTTTACTCAGACTTTTAAACTATTACTCAAAATCTCATTCCTTTATAACTATTTCACCATTTTTTATATTTTCTATCTAAAACTATAAATGAAAACTTTTCCGTTTAATAAGGTTGGGTATTTTTTTTAAGTATGATCATCTATAATCATCTTATATCCTAATCCCAAGTTTACTTTCCAGAGAAACACATTTTCTTTTCTTTTACAAGGAGTCAAAGGTAAAAAGCTTCATTAACTGAATTAACTTTATTAAAGGCATCTACACTTTAAAATGGGGTACACCAGTATTAACTCTTATCAAGTTTATGCTAATAACCTACTGCTTTTAACATCCAATTTCTGAGCTAAAACCATATTAATGGAGGACTAAAATTAAGAAAACAAGTGTACACAATGCAGATACACAGAAAAGAAACCCTGTGTCACTTTCTAAGGCCACAAGCACATAACATCTGGAAAAGCTCTTATTCTTCCTGTCAATGTCCCTGCCAGAGTAAAAGTAATTTCAAAAAAGACTGTTTCTGCTTCTTTGCTAACAATAGTTTAAAAGCCAACTTGTTCTCCACTTACAATGGCTCCATTCTGCAACATGGTAAAACAGGCTGTATTCAGAAGGAAGAGGCCAAAACACCTGTCAGTGCTGCAGAATCTCCCCCACTTCCACCACCCTACCTCACCCTCAGACCACAACATTCCCTACAGGAAAATGTCATGCAAAGAGAGGGCCTAGAAGAACAAAAGCCCATCTTCCAAAGAATGAGATTTTTATGGAGTATATTTTTGCTCAGGCTATTTTATCATTGTAGCACTTGGAAATCAGAACTAAGTTTCTATATTAAACTTCTACTACTAGATTTTATATCCCTTTAGTGTGAGGAAAACTTCTATGAAACTGAAATTTTCAAAAACTTAATATTTCAAGCAATTTAAGTCAGTATAATTTTAACATATCCCTTTCTTTAATAAAGATGAGGGGGTAAAAAGGAGGAAAACTCCCCTTCTGTCACAAATATTTATCATCTTTGATTTTCTATTACAGGCCTGGTCTCAAGTAAATAATCTATATGCATACTATTCATTTCATTCTAGCTCCCTAAGAGACTCCACCTTCATATTTCCAGCAAATGGGGTCTCATCAGGGAGGTGCTGCTTTAACAATATAGAATGAACTCTGGATTGGCAATCATAATGCTCTTGGCTGGAGAAAAATCACACCGTTTCTCAATACCTCAATGCCTCAATGCCATGGCTACATAATAGAAGTAAGAGCAGCCATCCTTAAACAACTTCATGGGAACACAAAACAAATCAAAATTGTATGTAAAAAGAGAGGTCTTAAAATAGTGATGCTACATGAAAATCTAGTCATATTTCAGCTTAATTTGTAAGTTAGACAATCTCTCTAATAGCATCATTAACAAGTGTTATTAACAAATGTATGCAATGTTTATCAGACGGCAAAGTAACAAGGGGCTGGAGTGTCCTAGTGTGCTCAATTATGGGTCATTCACTTTGGAATCTGCTTCAAGCTTCATCATTTCTGCTACCCAGGGTCTCTGTATTTCTACAAGCTGGAAGTCCTTTTTTTCTTGAGGTCTTTTTTTTTTAATTTCCTATAGATGGTTGCCACTACTGGAGATGTTCCAAGGTGCAACTGTTGAAAAACCAGATGCCATAAACAGGGGTCTAGAACACTGGTATAGCTGCAGTCAGAAACCTCAAAGTTTATTTGAGGACATCTAGGAAAGAATCATCTGGAGGAGGCATGGGAAGTAAGGGTCTAGGGCAGCAGTAAGCAAATCCTGCCCCAGGTTGTTTTTATAAGTAAAGTGTTACTGGAACTCGGCCAGGCCCATTCATTCACATCTTGTCATGGTGACTCCTGCAGTACTGTGGCAGAGCTGAGCAGCTGAGACAGGAATCATGTGGGCCTTTCTAGGAAGAGTCCACTGACCGTTCGTCTAGAGCTAAGGAAAAAGGTCAATGCTGAACACCGGGAAGCATCTGGATACAGGGAATACAGGGAGTACAGATGTCATTCCCCAGGAAAAGAAGAATGTCTATAGCAAATTAATTTCCAAGAGGTATACAGGCAAAAATAAGCAGAAACCATCCCAGAAACTTTAGAAATAGTCCCAAGCTCTCTCCCTCCTGCCTCCCAGTAACGTCCTTCCACAGCCACTCTCTTCTAAGCAGAAAGCAAGATTAGTTCTTATAAGAAAAACCACGATAAACAGAAAATAACTGTGTTTAGCTCTCTGAAAACATTAAAAAAAAAAAGGCACTACTATTCCATCCTTTTTATCCACGTATGCAAGAAATATAGGGATAAATCATTTATTCAAGAGTCTCTTACCCTGTAATGCTAATTACCTCAAAAAACTCTAAACACTTGAAAGTGTTTGGAAAGCATTTACATAACCCAAATATATACTTTAAAAATAATTCATGAACTTTGCTCACAAGAGAACACTTTTTGTCCTCGTTCCCTACCATTTCCCTTTCCGTTACACACAATTAAAACAACACAGATAAGGTGTGTGTTAATGTGTTTTGCATACTGTGGAAGTTAGTAAAGTTCTAATGCAGCTAGTTAAAGCAACCCTATAGAAATAGTATTTTTATCACCATTTTACAAATCGAAACTGAGGCTTACAGAGGTGAAATATGCAGTCACCAACCATAATGATGGGGAAACAGGTTTGAACCAAGTCTGTTCGGTTCGAAAGGAGAAAAACATTTTAATGTGACTTTTCAAAATGCATATAAGAAAGTAGGAAGTGAAGAAAAAAAAGGAAAATTCCATAAATATAATGCAACTTCAACGATGTAAAGAAATATATTAGAAAAAATAAACTGGAAGGAAATAAACAATATGTTAAAAGTGATATTCTGAGGGACTGACGAATTCGAATGAGTATTGGTTTTCCTCTTTGTAACTGTATTCAATTTTCAAATTCTATGGTGAACATTATTACTATAAACAGAAACAAATATAATTTTTTTAAAACAATGTTTTTAGAAGTATAACCGTTCAGGCCAGTTGAAGGTCAGAGCAAATATTTTCATACATCCCAATCAAGGTCACTCTATATTTCAGCACAATTAAATGACTGATGAATCATTAAGGAGAAGTTGAATCTTGTAAAAGACCCTGCCTTAGAAAAGGAGAAAGCCCATCATACGTGCCATATGTGCTTACTTTCAGAACCAGAAGGGATCCTAGAGATCATTGGGTCCAACTCACTTTACAGATGGAAAAACTGAGGCCAAAAACTTAAGTGCTTTCCCAAGGACTTATCAAAAAATTAGTGTTCTTTTGACTACATCATATTAGAAAGATTTCCATCAAGTACAGGTAAAATTAAAAGTTTCAAGTATTCAAAGTGGTAAGCTTCAATTCTTAGGAAAAGTCACATGTATGTACTTCATGTCATTTCCCAATTATGCCGATAAATAAGACATTTCTCATTATTTCTAAGGAGTTATGAAAATAAATGGCAATGACTACATAGCTGTCTTTATAAAAATTTCACATCTTATTCAGCCTCTACTGCCAGACTGCCTGTCCTCCATGGTTAATTTCTATATTTGTTGCTAGAGTTTAGAATAGCATCTGTGTCATTTTCCAAGCTAAAGACAGATAATGATTTGTTTCAATGCTAGCTCACTCTTTCTTTTCCTTTCTTGGCAAAACTGGACCTGTGGTTATTAACACAGAGATCTGGATTTTGTAATTCTGTTCTACAACCTCCTTTAATGCGAAGGTAAAGGAGTTATCATTTGTTTTCTACCCTTTGCCTCCTCCTCCCCCAACACACACTTTTCCTATTCCTAATGCATGTATGTAATCAATATGCTGCCACAAAATGATCTGAGTTTATCGTTCAGTTATAGGTGCGCATGCTTTCCAAAGATAATCATTATGGTATTATCTCTGCAGAGATGTGAGGGTAGCCCTTGGCACTGTCAAACCCCTGAATTCTAAGTACCTATAGAAGGAGAATAAAGAAACTCCGCAAGATTATTTTAAACAATTCTCTCAAGAAATTCAGATAATATTCTCTTTTTTTTTTAAGATTTATTTATTTTATAGAGAGAGCTCATGCATGTGAGTCGGGGAGAGGAGCAGAGGGGGAAGAGGTGGTGAAAGGGAATCTCAAGCAGACTCTCCACCAAGCACAGAGCCCGACATGGGGTTCGATCCCACAACTTTAGATCATGACCTGAGCCAAAATCAAAAGTCTGACATTCAACCAACTGAGCCACCCAGGCACCCCTGGACAACATTCTTTCACAGTGAATAGTAGGAATTCCTGAACCATTCTTCAGAAGCTTGAAAACGAGCTAGAAGTTTGCCCTAACCAAGGTAATACACAAAGAACATTTTCATGAATACCCATAAGAACCTAAAGAAAAATTGGAATCACAAAACTAACTTTAGCAGGAATGACTCTTTTAGATCATCCAGTTTAATTACTTCCATTTGTAGATGGCCAGAAGGCATGTGACAGCCGCTCTGGTCATATAGCCAGTGACAGGGTGCAAGCAGGGACCAAGACTCCTATATACCAAAACTAGCACTTTTTCTTCCATATATGCAGCCATATATGCAGCTGGATTCCAGAAATCCAACTTCCAAAGGCAAAGGTAGAAGGTAGACCACAATAGGGAAGACTATATCTTTTTTTTTCTTTAAGGTTTTATTTATTTATTTATTTCAGAAATAGCATGCTTGCACAAGCAAGGGAAGGGGCAGAGGGAGAAGCAGACTCCCCACTGAGTGGGGAGCCCATTGCAGGGGGTGACCCCAGGACCCTGAGATCATGACCTGAGCCAAGACTCTTAACCGACTGAGCCACCCAGGCACCCTGGGGAAGGGGGGAGTGGTATGCTACTCACACAGGTGCACTCAGCAAAAGCAACTTGTATCTGTCCCTGATGGGTTTCCTCTTCTTTCTGCTTCTGGTTGGGGAGAGAAGGATGGGAATGTAGGAACCTCAGGCCCATGGAAAGTCAAATAAGGACACCCAGAGGGTGACTCAGGTCTTTCCTGGTCACGAAAGACCATTCGGAGAGCCTCTCTAATTCTCCCACCAGGGCATTACAACCAAATTAGACAAGTCATGGGATCTGGACACCTCAGAACTTTCTACTCTTAAAAATTCCCAAATTGATCCAGGCCCTCTAGTATACTGCTGGTGGGAAATGTAAACTTCTGTGGTGGGCAGTTTGGAAATATCTATCAAAATCAAAATGCATATATCACTTCCACTTCCAGGAAGATGAAATGGATGTATTTTCCCCTATTTCTCCTGCTAAATAAAACTAAATCCCTGGACATTATATATAAAACAAACATAAGAAGACTCTGAAAGATGGAGAGAACAAAGCAGACTGGCTAGGAATATCAGGATCAGGGGAACTGTGATTGATTGATTGACTGATTGATTTTTTTAACCTCATATAGCTCAGACCTGGAGGTGAAGAAGCAGGCAACTGGCAAAATGAACAAATGCAAACCAAAAAAAGCCTGCTCTCTCTAGCTAAAAGAACACAAAGGGACCCATCTAACAAGACAGGAAACTTTTAGACAATAACCACTCTACTCCAAACAAACACCACAGAAAAGACTTCGGCCTCAGCTCTACTCATACCAACAAAGGCTAAATGGGAAGCCTAAATGTCTACCCTCAAGAGGTGGCTAACAAGGTACCCCAACACCCCCACCAGAGTAGGGTCAGAGAAGGCCAAGTAGGGATCTAACTGGGATTTCATTCCCCACTGGCCAGTAATAACACCCCCCAACAGCAGTAATAAAGAGTCCCTCACCCCAAGCGCCCCTTAGTTGTCAACAGAACTTGAACTTCTACCTCTATCAGACAGTAACAAGGCAATCCGTGCCCCTCCTATCTCCTGTCAGTGCAATGTCATAAGACAACTAAAGTAAAAGGTTTAAAAAAGAGCCAGGGTCTCACTGCATAATAAGAAAACCAGCTCTCAATAAAAAAAAAAATCACTCATCATACCAAGAAGCTGAAAGATCTCAAACTGAATGAAAAAAAAAATCAATATACGCCAACACTACGATGACACTGTCTCTGAATTATTAGAATTAGTATTAGAATTATCTGACAAAATTTTAAAGCAGCCATGATCAAATTCAATGAGAAGTTATCAAAACACTTGAAACAAATGCAAAAATAGAAAGTTGCAGCACAGAAAAATGGAGTCTCGGCAAAGACACAGACAATATAAAGAACAACCAAATGGAAAATTTAGAGCTGAAAAATACAACAACCAAAATAAAAAGCTCAATAGAGCTCAACAGCAGAATGGAGGAAACAGAGGAGAGAATCAGGGAACAGAAAGAAAGGAAGGGAAGAGGAATGGGAAAGGGAACAGAAGGGGGAAGGGGGGAGGGGGAATGGGAAGGGAAGGAAAGGAAATGAGGGAGGGAGGAAGGAAGAAAAGAAATTATCAAACCTCAACAACAGAGAAAAATGGGCTGGAATTATAAAAAATAAATAAATAATAAAAAACAAGTCAAGCCAACAGGACTGTGTTACAAACGTCTAACATCCCTATCACTCAAATCCCAGAAGAAGAAGAGACAGAGGACAAAACTTGAAAAGTCCTTGAAAAAGTAATGGCTGAGAAGTTCCCAAATTTGTGGAGAAACATAAACCTACAGACTCAAGCTGAATTAATCTCAAACTGAATAAACCAAAGAAATTCACATCGATAATTTAACTTCTAAAAACTAAAGGCAAAGTAAAATTCTTGAAAGCAGCTAGAGAAAAATGACACCCACTAAAAAGGAAAAACAAACTGCAGATTTCTCATCAGAGGAAACTATTTTTAGGTGGTGAAAGAATATTCATCCCAGAATCCTATACGCGGCAAAAATATCCTTCAGGAATGAAGAGGAAATCAAGATATTTTCATGAAAACTAAGGGAATTTGCTGCCATCAGACCTACCCTGAGAGAATGGCTAAGACAAAGGAAACCAAAAGAAATGACAAAAGAAAAACACCAACTTTGGAACATCAGGAATGAAAAAAAGAATAGCATGTGCAAAAATATGGTACGTACAAAAGGCTTTCCTTCCCGTTTTGAGTTTTCTATACTGTGCCAGTAGAAGCCAAAAGTATAATAACACGGTCTGATGTGGTTATGAATGTATGTAGGGGAAATATTTCAGACAATTATATACCTCCTATATCTAACAAATGACCTGTTACTTACAAGGATATTCACTAAATAATAATAAAATATTGGAAACAACTTTAATGTCCATTAATAGAGGACTAGCTAAATAAACAATGATATGCTTATACAATACAATATTACATAGCTATTAAAAAGAGTAAGTTAGAAACTTACTTACTGGATCCAAAAAGAACCCCAAGGTAGGCTGTCACGGACAATAAGCAGAGTCACAGCTGTTGTGTATTACGCTATCACTTGTGTGAAGATAAATGTACATTTCTATCAGTAAGTCTATAAATGCAGACTGCCTGTGGTGAGCCACACAGAAGCTGGGAAGAGTGCTTGCTTCCAGACAGAGAACTTGCATCTGAGGAGCAGAGGAGGCTGTGGCGGAAAGGGGACAATTTCCTCCATTTACTATTTTCATTTCTTTCCATTTTTTTATTATTTAATTTTAAAACTTCTAAAGAGAAAGTAAAAACTCACCCTGAACACAAGACCTAGAAGGATGCATCTGAAGCTCAGGGGGAGTAGTAAGTATAGTGAGGTATGTGTATTTATTTAAACGCGGCTAACATTTTATAAACCCTCGAACTGCTAAGCAAATTCTTGCTACATTCATACTTAGTTTCATTTAACAGAATATTTTTAATAGTCAAATTATAACTGAATTGAAAAGCATGCTATATATGTTGAGTCTGAGGCCACAGCTATGGAAAAATGTGATTTCAAATGATCAGGTTGTTACCTAAAAACACAGGGCAAACAGGACATAAGACCCTCATGAATATTTTGGTAGTTCAAACCCAGTTCCATCAAGTCACACCAAATATAAAGCTTTTAAAATTGGCATTTTAAATTATGAACCTGTAAACCAAGTCATTGATAAGAAATGAAAAAAAAAGATTAACCTATTTAAAGCTTTCTGAAAATTCCACTTTCTTCAAATGAACAAACATCAAAACTGGTGCAACTTAAAACTGCAGAACTTAAAGTCAACTTAAAACTTCAGAAACATCACAATCATGACAATACGTCTCTCCTTGGAGCAAGGCTCGGGCTGAGATGGGACATGGGCTAATATGCCTGAGGTTCAGGTGAAGCTGGATTCCCTCACAGTCACTGTAGACCAACTGCAAACTCTTCAGCCAAGCTGGGAGGTAAAGTGAGAAATGGCAGCAGTGGAAAACCCAGCATTGACAAGGCCACGGTGAACTGAGAAGTAGAAGCAAGAGCTGAGTGACGCCTGAGCTGGGTTCTGACAAAAGGGAGGAAGGGCATTGTACCAGACTCTTCAGATACTAGGCCCCTCAAGACAACCTTCTCAGATACATGTTGAAGAACAGGGAGACATGTTGAGAATTACCTTAACTTGGTAAGAGTTACTTTCTGAGCACTGTATCCCACCACCAGACATTCCTCTCAACGCCCTGTCTTCTCCAAAATACAATGTCCAAATTCCTGGCCTGGCATTCAAGGCCCTCCTCTCTGGACCCTCTACAAAACGTCCCAAGCTGCCATCCCCACTACTGCCCTCCCCAGTCCTTCAGGCCCACTCTCAAGGTGGGCCGATGTGCTGACCCTGCTCCTGCCCACCTCTCCAGCTCCCATCGCTGCATTTCTCTGTCCACCTGAAATGGCCTCTCATCCACTATCCAGAGTGTATCCTGCTTTTGTAACTCAGTTTACATCTCCCTCACTTCTTAAAACTCCTGCTGACCACCTCCACCTTAAGAAGTATTTCAGTTCTGCTGCTTCGGAACTCCAAGAGGAACTATACATCATCATTACCATAGTGACAGGGAAAGGAACTTAAACATCTTAACGACCAGGGTGTTCCAGATACTATCTCACTTCGTCCTCACCCAAACCTACTATTTGATACCTACATAGTACACTATGAGGAAGATGAGGCCCAGGGAGGTTGGGAAGGCCATCTGAGTACAAGCCCATATACTCCTAAATACAAAAGCTTTTGGCTATACCAACAGTTCTCAGTTTGACACTGAAATATTCTAATGAGTGATAGTAAGTAAGTAAGTAATTTGGGGAGGGCACAGAGATGTAATGGCAGTGTGACCATGTCATAGTATCTTTAAAATAAAGACAAATGTCGCATCCTATAAATACAATGTGCGTGTGATTATTTTAGTATAATCTTCCACATTACTTACCCTCAGGCAGAACCAGTCCTCCGTGTGTGTGGGCCATATGGCCTAGAGTACAGCCCAGTCTGAGGCCCACTAGGCTACACTGCTTCCCAAGGGTATGGTAGGCTTATTCTGCATGCTGGGCTTAATCTTTTACAAGGGGCCTTTGTGCACATTCTATCTTATTCCACCTTAGGTAGAATGGATAGTTATTCCCATTATTTCACAAATGAGGAAACAAATTACCAGGGAGATAAGCATTTTATCCAAGGGTCTGGCAACTGCTAAATGCCCTGGCAGGGATGGGGTCGCACTTCTGACTCCTACACTTGTAATATTTGTTTCCAATCATCATTCAGTTACATGCCTTCAACAGTGTCCCCTCCATCCCTGAGACATGAACATCCACATATTGAATTCTGCTTTCCCTAACGCAGTCAGAGTCTGTGCAGCAGGGGATTTGGGTTCCTCCTTCAACTCCTCTCCCCCGGCTCTCCTTCAACCACCAGTAGCATTTCAGGTAGGGAGTCTGTTTATTTACATTCTAAATTTAAGTTTAGACGGGGAGAACACAGAAGATGACACATAAAAAGGCAAAAAGGAAGAGTAAGGGGCACAAAGTGAAGAAAAGGGGGAAAAAAGAGAACCAATAAATGAGAACAGGTAACTGTTTACCCCCAAGTAGCAGCCATAGTTGAGAACAGTAAATCTGCCTAGATCTGGATAAAAAGTATATTCTCATAACTGATATAAAGAAGGAACCAAGAAGAATCATTCCAAAGACAGCTATATACTAGTTTCATTCAAAGCATAGGATTAGAAAGTAATACTTCATAAGCAGAAAAGGGAATCTTGTTCTTCAATTTGAGAAAAAAAAAAATATTTGACAAAGGGTCACATCAGGACAAAGTATTGTCTTTGATGACTTTTAAACAAAAAAAAATTTGCCAAATGGTGCAAGTCTCTAAAATTGAACACTCACATGAGTAATTTTAATTCCACCAATAAGGACAGGATAAAACTCTCCAGGCAACAACCAGATAGATTCCTTCCACATTGTGGACATGCTACTCAATAGTCTGCCCAGCTGGGCCTTCACCAAGAGCCGTGGGAGTCATAACTAATTCATGAGGGTAGAGAAATTACACAGCCATTGCTTTTCCTTGAACCTGTATGCCCAAATCCCCTATTCAGACAGAGGAAAACAACATAATAACACATGGCACTGGGCCAGCCTTTTCTAGACTTGCCTTTGTAGGGGAAAAACCCAAACTCACAATGAGAGTCCCACGTCAGAATCACATTACCAACTTGGGCTGCACCTTCTTCCTTCATGCTTCATGTCACTTAAAATACTCTAAAGAGAATGAATTAACAGAAGTTTATTCTGCAGCTAAAAAAATTCACAAGCAGCCTTCCCCCGTCCCTCTCTGTCACTCACGAGAGTGTGAATATGATTGACGACACTTTGCAGCACTCAAATTTACTGTCAAGGAAATACTGCCAGTACCAGTCAAATTTGTACAGTAAAAGGCATCGCTTGCAAAAACTATTTCTGAAGAGAGCAGAGCTAAGTGTGTGATATATATACTGGAAAATCTGTGTTTTTTTCTTTTTATGCCTAACAGTTAACATATCTGCTTAATCTACTTTGCGACAGAGAACATTATTCTTCACTTCTTTTCTTTGACAACAGATACGTTTTACTATTTCACAAAAACCTGTCAGATGATTATGTTGATATGAGATTTCCTTATGGTATTAAAGGTTAAGAAGAAACCAAAACAGTTAACTAAATAAAAGGCAAAAAAAATAAAATTTTATTTATTAACTAAAGAAGGCAAAAAAATAAATTTAAAAGCTGAGAAAAGAGTGATGGGAATAATACTTCATTTCATTTAAAAGGTCTTACGATAGAAGGGGGAGGTGTATGATGGGGAGCACTTTAGTTGACATATTATTTTAAAGAGAAACTATCTTCATGTCCATGTGCCAAAGTGAATCCTCATTCAGATGATAAGACCAAGGTATGCATGGTACTAGCACATTAGTACAATTAGTACAACTAAAAAGATTTAATAATGTTTTACCACATGCCAGATACTTAAGGATCAAATAAAAAGGTATTGATAAAAATGACAAGCAAATTAACACAATGAGTCTCCAGAATGTCCTTCATCTAACAGAAGCCACTTAAGTGAGACTCCAGAGGCTGAGGTCACATCTCTCACTTCTGAGTACCAGTTTTCTCAGCTGTGAAATTAGAGGATTAAACTAGATGTTCTCTTAGGGTTACCTTCCAGTTCTAAAATTCTACATGGTGAAGAAACTGCTAAAGAAAAACCTGAGATACCAGAAAACTTTATTGGGGTTCTTGTCCTTTCTTACACTATGTAATTAAAATATTTGTTTTCTCTTTCATGTACTATTATTGGATTTTTCTTATCCAACAGGAAGAACCAAAAAGTTCCTTTCCAGAAAACATCTGAATTTCTAAAGTTAAGTATAATTAAACTTATAAAACCCAAAATGTGAATGTTTTTGCTTCCGTATTAAATAAATTGTCATTCTGTAATCCAAAAATTCCACTGGAAGGAACAGATAATTTCTCTTCGTGAGATGACTGATCAATATATATGTTCTACCAGATATCTTACTAAGATAAACAGGTAAGGAAGAAGAACTTAAAATATAAAAATAGGGGCACCTGGGTGGCTTATTCGGTTAAGCATCCGACTCTTGCTTTTGGCTCAGGTCATTACCTCGGGGTCCGAGGATTGAGCCTCTGTGGGGCTCCGCAATCAGCAGGGAGTCTGCTTCTCTCCCTCACCCTGTGCACCCCCCCCCATGCGTACAAACTAGCATGTGCGCACTCGAAGATAAATAAAATCTTTTTAAAAAAACACATTATAAAAACACTCAAACAAAAATATGCACCGTCATCTTATGCCCATTGTACAAGGTAGCCTGTTCAGTTATTCTTAAGTGATAGGAAAGTTACATGAAGGACTGCCTAAAATTCAAAGTTTCAAAGGTAAGCAGTTAGAAATGTTAACTATTTATTTACAAAACTTAGACAATTTCTCTTTATTAGGGCTATTGGACAACACGCACTCTTAGGTTCTTTCTCATTTCATCACTCCAACAGTCGTCCGAGGCAGCTATTAGTCTTCTCATTCAGGATAAGGACACCAAAGCTGAGCAAAATAAAAATATCCATCCAAAGTAAAACAGCAAGTACTGGAGCCAGAATTCCCACCCAGCTCTTCGAAGTCAAATCTAATCCTCCTTCCCCTACTGTCAAACAATCACCATTAACTTATACCAATAAAACGATGCCACACGACTCAAGTACTTAAATCACTGATCCACCAAGAAAGTTTGCCCACACTGACATTCTGTCCACAATATGATCTATCTATGCTTGTGCCGTTCCTCAACAGAAGAAAATGCACCACAATTTTTCCCAGCCTCTGCTTTAAATACCTTACACACCTCAATGCCAGCAAACCCATGATGTAGATATTAATTTCTCCACTTTGTGGATGTAAAAATAGAGGATCATAATATGAAGCTCAGTAACTCACTCAGTAACTCAGCAACTCACCAGCTCAGACCAACAGCCTGTAAGTGGTGGAACCAAGGGGCTGACCGAGCCTGTGGAGCTCCTAAGCCTGAGTATGGACTACATGCTTCTCCTTTCCCAACAAAATGAATACGGCTTTATCAGATTTTGCACTAAGAACACATGTCAAAACTCTAAAGAATGAGAGCTTAGCCATTTTTTTTTTTAAATACAGTACTGGTTTCTAAAGCATTTGTCAGCTGGATCAGAGAGAATTCAAAGGTTAGATAAATGACAGGTTGAAGCTACAACCTCAAGAACTGTTTCTCTCTCTCCTTTCATGCTTACAGAAGGGGGGAGGGAGGGAGAGAACTCTTAAATATGAGCAATTTTACTTACAAGATCAAAGACAGGACAGGAAAAAAACTATGACAAATTATATAATCATGCTTCTCTGCAATTAACAGGGTGAGTATAAAAACATATTCATTAGAAAGGTTTATCCAAATGACCAAAGATGAATCGCTTCTCGACCTTTTGGCTAAGATCAAATGCAAATGGCCAAAGATGAATTTAAATGCTAGATTTTTAAAAAATTATATATACATAACGTTTTTGGAAATACATCTACTGAATAAAATCATGCTCATTTACAGAGTCATACCAGTGATAGAGGCATGAACAAAAAAAAATCTTTTTTCTTCGTAAACTGGGTTAAAATGTCAATCGTTACCTTCAATTTTGACAGGCAGTTAGACAACAGTTAATCTTTAAACTCTAGTTTTCACCTCTTAATCTCTTCTCTCTTGAGCAGTTAATTATCTGCACTGACGTTGCTATTATGTGGCCAATCTACTCCTAAAGTGAAAAATTCCCGTACAGTTCAAATGGTTATCTCCTAATTCATTTATATTATAACTTCTGATTTTCAGGCACAAGATCATCCACATCTCCCTTTTTTCTTTTCCCATTCCTTCCCTTCACCTGTGCTTTTAAGAAAAAAAAAAAAAAACTACTATGAAATCCACTATGACTTGAACTTGAAATTCTATGGTAAGATTTTAGCATCTCATCATATATTTTTTTTTAAATGATCAGACTGAGAAGCAGGGACTTCACTAAGGTCACAGAGTTCATGCGTGGCAGAGCTAGGAACAAGACAAGGGGGCATACAAAGTCCTCTCTCTTCCGAAGCTGTTCTTTAATTTTATGCTAAAACTGCTACTGATGGAGTCCATCACTATTAAGCTGTAAGTCAAATACTCAAGGTTAGTTCCTGAATAATCAAGGATTATTTCAAAGGTACTAAGAATTTTCCAACTCACTTGTTTAACAGGCATTTTTTAAATACCTGTTCCAACAATAACAGAGATTCTGCATATTTGTCTCTAATATAGACACACATAAAGAGAGCTTATAATGTGGTTGAAATGACTCCAATAAGTGTAAGAGTAAGAATAAGTAAGTAAGAGTAGAACTATCAATTTACTGAACAGTTACTAAATACTTGGAACTGAGTTAGGTATCTTAAAAGAGATTATGTCCATACTCATAGCAACCCCATTTTCTTCCTATTTTGAAGATATGTAAATGGAAGTTAAGAGTTTAAATAATTTGTCTAATGTCAAACAGCCAGGGAGGACCTACATCAGCTATTTTCAAGCTCTTTGGTCTTAGGACCCCTCTATAACTCTAAAAAAGTACTGAAGACCTCAAATAGCTATGGTTTATGTGAGTTACGTCTCTTGATATTTATCATATTGGAAATTAAAATTGAGAAATTTGAACACTTTATTCATCTTAAATCAGAAATAAGAGTTTTAAATTACAATAAAAAACCATTTCTATAAAAAATAACTATACTTCTCAAAGCAGAAGTTGATAAGAGCGATGTTATTTCACATTTATGCAAATCTCTTTCATGTCTGGCTTACGGGAGGACAGCTTTTCCTATTTGCTTCATCACTCAGTCTGTGGCAATATGTTGCTTTGGTTGAAGTATATGTACAAAATCTGGCCTCACACATATATGAGGTTGGAAAAGGGAAGAATATTTTAATAGCCTTTTTAGATAATTATATTCTTCTTTGATACCGTGCCAAAAAAGGGTGTTAAAGGTTAGTTGGAAACACGGAATCTGAAACCATGCCAATGAACCTTTTGTACTCTGTTAGTTAAAATCCACTGGTCTATCTTGTACTTTGAATGGATATTTTATTCAAGCAAGATTCTCTAACATTTTGTTGGTCATCTGAAAAATACTTATTCACGGAGTTGTATAGATTTTCTAAATGTTGACATATTTCATTATTAATTTTTTAAAAAAATCACATTGGGGTGCCTGGGTGGCCAGTCGGTTAAGCATCCAACTCTTGGTTTCAACTCAGAACATGATCTCAGGGTCGTGAGATCAAATCCAGCATCAGGGTCCACGCTCAGCATGGCGTCTCCTTGAGATTCTCTCCCTCTCCCTCTGCCCCCACCCCCACTCACTCACTCACTCCCTAAGATAAAATAAATAAATAAAATATTTTTCAAAAAAGAGAAAAAATCACATTATTATTAACCCCACCACATCAGAAATGTCTTTAAGTAACAGGAAACTGTTAAAACTCAGTTAAGAGATACAAGTTTTCCAAAATTCTAATTTTTGCATGAAAACATGAACTTTATCATTGCCAACAGGTACTGTCAGCTGTTTTCCTTGAAGAGACCAAGTCATTTTACGTATTTTCAGGAAAATAGCCACCTGAATAACTTTAGTCAACTGTTCTTTCAACTAAAAATGGTGTTCCATGAAGAAAAAAGAAAAAAAAAAGCTAGTTTAGCTTGCGACTCAATAATCACATAGGTGCTGCCACTGCTTTAATGCCTGCTAATGAGCCAATGGTTTTACCTACCATTGCTCCTGTACCATTAGTGTAATGTCCATACAGTGAAAAATGCAAATAACTATTGATATTATTTTGAAAGCATTTTTGACCTCATGATCTACCCCCCTGAAAGGACGAAAGACCAGATTTTGAGAGCTGCTGTCCTACACATCTGAAAAAACTAGAATATAACATACCCAGTATAAGAGTAATGAATAAGTTGTATAGCATTTATTGAGCACTTAGCACACACCTAGCACTGATCTAATTTTTATGTGCATGATCTCATTTAATCTTCAGACAGCACAATGAGATAATACTATTCTACAAATGAAGAAACTGAGGCATGGAGAGATTTAATCGGCCCAATATCTCAAAGTTAGAAACTGGCAGACCAAATATTCAAACCTCTGTCACCGGACCCCTCAATTTATTAACCATTTTAATCTGAAGATCTAAATCATAAGTGAACTCAACGTGTTAGAAAAGCATAAAGGTGCTTCTATGCTGTGCCACCTCTAGGGTATGGTGAAAAAGGACAGTTGCCTACGATTCTTTCTCTTTGTAGCCTAAGAAAAGTCAAGATCCAGGAATGCAGCAGTTAGGAGAGGAGTTGACAATTCCTTGGTACATTTAACCAATCCCCAAATCTACTACCCCAAAGGCCCTTGTGGTAAATTATATCCCCCTCCAGGACGTTAGTACACGTTCATTACAACAATTAACTATCATGATTTTTATTGAAAAAAGGGAGAGGAGGTCTAGATGTGATTCAGGTCCTGAAACTACTTCAGTCAACTCTGGGCTCAGGATGGGAGGTACCTCAAGAACCCAAATTTCCCAACCGAAGATGACCCTGGTGTTTCTCAATAAAAATGAGAACAAACATGTGGCTCTTCCCCACCCAGTAACCTTTGTTTAGTGAATCTAAGTAACTTTAGAAGAGAAACTAGAGCTGGACATTTCATCTCTTTTGTCATTTCAAGTTCTGTGTTTCATAATACTCAGTCTGATTTTTACTGCAAACTACTAACCTGTGGCATCACCCCTAGGAAGATTAGAAAGGAAAACAAAACAGTTAACAGCTTCTGCCTTTAACTCCCATTATACTACACTTCACTTCTCACCAATCTCACTTCATTTATGCTATTTCTTTCATCTCAGTACTAGATGAAAACCCATGAAGGAGCCAGGACTGGACTGCATTTAATGGCTGCGTTTTGGTTTGCCCAGCATTTATGGAGCGCTTACTATGTGCACAACAACAGACAGGCTCCGGGGATATGCAACTGGGTACCAATCTTGCTTTTTTTTTTTTTTTTTTTTAAAGATTTTATTTATTTATTTGTCAGAGAGAGAGATCACAAGCAGGAAGAGTGGCAGGTAGAGGCAGAGAGAGAAGCAGGCTCCCTGCTGAGCAAGGAGCCCAATGCGGGACTCGATCCCAAGACCCTGGGATCATGACCTGAGCCGAAGGCAGCTGCTTAACCAACTAAGCCACCCAGGCGTCCCACCAATCTTGCTCTTAAAGGGTACATGCAACAGTACAGGTCAGCTTAAGATGCAGACAGGCTGACATACATACCCCTCAACCCCGTGCGATTTCCAATATCAAGATCAAGTTCTTTAGCGCAATTATTTGTACAGTCCTCTACTTTTTAACAGATTTCCCTTGGCCAAGCACACCTTTGAGAGGCATACAGGATTAAGAAGGAACAACTGTTCTTTGGTTGAGTGATATCTTCCTTCAAATTACTTTCCAAACAAGAATACCTCACTTTATTCCCTTGTCAGTTTGTCAAATACAAAGACAGTCTAGTGAATTCATCATGTTACTTGTAAGAGACTATCACTAAATCAAAGACTATGCCTTACCACCCAGACTGGTTAGATCACTAGCACTTGGTACTGCAATTCTGGTAGAAGGTGACTAGAAATACACTTGTTATGAGCTCAACATATATGGAAAAATCTCATCTAAATAAAGGAAAAATTATTATAACTAAACCATGTGGCTGCTCCTCAAATGTTTAAATTAAAAACAAAGTACTTGTGCCTTGCGCCAAGTAGAGGCCAAGCAAGGACTGTGCTGCCCTAGGGTGGGTAAAACATTCCCTAAAGCTTACTCAGTAAACAGGATCCTAAAAAACTCATTCTATGTGAAAACTAAACTGTCAATGTAAATATGGAAATTGAGAAACAGCCACAATAAAGACTTCAGTTAATTTTTTTTTTTTAAGATTTAATTTATTTGAGAGAGAGAGAGAGAGCAAGTGAGAATAAGAGGGGGAAGGTCAGAGGGAGAAGCAGACCCCCTGCTGAGCAGGGAGCCCAATGCGGGGCTCATCCAGGGACTCCATGATCATGACCTGAGCTGAGAGGCTCAACCAGCTGAGCCACCCAGGCACCCGAGGCTTCATTTAGTTTTAAAAAGGATTTTGTTAATATGCGTAGTCAATTCTTCCCGAATGTCAGGAATCTGTCCTACAAGTGAGTGAGACATGGGGAGTTGGGAGTTCTGCAGGACAGATTAACTCTAGGTGGCTGGTTCTTCCCACCTGCGTTACCACTCACAGACACCAAAAGTAAGAACTGATAAAATATACATCACATTTTGTAGTAAAATTCAACTTCAAAAACATACAATCTCTTCTATGTATGATTTAAACATCTCATGCACTAGTATTTGAAGAAAAATGCAGACTTACATTATCTTTTTAAAAATTAAAGTTCATCAGACGGTAATTTTTTAAATGTAAACAATGAACACCATTATGCCTCCAGACACACTTGAATGGTTAATGTGCTCTGACAGACACATTACCATGGTCAGAAAGACCACATATACAATGACTACAAAATTAATCCAATTAATGTTCCAAAACAGCTGACATCTTACACTACATATGGATATGCTATTTTCGGTGAATGATTTTCAGTATTACATGTCACTAGTTAATGCTTAGTGATCTTTAAGGAAACTGATGTCAGATATTATCAAGTAAATAAAGTGCTAGAAAATGACCAATTTGATATTTTAGCTATCACTCAACTATAAGAATCCAAATTTTAAAGATCTTAAGGTCATAGCAAGGGGTTTTATAAATTTTGCTGTACTCCAGGAATGAAACTCCCTTTGTATTTGTGTCTGTCTACTGTTTGACTCTCAAACTCTCTTCAAGGCAACCATTATATACGAATGAAGCAGTTTGTCTTTTATAATTTATTGCCAAAGTCAATGGTACCAAATGATCACTGTGAAATGAACTTGGCCCCAAAACTGTACTTTGAAAGAAAATAGAAGATAAACCACATAAAAGATAAACCATAATTCAGTATGTCTTAGGAATAAGACACATGTTCTACCACACAAAATATTTCCTTTCAGAAATCATTACTGGACAGACTCAGAAAAGAAATTAAACACACTGCCAGAGTATCTAAAAATTCCTTCTCTGGAATCTAGAACACACCCACGTAAGATGCTGAATACCTCCTAAAAGGCCATGATACAGGATTTCAAAAATTTGTTTAGATTTTTCTAAAGTTCTATTATAACCACAGTATTAAACCACAGTATTAAAGAAACCTTAGAAATTAAATTGACAATCATGACATCCTCACTACCTAGTATAGTAAAAGGAATAAGTTTATAACTGACTCTTAGAAGATGCCCATCTCTCTGAAATGTTCTTCTATATTTTCATTTTTATCAGACATATTATCCATTATAAAAATAAATATTGAGCAAAAAATGGAAAGCAAAAATCAAGAGCAACAGCACCATCATCCATAGTACAACTCAGAAAAAAAAATCCTGTAAATATTTTGGTAAACTTGATTCCAGTATGTTTATTGTGCATTTAAATAATTATAACAGTGTATGGAATATATAAAATGTTGTAAGCTGGCTTTTATTGCCTATTTTCATTTTAAAAGTATCATATGCTCATTGCAGGCTGTTTAGAAAATGTAGGAAAAACAAAAATCCAAAATCCCTCCATTTTGACATTTTACAGTATTTCCTTTCATTTTCTTTTATTTATATAAAGTTGAGTTTTGCGTCCATATAAAAAATACTTTAATTTAAGCACAGTTAGCGCTGGAGCATTCCTAGATGCTAGCTGGAAGATAATATAAAGAAGCACTTCCTGAAAGAAGATATTTACTTATAGGTTATTTTGTTTTGCTGTATAAATTCTAAAATACTCAACTTATTCCATATAAATCTAAAGGTACATAACACAGTTACTTAACTTTCTTGGTAATAAAATCACCACTACATTAATTTTTTTTTAATATTTTATTTATTTATTTGACACAGAGAGAGAGAGATCACAAGTAGGCAGAGAGGCAGGCAGAGAGAGAGTGGGAAGCAGGCTCCCCGCCGAGCAGAGAGCCCGACGCGGGGCTCGATCCCAGGACCCTGAGATCATGACCTGAGCCAAAGGCTGAGGCTCAACCCACTGAGCCACCCAGGCGCCCCTACATTAATTTTTATAAAATTCTATCTTAGCCAAAGGGGTAAGAAAATACCATGTAATTCTCTTGGCACAGGAGACATGATTATCTCAATCATGTAAATAGTAGTTTCATGTTACTGTAGGATCCTTAAGTACTGAGGGAGATAAAAGCCTCTGCTCTCAAGGAACTGGAAATGAAGAACATTAACACTGTGTCCTGAAACACAATCAAATCTAAAAATTGGATCAGAACTTAGCTATAAATTGGATCAGAATTTAGCTATAAAAAGTCACCAATACACCAAGATTGCCTCGGTTGTTTTAACAGCCCAGCTGAACCTAATCCTTCCCCTTATACCAGATTCTAGCCCTTCTTATATTAGAAACCTTAACAGTATAAATTATCCCTTCTCTCTCCTGCATTGACAGTTAATCTCCTCATCCATATTTAAACATGATCAAGTCTCTTTTTAAAAGGAGGAGGAGAAACTTTCCTTTCAACCAATATCTCTACTCCAACCCCACCTACAGCTACCAACCAAACCTCTTGACAGAGTCCCTAGATATGCTATCTCCATTTTCTTACCTCCTCTCCTCACTCCTTAACCCACTCCACTCTGACTCTCTCATCTTGCTGCTAAAACCTGCTTCCCCTTGGCTGCTGCTGACTAACATGTGGCTAAGTGTACAAGCTTTGTAGAATCCTCTGGACTGAAGCAGCATTTGTGTGTGCTCACCATTCCACTCTTCTCTCCAGGTTTTCTCCCTGCCCGTCTAGCCACTCCTTTTCAGGCTCCCTTAGACTCAGTCTCCTTTTCATAGCCACTAAATGTTAGAGGCACTCAAGGCCCATCCCTGAAGGCCACTTCCTGACTCAGTCCCTATACCCTCTTCTTTGGTAGGCTCACTAGTACAAGATGGCTCAGAATCATACCTTGGTCCTAGACCTCTCTCCTCTAGGCTCAAAGACCAATCTAACTTCATCCTGCACATGTCCATTTGGATTTCTCAGAGGTAATTCATACTCAATATATCCTTGTACTCCCAACTTGATGTCTCCTGCACTGTTCCCTGAAGTTCATGGAACCACAATGCAGTTGCACAAACCAGAACGTGGTTCGCTCACCCCATGTATCCAACACATACTGTCAATGTTACCACCTAACTCTCTCTCAAACAAAATTCTCTCTTCATGTTCATCATCTCTTACCTATATACAAGTCATCTTTACACATTAAATCTAGATCTTTCGGGGCGCCTGGGTGGCTCAGTGGGTTAAAGCCTCTGCCTTTGGCTCAGGTCATGACCTCAGGGTCCTGGGATCGAGCCCCACATCGGGCTCTCTGCTCAGCAGGGAGCTTGCTTTCCCCTCTCTCTGCCTGCCTCTCTGCCTACTTGTGATCTCTCTCTCTGTGTCAAATAAATAAATAAAATCTTTTTTAAAAAATCTAGATCTTTCTAATCTATTCTCTAGAACAGTCAGCCAATTCTGACTATGTCTGTCTGTCTTGTGTGCATCTCCCTCCAGCCCTCCATCTATCTATCCCTCCCTCTCTTGCTTGAACCCTGTCAATGGCTTCTCACTGCTCTTACTATAAATTCTAAAAGTATTCATATCGCCCACAAGGACTTGCATAATCTAGCCCCTGCCTGTCTCTTCGGGACTCACTCTGTATCACTCTACTTTCTCACTGTCTTGTTCTAGCCAGACTGGTTTCCTGCAGTTCTTGGGTGACAAGTCACCTGCTTTCCCCTCTACTCAACACACCCCACACCACCACTAACCTAACCCACCCTTCAGATCTCAGCTCAGCATCACGTCTTCAGCAAAATCTTCCCTGAGCCCCAGGTGATGTCGGGTTCTCTTTGTTCTAGGCTCTCATGGAATGCACCCAGCATTCCATGGTGGTTTTATCTGTGGTTTTATCTGACGGTGGTTTTATCTGACGCCCTTCTATCTCACCTGACTATAATCAATAGAAGAGCAGTGACAACATCTGTTTTTGTTCAACATTTTAACCCAATGCTTGGTTTACAGTAAGTACATAATAAGTAGCTATTAAAGGAGTAAAATAACATATAATCAGACAAAATGAGTCAATCAAGAGAAGTAGTCCAATTTATGTGCCCACAAACTGTAAAAGTGACTTCCCCCCACCTTCATCACTAGGTAATAACAGGTAGTTTACTGAAAGGAAGGTAAGTTTAGATGTCTTGGCTAAGTGGTTCCTGCCAAGAACTGCTGCCAGGCCCAGTGGGGGCCATGGTCCAGAATACAGCCTGTGGTGCTAGGTTCCTCTCAACAGTTGGCAACTGTTAGCACTTGGTTTGCTTTTCCTTAAATCCCAATGAGGGATATAATTTGAGACTTGATTTCAGCCTGTCTTACCAAGACCTGTGACAGGTTCCAGCTGACATTGTAATTTATCGTTGGCAAATCTCAGAAGAGAGTTCCAACTTCCTTGTGATCTATATTATTTATTTATGTATGTATCTCTGTAGGTCATAACAATTTATATAGAGAGTCTGTGTGTGTATACCAATAAATATTATATTTTACAAACACATATTAAAACCTACAGGGCACTTATTATGACCAGGCATAACACAAAAGGTTTTACATGCATTATTTCAGTTAATTCTTACCAGAAAGCTTTTAGTCTATTATCATACGCATTTTAATGAGGAAGCTGAGGGTTAGAAGGATATGTAACTTGCCCAAGGTTCCAGGCTGGTAAGTGGTAGGGATGGCACTCAAAGTCAGTCTTGCTGGCTCTACACCCATGTTCTTGATCACACTGCCTCTGTCATCTCTTCTCCCCAAGAGATCCTTTGGATAACTTTATATGCTTCTGCCAAACTACCGCAAACAATCAAGAGCTCATCAGGACCTTGAAAAGAACAATGTTGTTTTATCTTTTTTTTTTTTTTAAGAGAAAAAATATACCATCTTTAGTGTAATCTTTCCACACTAAAGTCAGGCCCTGGCCATACAATGAGCTAGCACAATGGGTTTATTCTGAGATTCAATTCCACCATGGAGTGAATTTTGAGGACAGACATAACCACATTCAATCATACGCACCAAAAAGAAGTGGTGGGGAAGCTACAATGAGTAATATAATTTATTTTGTAAGTTTTTGAAATTAACTTTTTTTATTGCACCCTTGCCGGTGTAGATAGGAAAATACAACACGTGCTTATTAGGAAGCAAGTTTTTTAAGCACTGAGAAAATAACCATGCCCCTCCCTAGAAAAATGCTCATGACCTACAAACACCATGTACACAGCAACACCAGCACCCTCTGCTTACAGTTACTCTGTGTCCACTTTTCAAAAACAAGCTTTATTCGAAATAAGTCAGTCAGAGAAAGACAAATACCATATGATTTCACTCATATGCGGAATTTATAAAACAAAACAAATGAACATGGGGGGGGAGGGAAGGAGAGGCAAACAAGGAAACAAACTCTTAACTAGAGAGAACAAACTGAGGCTTACCAGAGGGGAGGTGGGAGGTGGGTGAACCAGGTGACAGGGATTAAGGAGGGCACTTGTTCTGATAAGCACAAGGTCTTATATGTGAGGGATGAATCAGTAAATTCCACCCCTAAAACTAATATTACACTGTATGTTAACTAATTGGAATTTAAATAAAAACTTGAAAAAAGCCTTACTGAGGTAGTAATTTATATATAATTAAACGTACCCACATCAAGACACAGAATTATTTTCATAATCTCACCAAATGCCCTTGTGCCCCTTTCTCAGTCAATGCACCTGCCCTCACTCCCGCCTCCCGGCAAACCCTGATCTGTTTCTGTCACTATAAACTGGAATTGTCAGTATAAACTGGATTTGTCCATTTCACACAAATCGATACAGATAGTATCTACTCTTGTCCACTCTCCATTTATGAATCTTTATCCAGTGGGCACAGTTTTGTAAATGTTGATATTTAATGTATTCCAGCTGTTCTACTTCATGCAGGAATGCTCTATTCCAGTGAATCACAAGGGGTGCTGAGGCTGGTTCAAACCGCATGTATGTGCATACGTGTACACACACACACCCAGTGTGAAAACACAAAAGCACTCTACCTAGCGCATGTTGCTGTCAGTGCAGATACCCGGGGGAAGGCTAGAGTGAACAAAGCCCGGGAACCACTGGAGAGCTCCCTTTGACACTGGCTACTACAAAATCGAAAGCCAAAGTTAGGACAGGCCCTTTGGCCTCTCTGAAATTATATTCCGCCTCATTTCCACGTCATTTTACATTTTCGATCTCAGCTTTCTGTCGTCTTTCCTTCCATTCTTAATTTGTGGTATGTTTACATATGTGATCTATCAAACAGAAGAAGGTGAGCTCATTTCTTCCAATGGACATGAGGGCAGGAAGGCAGGAACGGGACTTACACACTGTTGTGTTCTTCCTCATCCACCAGAGAGCTCTTCTCCATGCAAGATAAAATACTTACTAATCCATCCTGACTGCAACAACATTCAACCCTGGCTGCACAACAGACTCACCTGGCAAGTTTAAAAAATGGTGATGTCTGGGTTCCCCCAAAACGTCAATCAACGGGTCTAGGATGGAGCCCAGGCCTGGCAGACTGTCCATCTATCAGGCGATTCCAATGGGGAGCCAGAGTCAAGATGCCCTGCCCTGAGGTCGGCCTCTAGGCAGGGCACCTCACCTAGCCACACTACTGTGAAAGACCCGACAGAGGCCATATATCTCTGACACCTGCCACAGTTCTATATTCCAGTATCTTAATGCCTCAGGCCAGTCAGGGACCAGTTAAGTTCGACGACAAAATTCAACCCACGTAGCATGCCCACTGCCCTAGCTTAAATTTTTCACTGATGCTTAATAAACTTGTGATAGGGTCTGTTGCATTTGACCACTAATTTAAAGCTCCCAAATATTTTTTAAAAATCTTGTTTCTGCTCTGCGTAGGATACAAATATACTTCTGAAGAGAGCATCAATGTTTCTATGATTGTGGTTCTATCCGTCTAGGCCAAGACAGGAAGTCCCAGAGGCACGGTGGCTTCTTCTCTTCATAAGTCAATCTAATAATAATGAAGGAACCACAAAGCCTATTGTGATACATAGGCGGGTGGATATTTGGCTCCTCCCTCAGAGGAAAACTGTGAAATCTTTTCTGAAGTCTTTTCTGTCAGAGTGCTGGCTTATGCAGAAACGACAATTCAGGATACTGCTCCAGGGTAGAATTGTTTCCAGAAAGATTTTTGGCCTCAAGTTAGCATTTTATTTTTGAGACAGAGAGTTCCAAGAAGATGGATTTTGGCTTTAAAATCCGTGAAACCATTCGTTCAGCCTCAGCAAATTTCCAGATAACCGATACTTTAATGTATCATACTATTAAAGAAATTCTAAGAGAATTTTTAAAAATGTATTACACACAATTCTATCTTCCTAAACAGAGTGTTTTAAACAGTATTTTACCTGTTCTTGATACCTGTCCAAAGTCATCATAAATCTCAGCAACTATGTATTAATACAATGAGGTGCCCTGGGCTATTTGTACCAACACTAAATGGAGTTTGGACTGTGGTGGTTGGGGAGGGGCGGGGGGTTGAGACTTTGGTTTATATTTCTGTAGTTTTTCTGTCTCCTTCTTCACTCTCAGGCCTTCCCAATAACCTGTTGCCAGCTGGGCAACCAGGCAACACAGCATGCTTGTAGAGAAGGTCTCAGAGCAAAGCCTGAGACTTTCTGAGACTGACACTGAGACTGAGCAAAGCCTGAGACTACTCATCCTATGTGGGTCTGGGGCAGGTAATGTGAGAATGGGTGTTGGTGTGCATGGTGTGTATGTGTGTGCTGGTGCAGTCCAGGGCAAAGAGGAGCCAGGGTTTTCACTGAATGAGGGCTCTGGTGTGAGAAGGCCGATCAGACTTCTTGGCGCTATTGGCTAAGACTCTCCCAAGGCAGCTGGAAACTGCAGTCCCCTCCTAGAATCTCTCAGCAGCATAAAAGAGAAGGTGACCTCCCAGAGGAGAACCAGGTTCAAGGTTGGTCATGGGCACTGGCTGAGTTACTGACGAGGGATAATCTGTTGGTTTTTAGTTCTTCTGAATGCAAAAGCAACACACAGAACTATTTAAACATTTACACAATACAGAAATCAAAGTTTATGAAGTGGAAAGTCCTCTTCAATAATGTTACTCTCCCTCTACCCAGGTATACTACACACATTTTTCTTCCTCATTCCTTTCTTCCTCAATGGTCTCTCACTGCCCTCTTACTCTATGACATTACAAACCAACACTGGATCTTTCTTACTGTTCTTCAGTGTGCCCTTCTTACTTACTTGAGGTACCTTTTCAGAGTAGTACCTACAAAGCTCACTTTAAGCCTTGTATAATAACCCATTCTAGGAATGTACCATAACATAGTCAAACAAGCTCCAATAAAGAACTTTATAAAACTATGCTGTGGTGAACTCCCTAGATCTTTGTAAACATATACAACTATTTCTAGGATATATTCATTTACATGGAAATTCCTAGGTCAAAGGCATGAATAAATTTAAACAGATGTCTTCCAGTTGCCTTCCAATCAGGTTATAACAATTTACAGAACAATTTTTAATCTAATACAATGCCAGTGCAATAATCTTTAGGCCTGTTCAAGGTTCCTAGCCAAAACAAGGGAGAAAATAATAAGAACAAGTCAAATAAATAGATTGTTATCACTCGTTGCTATGGGAAATGCATCCCAAAGCCAATCCTATTGGGAGGGAGACCCTCTCTCATCAGGCAATCTCTGCAGCAGAAGAATGGGGCCTGCCTCCCTGTGCACCCAGGAGACATGGCTACACATGTGCAGAGTGGGAAGGGATTTTCACAGCTACGCTGGGAACACAACACACCGGATCTCTTCAGAACCAGGAAAAAACAAAAAAAAACAAAAAAAAAAAAACCCAGAGGCTGATGTCCTAGCCAGTTTACTGGGACAGGAAGAGGGTATTAGTGGCAGAAACCACAGTTCTGTTTGTTTTTATAACCAATGCTGTATCTGACATTTTGACTTTCACTTCCAAGCTGGTGTAGCTAAAGGACAATGTGGATTAGGCATTTCTCTAGACTGGTACCTAAAAGTAAATCTGATCTCAGCAAAGGGACTATCTAAATCACACAATGCACGAGTTTTAAAGCATGAATTTTGTAATCCTTATGTGCCTATCGGGAGGGAACATTCTGGGACACAAACACCTTGGTTCTCAGCTGTACTCCTTTATGTTGCAAGACAAGGCACTGGTCTTGCCACTTGAGAGCTGGGTGACCCTGGGCCAGCACTCGATAATAACAGACACTCCTCCCTGAGATGATTCTGTGAGCATCAAATGAGATACTGAATAAGAAAATACCCCCAGAAGCCACAAGGCACAGCACAGGTAGAATTACTACCCACTTAGGGCAAATGAAATAACAAGGCCCTGAGTCTAAGCAACTTTCCCAAGTTCTCAGACCCTTTAAGGAGCTGAGCCAGGATGTGCAGGCAGCCCAGGCCGTCTGACTACACAGCCAGGCTCTTACCCTCTCTGGCTGCTCTACCATTGTATCACTGGGCACAGGGATTACCTCCCCTGGCCTCAGTTTCCTCACTGCCACAATGAAGGGTGGACTCAGATGTCACCTCAATAGCTCCTCTCTAACCCTGATGTTCTACTCAGTGATTTCTATTAGGTAACTGAAAAAGTGACCTTTGGATAAGCGCAGCATTACTGGAATTCAGAAAAAGCAAATTTGAGAATTTTCAAAGGACTGTGTCTATGAGAGAGCTCTGCTACTTTTAATCATTCATCTAATCTGGCTATGGCCCGTAACCTCCGGAATTAAGGCAGGCCAAAGTTCTTCTTGCACAAAAGCTTTCCTTGCACAGTTCTACAAAGGACTCAGTCATTGAAACGAAACTCAGGTATCTGCTACCATTCAACAAACTCAGGGGGAAAAAAATTCTTTAATAAACTGTTGGTTTGTAGAGTACCAAAATAACCTACTGCTTATAACAAACACCCTCAATGCACATGCCCCCTCCCCACAAAAAAAAGGTTCTTTCAGTAGAAAACTATTAAACAAATGAAAGAAAATGATCTATAGAGAGTCAAACAAAATTAAAGGCAAACATCGCACAGACAAATGCTAACCAAAGAAGGCCAGTCATCTTATTTCTGGAGACTGAGGGAGGTGGAAAGTGCAACATACAAAACACACTCAGAATAGCGATTCACAAATCAAGTGATTTTTCAGTCCTGTTAATTAAGGCAATAACTTTGGATGATTTAGTACCACCTAACAAAATTTGAAATCAGTTTCAAAGACTGCAATTTACTGAAAGCAAATACTCTTTTATTGTGCTTTTAGAGAAAACTTTCATAAGGGCCTTTACTCTAGCTAGACAATTAAATGAGTCGATATTTTTTTAAAGATAAACAGGGGAAAATGTGCCAAAGGTAGATATCTTCGTATTTAACTAGACGTTAAAAGTATTTTGTCTTGAATGGCAAAACTTTCTCCTATTCCTTCAGCTCTTAAGTGACAATATCTAAGTCTTCCCTTCCTCCCAAACTAAATAAAAATTACGAGAAACCTCTCTTTTTGGTTCCATCCACTGATTAAATGTGAATATAAAACAGATATTTCTAAGGGCACCTGGGTGGCTCAGTTGGTTGAGCATCTGACTTCAGCTCTGGTCATAATCGCAGGGTCCTGGGATTGAGCCGCATGGGTGGGTGGGTGGGCGGCTCCCCACTCAGCAGGGAGTCCGCTTCTCCCTCTCCATCTGCCCCTCCCCCTGCTCGTGTTTTCTCTCCCTCAGATAAATAAAATCTTTTTAAAAAATAGATATTTCGAAGGTTCATAAGCTCTCAACATTTTTAATAAAAAGCGTAATAACTACCATTTTCTGAACATCTAATATGTGAAAAGCACTTTGGTACTTATTCATATTTAGTCCCCTCAAATACCAATGCTGTAAGATGAGGAAACTGAGGTAAGAGAGGTTAAAGAAGCTTGCCCAAAGTCACGCAATTAGGCAAATGTTGAAGCTAGGATCCCAGATCTAATTCTAAGCCCAATGCTTTTTCCAAAATACCACAACTCCCTGTATAAAATTGTGGCTGAAAACCAGATGAATGGGCTAACCCATCCTGGCAGCCCCCAGGCCAGATGGAAAAAAAAACCCAAAAAGATTCCAGAGAGCAGAGGTACCAAGAACTAGCAAGTGATAGAGAGCAGTGTTTAAAACAAAAGGCTCCAGAGCCGGGTTGTCCTAGTGCAAATCCTGGTTCCCCTACTTAGCAACCTGATGACCTGGGGCAGAGACTTACCCTTTCGGAACCTGTTTCCGCATCAGCCAGACAGGGATAATAGGAGTACCTACCCTCATAAGATTTTTACGAGGAAAGAATTAAAATTCACCCAAGATTGAGAACAATTTCTGGCCTATACTAATTCCTGTACTACTATTAATAATAGCAAATATTAATAGCAAAGACAGAATGCAGAATGACTTGATCCAAATCTAACAGGCTACTTTATAAGCCCAGAAAGAAATCATGAGAGAAGTTTTAACAGCAAATATCAATAGCAAAAATAGAAGAGAATGCAGAATGACTTGGTTCAAACCTAACAGGCTACTATATTAGTCAGGAAAGAAATGAGAAGAGAAGTTATTTAAAAAACAAACAGGGTGGGGTGCCTAGGTGGCTCAGTTGTTAAGCATCTATCTGCCGTTGGCTCAGGTCATGATCCCAGGGTCCTGGGATCCAGCCCCGCATCAGGCTCCCTGCTCAGCAGGAAGCCTGCTTCCCCCTCTCCCACTCCCTCGGCTTGTGTTCTCTCTCTCGCTGTGTCTCTCTCTGTCAAATAAATAAATAAAAACTTAAAAAAAAAAAAAAAAAAACACAGGGTGAGCGGTAAGAAATGGCATCCCGAATGAAAATGAGTGACTAAGCTCAGGAAATCAGGGAGGGAACTGCCCCTAACTAGAGTAAAAGTTCACCCCAAACTCCAGGTTAATGGAATCTGGGTAGGCCAACTCACTTGCAACTGGCAGTTTTGAAAACAAGCCAATGGGGTATGAAACTGGGTCCATGACAGAAATCACCTGACTCTTCTAAATACCAAAGGGAATCAAAAGAAAATGACTTGGCCTTAGACTGGAGATGAGAAAATGAAGGTAGATTAGCCAAGCTCTGGGTTGTTCACAACGAGGGGGTCTAGAATAACACGGAAAAAGGATGGCTCTATAGCACAGGAGGACAAAGGTCTGGTGAACCTGCATCAAGCTGAGCAGTGGAAGATGAGAGTTGGGATTTACTGCAATTAAAGAGAGACAGCAGCATGAAACACCGTGCTGTGTTAATGACGATCTACCCTACAATATGCAGACAGTAACTTCACCAAAAGTCCACAAAGCAGGAATGCCATCCTAAAGAAGAAATGTTCTCTCCTTTTATACTTGGCCTCAGAAAGGTAAACCCAGAAAAGCAGAGGTGGTCTGTGGGACATCTGTGTGGCTGCATCCCATGGCCTCAGCTATGTCCTGCATTCCAGATCCAGCCACAAAGCAGAGCAGGCATCTGCGTTAGAGCATACAGCCTCATCTCAGTTGGATGACAGGCCTATCAATTTAGCTGGCTGTGTTATTAAGAAATAAATGAAAATATGCAAATTTACATTTGGCCATGACAGGCTCACATTTGGCCTAAAATGCTACAGGGTATGATTCTGAATTAGTAAACAATGACACATTTTTCACCTTAGTCAGCCAAAGCTAGAGTTCACATAAGATTTTGAAATGAGAATTCAGACTCATCTCCATCTAGACTTCAAATTAATAGTTAAGAATGATCCTCCATTCACGTTCAGCTTAGGTTTGACAAGAGCAAAAGTGACATAAGAAAATCTGTTTTTGCAGCTTGAGAGCTAATTTTTTTTTTAAGTTTACTTAGCATTCATTTCTTATTTTTTAGGTGAGATTATTTTCATTTTCAAATGAGATTTTGAGGTAAGATAGTGATTTTCTTCATGATTCAATTATCAGGGACTGGATAAGGTGACCCTGGATCCCACATTCACTCTCCAGAATCCCCACACAGGCATGGGTTTTACATCATTCAAATCACACTCCAGTCATTTTCACCCTTTTTTGGACCTCAAATCCAGGCACCAAAAAGCTACCTGTGCCAAGTCGGAGGCATAAAAATATCATCACAGCAGCTTCACACCTTCTCAAGAAACAAGAGGCAATCAGTGAGAAAGACCCAGAATATCTAGGAAGATCTAGTTTCTCGAATTAGCTCCAGCCTGCCCATTAAGATCATTCCACAACCTGGCCTCTCTGCATATAAAGCTAACAATTCCAGAACTTTATCAAGCACTCTTCTTGCACAGAGAAGGACATGACTCATTCAGGCATTGCTATATACACTCCTACTTATAAACAAAAATTAAAGCATGATGCAGATTTCTCTAGGGAGCAAAGTGGTTTAAATGACAATTTCTGGAATTTATATACATAATGATATTTCCACTATTTTATCTGTAAAAAAGAGACAGCACAGGAAAAATCAAGCAAGCACAGGCATAGGACCCCAATTAAAAACAATAGAAAATTAAGAACAGGAGTCACCAAGACTTCTCAAGTAGAGAAAAATAAAATTGGATAAGGAAGAAATCATTTATGGAACCAAATCTGAACTGTGCTTAATAAAATATGATGGCCACATTTCTTTTTCTTTTAATTTTATCATACATACTTTTTAAGTGTTTAATGAAATAAAGCATTCAAGATCAATTCAAAGTGAGCAGGGATGAAACTAAAATGAATGGCATGTCTATGGAGGTCTAGTCTGGGATAGTCTCCCAATTATCTCTCCACTCATTCTCTCAACCTATAATTGAGCACCTCTCTACCCTGCAAAGAAAGGGAAAGGCCCAATGTGATCCAGCTCTTCTTTTACGTTCCCATTGCCAGCACCCTGAGACACACGTGTATTAGTCATTCCAAGAGGTCCCCAGTCTTCCCGTGGCAAGTCTCCACCTACCTCTGCCCTCTCTGCCAGTGTTCCAATATCTCTAAAATGGTTTCTTCATGTCGTTTCTTTACATAGAATTTTTAAGGCTTACAGGATAAAATCCAAATTTCTTAGCATCATATCACATTAGAGATGCTTCACAATAAACCTCAACCTGCTTTTTTACTAATTTTTCTTCAAGAATTCCTAAATAATAGTATTAATACAACTGAGCACTCACAGTATGTCAGGACAGCAGCCTAAGGACTGCATTAATTCACAACTACTGTGTGCCGTAAGTACTTTTATTATCCCCATTCCATGTCGGAGAAAACTGAGCACAAGCAAATAAACTGCCTATGTCGGGTCTCCTATGAGTAAGCAATGGGGGACAGGATTCCTTTCAGCTGGTCAGACTGCAGAGCCATACTCAGAATCACTATGCTGTGTTGGTCTCTACCTTCCATTGTCTCCCCCCGCAACACCCTACATGCCTCTCATGCTTGCAACTCTCTCTACTCTGAGTTCCAACAGCATATGCTCAATTCTAACTTATCCCATTTGTTATCATTTTAGGTAGAACTATGACCACACCACACCTGAGTGCACAACATCTTGCAGACAAAAGAGCTACTCTTATATGAATTCTGTCCACAGTACATGGCTGTCCGAGCTTGATATATGAAAACTGGTTGACTAGCATGCTTCTGCCTAGTTCTCTGCAGTTTCTCCCTCCTGGGCAGAGAGCGTTTTGTGGCACAGTAGTTTTCCTTGAAAAGATCCAGTGATCTAGCAAGGAGAGTTTCCAAGCCCTCCCATTCCTCCATCCTGACTGCAGGCAGATACAGGTATGTGTTAGTTGTGAGACAAGCTCATTAAACACTCCATCCAGGTCACCGAAGGAAGTTTCCTACCTGTCCCTGCTCCTGGCCATTAATGTTTGCAAGCCCTGATATAAAACAGAGCACTTAGCTCCCTGGTACATAATTCTCTGCTCTTCACTCAAATTGAAACTGAATGATTCAGTTTCTACCTTACAGCACAAAATCCATTTTATTCTTAACAGCCTCAGCCTCAAGCTTTACTGATGATTTTTCCTAAAGGAGACACACTCCAAAAGGCCATGGATTTAGAGCGTTTTTAGACTGACTGCAAATGGTATCAGCTGAATGTCACTCAGCATCTTGCTGAAGGCTTCCTTGGAAACAACTGATGAGAAAAGAGAACAGATTGCCGTAGAGGTCAACTATTCCTAGTGGCTTGCTCTTCACTCTCCTAGCTCTGTCAATCCACAAATATGTTGAGAGATCCTTAGTGCATGAGGTGAAATCTCTTTTTTTTTTTGTAAGATTTTATTTATTTATTTGACAGAGAGAGAGACAGCGAGAGAGGGAACACAAGCAGGGGGAGTGGGAGAGGGAGAAGCAGGCTTCCTGCTGAGCAGGGAGCCTGATGCGGGGCTTGATCCCAGGACTCTGGGATCATGACCTGAGCTGAAGGCAGCCACTTAACAACTGAGCCACCCATGCACCCCTGCAGTGAAATCTCTTATAATTCTCTAGAGCACGGAGAAATCAGTTCTGATAGCTGCTTTTGTTCATTATTATTGGAGCACGTAAGTTAAAATAAATTAACACAATTAAAAGATGCAGATTTAATTCCCTCAAATACCTAAGAGACGCCACAGAAGGCAAACACCAGAGGACTAAACCTGTGCACCACCAAAACCTCTATAAAACATCCAGTGTTTACAAATGCATCCTGAGGAATTGGGTTTTAAACTTTCCCTTCATTAAGACAAAGAAACATGCTCAAATATTTTAACTGAAACTGACCACCATTAACATTTCTTTCCTCTATAGATAAATCCATAAACAGACATGAGGATAACTTACTACCTCCTGACATACACACATGCAAAGGGACAATGATCTTGCTGGCACAGGATTAAAACTGAATTACTGTTAAGGATAACAGTGACGATGATGACAAGTACAGGCAGTATTCTACATTTTGGCCATTTAAGAATCATTGTATATTTACCACTGTCCTACGAGTGACCCTATTTTACCAATAAATAGATTGAGGCAGAGCAGTTTAATAGTTTGTTCACAGTCATGCAGTAAGTGGTGGATCAAGAATTCGGACTCTGAACCCAGAGCCCACTCTGAGCTGCTATGCCCCACTGCCTGTGGGATTAGCCCTTTCTATTACTCCCTGAAAGGCACCACCACGGGAAAACACCTCTATTAGAATCCATAAAGGTGACTGAGTCTAACATACTTCCTTGACAGAAAAGCTGTTAGGAGAGGTCAAAGCAGTGCAGGAAGTCTAGCGAAGACTACTGTTTCACGTGCCTTCCTCATTTCCCAGTCACCCTTGCAATGAGCTGGGCCAAGTGACAGGTTCAGGCTAATGAACTGTAAGAAATGATGTTTCTCATTTCCAAAGTAAGGCAGTTAAATATACCTCTTCCATCTCTCCCCTGCTGAAGTGACAGTGGAGAAGATGGAAAAGGGTCACCTCGCCAGCATATGATTTTGTGTAAGCAAGAAATAAACTTCTATTGTTATTAAACCCTGAGACTTGAGGGTTGATAATTGTGAAAGCTAGCAATAATGACTATGACTAATACAAGAGGCTTAAGAACATGTTCCCAGACTTGAATTTCCTTCCTGTTGTCCGTTAAGCTGGACTCTTCCTTCCCTGGTTTCCTCTAAGCTAGAGTTTGATCCCACTGCCACCTGTCTGAAGGTTATTTTGCTTCCAGAGGCCAAAGTAGTCACGGCTAGAGTGATCTCTAGGGCAACAGGCCATGTAAGCAGGTGGTTCAGATCTGTCCTTCCAACTGGGCCCCATTCTAACCATCCATTATACACTCTTTGTTTGGATAACAATAGTCAAATAAATCACTGACATGTACTTTTATATAATAAAAAGGCCCAGGAAGCAATAAGGAATCTTGCTCTTGCTCTGTGGTATCTTCACGACCCTTTTCTTAGGTAAATTTAGTACAGTCTAACTTGGAAATTCAGGAGATAATTTGGTAGGTACTTGGCATCATGCTTTTCCAAACTTAGGACTTATTTTATGATTCTTCTCAAAAATGTAATTCCAATTTCTTCTCAATCAAAAGCATCCCCCATTCTTATTGATAATGAATGGCCTGAAGAGACTCATGGGACCTCCACAGTAATTCTCAATACCACTGGGAAGTAATGTTGTGAGTCAATAGTGAAAGGGATAGGAACCAAATAAAGAGTGCTATGTACCTAAATAAATACCACATCTACAGAAACCCAAAAATGTCTGCTTCATCAAAATAAATGGCTGGCAGTCTAGGACAGAGTTAACACTCACACAAAGCCTAACACAATAACACAAACTATCATAAGTTTCCAAGTCATGTCACAGGTTGCTGACTGAATATACAACATTCACTAGTGTCACTACCTGCCACAGATGTCAATTTCCCTTCCTTTTGATGTGTAAAGCTGTTCTTTATGGGAGGGGGACGCCTGGGTGGCTCAGTCAGTTAAGCATCTGCCTCTGGCTCAGGTCACGATCCTAAGGTCCTGGAATCGAGTCCTGCATCGGGCTCCTTCCTCAGCAGGGAGCCTGTTTCTCTCTCTGCCTGCTGTTCCCCCTCCTCGTGCACACACGCTCTCTCACTCTCTCTCTCTCTGACAAATGAATGAATGAATGAATGAATGAATGAATATCCGAGGGGCGCCTGGGTGGCTCGGTCAGTTAAGTGTCTGCCTTCAGTTCAGGTCATGATCCCAGAGTCCTGGGATCAAGTACCGCATCAGGCTCCCTGCTCAGCTGGGAGTCTGCTTGTTCCTCTCCCTCTGCCCCTGCTCGTGTTCCCTCTCTCAATGTCTGTCAAATAAATAAATAAAACTTTTAAAAAATTTTAAATAAATAAGTATGGGAGGAAAAAAGCAAGCATTTCTTCTTGATATCCAATATGCCAACACTACATCACAAAAGGTTGTCTTTTTAAAAATCACTGGTTTTTAATATATAAAAAATTATTTCTCATCAGCTATTTAGTCAGAGTTGGCAATGTTGTTTGTCTAGCCCACTGAACAACTGAACTCCCCCATTTGAGAGGTATGACAGGAGGAAACTGGCCTGCAAAGATTTAAAAGTGGTCAGTCCCAATAATTCCTGTGTAGGGTACCACATTCCTCTCATTCCCCAAATCTGAGCCCCTGCCCAGGCTTCTCAGGAGGAGACACAGACATCAGCAGGGCTGGGTTCCTGAGACTGCTACCACCCTTTCCTGTCTCCTTCCAGCACCCAATGAGGCAGACCTGAATGGCAAAAACACCTTCCCATCTCTCAGTCATCCTCCTACTACAGCCTGAGATAAGTTGCTCTGAAACACAGTTCTTAATTACGCCATTCTTCCCTTCTGCCTACAGGACCAAGTTCCCTCTCTTCTGAAGGCATCCAACTTCCCCCAACCTTCCCTTCCACCTGCACTCTCCCTCATGACCTTCTATGTACCTTAAGATCCATCCTCATAAAATTGCTTACCTTCTCCCCAAGATACACCACGCCCTGTCAAGTCCCAATGGCTCTGCTCCCGCTGTTCTCTCTGCCTGGAATGACCAGTTTAATCCTGGCTCCTCATTCCTTCTTGACTAGAGAGAATCTCTGCATCCTTCAGAGCAGTGTCGGTCTCAAGGTATGGCTTGAGAAGGTTCTAGCTCTACCTCCCAAACTACCCCAAATAAATACTGTGCTTGCTGTGTAACCCCTTCTGATCAGACCACCACTCTATCCCTAAGCCCCTCTTACACACGGAAATTCGGAAGCTACCACTTCCAAGTTCAGATCACATTTCATCTTCACTATGAAAATGTCTGCTGGCATGAAATGAATCCCTCCCTTCAACCATGGACCTCAACTTGCTTGAGGGCATGCTGCAAAAGTCTTAAGATTAAGAGATGCACCATGGAATTTTATTCTGTGGCAGGCAGTCTGTAGGTTTCTCCTCTACCCAATCAGTCCTACCTCCTAGCATTCACTCCCTTGTATAATCCCCTTTCCTGAATGTGGGTAAGGAGAATCCTTCCAACACCCAAGTTCTATGAGTATGCCTGGAGGCAGATCCTTCCGCAATCACACATCCAGATGAGATAGACCCCAGCCACGCCAGTCACCTGGATTGTATCTTGTGAGAGGCCATGAAGCACAGGACCCAGCCATGCCCAGACTCACGACACACAGAAACTGTCATAGTAAGTTCATTGTTTTTATAAATGTGTGTGGTTTTAAGCTGTTAAATTTGTGACACTTCGTTATACAGCAACAGAAAACTGAACAGAAGGGACAGGGTAAAAAGACTAGAAATCCTTGGGCTAAAAGATCAGTATCTGCAGCTCCCTCTTTGACAGTTGCTCAGGAGCAGAAGGGAACTTGAGAAGTCCAACTTCCACTGGCTCTGCATCCCCCCTTTATGGAAGAGGGAGAGAGAGCAACATGCCTGCTGAATAGCATAACTCCCCATCTCTGTCACTTCTCCAGTAAGTAAGTCCTCCAAATTTCTACCTCTTCTCCCACTTAAATGTCACTGCAGGGTTTTTGTTTTTGTTTTTCCTTCTTAAACTCCTGGAGCTCCAATGGTTCCATGTGCTCAGCCTTCCCCTGCTGTGGCATTTGACAGTTGGCCGCCCCCTGCTTGCTTAACACTCTCCTCCAAATAAGACCTCACCTTCCTGGGTTCTCCTCCCACCTGTGAGAACACTCCCTCTAAATCACCTTCAAACAGCTTCCTCCCCTGCCCGTATCATACACAGTATATATGTCCTCAAGCTTCTGTCCTGGACACTTGTCTCTTCAAACTTCACACCATTTCCCTGAGCAATCTCATTCATTTTTATGGTATAAATACCACTTACTTGCTATTAAGCTCAAATATACCTTTTCAGGGCAGAACCACATATATCCAGTGGTCTGCCAGACATCTTCATCTGAATGTCTCATAGTCACCTCAAACTCTAAACATAATCCAAAAGTTAATCTTATTCTATTTCTATCTTAATTTTGTTCTTTCTTCTCCCGCATTCCTAACCTTGGTGATTTCAGCACCAACATCCACTGAGTCACCACTGAATTCATACTAGACCCCTTTCTCTTTACTCCCCCTTCCTCCAACCATCCACTGAGTCCTACTAGTGGACTTCCATCGCCTAAGTAGCCCTTGAATCTATCTCGTCCTTTCCTACCATCCTGCAGACCTTCACCACTTCTCTCCTGTAAACTCACCTCCTTGATTGCAGTGTTGGCCTCTTCGAATCTAACCCCCAAGAACCACATGAAAAACGGCATAAAAATCACCTCTTGGCATCTGCCTCTCTTGTGACTCCCTCCATACCCCCTCTAACACAATACCAGAAGACTTAACGGATCAATCATTCAATAAGCACTGTTCTGATATAGAAGATACAGCAGTGAACAAAAGTCTATTCACTTGCATGAAGCAGCCCACTGTGTATGCCTCTGATTTCACTTATGCTGCTGTCCCTAGCCCACAACCTGACCCCCATCCTCTTGCCCACCTAGCAAATTCTTAATTCCATCTTCAAAACCTTCCTCTGGGAACGCTTCTCTTTTATCCCCTGCCCCCCACAGTCATTCCCTCTTCTCTGCTGCTTCTGTACTTTGGGAACATAAGGCTATTTTTATATGTAAGTTGCATAGTAATTGCTTTGATTATAACCCCTTCTGCCCTTCTAGACTAAGCTACCCAAGGGACTGTTTCTATTGATCTCTGAATCCTCCATGTGTTAGCATCATGGCTGATTTTGTTGTAGGTAATCAATAAATGTTAAGGTAACTGAATCTCCATGTGCAGTAAATTGGACTATTGTTTTCATATATATTTTCCCTCCCTGTAACAGGGTTATAACTCCCACCCCCCTCGCTCCCACTACCCCGTCATAGGCCATACTCTCGCATCTGGTGGAAGTTTACTTCTCCACCTCATTGACTTTGGCCATGTGGCACCCTTGGCCAATGGGATAGAGGCAATCATGTTTTCCCCATCCCCATGGACGCTACAAACACAACTGCGTGGTTTGGCTCAGATTCTCCTATACTCCTACCCTTCCCATAAGAACTGCACGTCCTAAACAAGCTGCTTTTTCAGTCTGGATCCTGATTAATAGACACTTGAGCCAAGTAAAGCCCCGCAGAGACAGAGCTCACCTGCACCCCTCATGATATGAACAAGAAATAAAGGCTGTGACTGTAAGCCAGTAAGATCCTGGTGTTGTCACCCCAGCAAAGCCATCCCAGATTTTCTAGAACATTCCAGATAGTCATCAAATCTCGGCTTAAACATACACATTTAGGGAGAGCTGTTTTTTAAAGAACATTGCATCATTTAAAAATATTTCTTAATACTAATGCCAAATTTACATCCTCCTATTTTTTAAGCTTGGACCTACTCTTACCCACAGATATTTCATAAGACACATGTAACAGCCTCATATTTGTAGACAACTATCATATGATGTCTTAAGCAGACCCAAGGCTAAGCATGCCACATTCCTCAAACCATTCTAAGTAATCTCTGTCAATACCCCTTTTAAATATCTTGGTCTTGTTCCTCAAAATATACTCTCAATTTTGTCAAAATCTTCAAATGTGGTGCTAGAACTATAATAAATGGCCTGACAGATATGGCCTGACCATGGAAGAAATCCCTTACTAGAACACAAAACTTATCTTGGCTTTTTCTTTTCTTTCCCAGGTTAGCATAGCAGCACAAACAGGCTACAAGATGGAAAAGATACAGTTCACCATAATCTTATTTCAAACAATATTGTGGTCAAACCAAATCCCTAAGCCTTGATCTATGAGATGTTTTCAAGCCTCCTGTATTTATATATCTAACTACAGACATTTTATATGTATCAATGCTAACCATTACCTTCTTTTATTGGTCCAACATTCTAAATACCAAGATGATTTAGACCCACACTCTACCATTCAACACTATTAACTAGCCTTTGCCTCCCTCCCCATTTTTTGGTGCTTCGTATCTGACAAACATACTTTTTTTATCATTTTAATCTCTGATGAAATTACTTAACAGTTAAGGGTCAATGTTGGAGTACTCTAACAAAACACTCAAGAAATCTGTTCAAGGTAAAATGGTGACAACAAAGTCACACATGTTGTTTAATCTGTCAGAAGCCCCTTACCCTCCACCCACCACCACTAATACTTCCAACCAATATGCTTTTCTATATTTTCCAAAAGTTCTAAGACTTGCCCCAAACCCAGCAACAGGAAATATATGAGCAGTGTTCTCCAGAGGAGCAGCATCAGTATCACCCGGAACTTTTTAAAAATGCAGTCACTGGCCCCACCCCAGACCTAAGGTGTCTGAAACACACCCAGTGGTGAGTCGGATGCCGCTCAAGTTGAATCAGGGCTCTAGAGCATTTCTTTGACTGGGCTGTCTAGCAACTTTCCCAAAAATGTATGACACCCTTGTGCTGATTTGTCCTCTTCAAACTTCAGCCCGCTCTTAGTTAACTCTTATTTCTGAATAGCCATTAACTATTTAATCAGCCTTTCTAGCAAAAGTACAAAAATAAATAAATAAATAACAAGTCAAAGTCACAGTCACCAGTCCACAGAGCTCAGAGGCTGTCTTTTCTCCCATTTAGGAAAATGAGGACATTATTTGCCTCATTTTGTAACATTTCTTTCCCACTCTTGATGATTTTCCAAAAATTATCCATAATGCTTCTGTGATTACATGTGGTAGTTCCCTTAGCCTCTGAGACAGAACTTTTTAAAATCTCTTAATAATTGTCTTCCTAGCTATGGTTTCAAACTGTGAGGTTGTTATACAACTAAAGCAGGGATGAAAGTTGGAAAGAACCGAGTTGTTTGTTATATGTCCACCTATATCACTCATGGGTGTGTCTCTTTCTTGGTCCTGCTCAGGACAGAAGATTCTGTTCCACTGTTTTGTTTCATCTTCAACAGTGGTGAAAGGCTTTGACATTGTTCGGAAAAGTCAGAGCTTCCCATGAACCCATAGTTTCCTCCATCTAGGAGGACAGAACAAGGTTGACTTATTTTCTTACTTTGCTCTTCTGTACCATCTAAGTAGTATATAAGAATCGCAGACAACTTTTTCACAGAGAGATAGAATATTTCTATGTATATATTTAAATCTTATTTTAATGTGAGTTCTTTGAACCATTCCCTGCGCTATGTCTTTCTTCCCTAGGAACTATCTGTACATCAGTTTAACTTAAGACAATTTCTTCTTTAATTTTAGAATTACATTTTTCTGCTCCCTCGTCATCTTGCCACTCTGGCCCAGCCCCCCGAGAGCAGGACACCGGCCTCTCTTCTGTTCACAGCTGTTCGTTCCCAGCTGCCTGCAGTCATTGCAGAGTGACTCAAACTTCTCAGGAGTGTGTGGCCCAGCCGCCCTGCGCTCAGCCGCCCCACCGCAGACACTCAGACAGCAGCAGACACTCAGACAGCAGCTGCCGGGGAAGCACGCAGTCACTCACAGGCAAGCGCCCACGCCTGTCTGAATTCGGCAGGCTCTCCCAGGCAGATCATCTGAAAAAGAGGCAGCGAAGGCACTGAAGCTATCATTGTTACAACCTGGGCGCTCCACAGCAGGCTCATTGGTATTCAAGTGGGATCATCACGACATCTGCCACACTTACCCTGCAAAAGCAGCTGGCTACACAGCATCACAGCTCTCGACTTGGATTGGGGTCAGAGGCCTGTTAACCCCTGGTTGCACTACACAGTCTAACAGTCTTTGGGGGGAGAACATGGCCTTCTTTGGCCTAATATTAAGGTATTACATAGAGTAAATACGATTTCTCCTTCATGTCTGTGCCTGGATCAAAGTAAAAGATTAATTCTTTATTTTTGCTTATCTCCGTAACTAGAAAACAAGAATGATAATCAAGCAGGATGATGGAAGAAAAGAAAATTGAGCCATTAATAATGAAACAATATGGTTTGTTGGTTGGTTTAAATCAATTTCTAATGTCAGTCTCTCTCTTTGTTCATTCTACCTCCAATGTCCTGGAGTAAAGCTGGAGATTTTTTGTTCCTTTTTTCCTCTGAAAATAAATTTCCCTCAATCTATTACATCACTAGTTTTAAGCAAAAAAAAAAAAAAAAAAAAAACCTTTTGAATGAGAAAGATGCCTTGCTTGAAAGTAGCCACTCCCTACCCACCCTCCAGAAAAATATTTTGGGAAACTTAGAATTGATTCTGTTCAAGGACAGCTGTTGAAGGAAAAGACTGGCAGATAATCATGTAATTTGGAAATAACAGAGCTAAAAGGAAAAGATGTGTTGTGGTCCCATCACAGATTCTAAGATTTCAATATTACCTCCCAAGCAATGAGGATTTAACTAGACAGATGAACAGCATGATCACAAAAGAGCACATGTGCAGCTTTCTCTCCACAGGTGAGCCAACATTCTTTCACACAGAACTTTGCACACATCTCTGCCCCTCCGTAAGTTCTACTCTTAGTAAACCTGAGAAGGAATCATCGCAAAACAGTGCAAGGATTCTGTGCCAAGGAGTATAAAACTCCACCAAGATCAGAACTACTGGTGCTGGACACAGCCCAACACAGCCGACACTTGGGCTGGGGCCTGTCAGCTGCTGCACCTCCGCCGTGGACAATTCTGCACGTCCTTCAGAGCACAGTTTATTACAGTCAGTGTTCTGTAAAGCACACATTCAGAAGTCTCTTTTCTACATCTTCTTCTCTCCAAAGAAATAAAGTGCACATTAAAATAATAAATCAATGCCACCGTATGCCTACTATTAAAAAGAAAAACACAATAGTCTAGAAATTCATGCTAAGGTTTCCACAGCAACTGTTTCACAGCCCAACTCATAACATTAACCATTCCATTCATTCTAAAATGCTTCCAAAGACTCTAGAAGAGAAAGGGGTGGTTGGGGGATGACCAAGTTACAGTACTGGGGGGAGGGAGAAGAGACTCCCTTGTTTTCATGTACTTGAATTCTCCCCACTGAAAATACTGTTTAAGTACATATTGCACCATTAATATTCCTAATCCCAATTATTTAACAAACAGTAGATAATTCTGGAAAGATCTACTGACAGTTTTTTTGGTTGGGGGGTAAGAGAGATGTTCAGGAAAAACTAATTTTTTAGGACAGAAATATGCATTCTCAACAAAGCAGTCTTTTTTCCCCTCCAACAAAGCATAGTCTTAACCCAGCATTAGAGGTTATTTCAAGTAATTCAATCAGGTTGGCAACTCCAGACCATGATGCTAAGTGTCTTCTTCTGTGAACTGGCTAATTCAACAGGACCAACTGAAATGCCCTGAACATTCATTCCCAAAGTCAGGGGGAGAGGATGAGAAGTTTAATTGTGCAGCTTCCCCTCCTAGAAGGGGAACAAACCCCCAGCCCTGTACCACGAGATTATACACGAAAGGCCTATTCACCAAACTACAAGGAAAAGTTTTTATTAATTCACAGAGTTCCTCTGTAAAACTGCCCACATCAAATATATGTTGCTGGAAGCGAATCCAAATATAAAGAAAAGCTAGCCATGTGGCTTAAACCAAGAAAGAAAGACTGGCATATCCAAAAGGCTTCAGTAAGACTCCAGATCCACATGTTTTCCAAGTGCCCCTATAAACAGGAGAACAATAAGCCTGGCCTTCCATTTCAATATGGGCATGTGGCCTCAAACACCAGTTTAGAGGCTGATCCTGTATTCAGCCCAAATGTCCCCATTCTGTAGAAGAAAGCTCTTTCAGGGTTCTCAATGTAACAGTTGTAGGATTTTCTCCCTCAAAGTGGCATCAAAGGGAGCATACGCTAAGGGGAAATCCAACTATATATTTCCCTATCAAAACTCTGCATATAAAAATAAAAATCTATTGCAGAAAAGACATAACCCCTTTTTATTTGAGGAAAACAAACAAACAAACAAAAAAATAGCCAGTGTTTTCCTTTGCAGGAAGATGTTCACCCCTGAATTTAATCTAAAAAGCATGCTTCCTGCGTTGATCCATATGGCAGGCAGGCTGGGACCTGAGGTCATGTTGCCATCTTCTCACCACTTCCAAATCCTAGCACCCAAATTCAATGGCAGGGCAGGAGGCTTCCAGGAGAGGAGAGCACAGAAGCACAAGGCACCAGCCCCTGAGGGAACCCTGATCCTGGCCAAGCATCCCAGAGCATAAAAAAGTCCTGAGCATAGGAAGCATCCCTGAGCATTGGCAAGCATCCCTGAGCATGGACAAGCATCCCTGAGCATGGACAAGCACGCCTGAGCATAGGCAAGCATCCCTGAGCATGAACAAGCATCCTTGAGCATGGGCAAGCATCCCTGAGCATGGACAAGCATGCCTGAGCATGGACAAGCACGCCTGAGCATAGGCAAGCATCCCTGAGCATGGACAAGCACGCCTGAGCATGGGCAAGCACACCTGAGCATGGGCAAGCATCCCTGAGCATGGACAAGCACACCTGAGCATAGGCAAGCATCCCTGAGCATGCACAAGCATCCCTGAGCATGGGCAAGCATCCCTGAGCATGGACAAGCATCCTGAGCATGGACAAGCACGCCTAAGCATAGGCAAGCATCCCTGAGCATGGACAAGCATCCCTGAGCATGGACAAGCACGCCTGAGCATAAGCAAGCATCCCTGAGCATGGACAAGCATCCCTGAAAATGGGCAAGCATCCCTGAGCATGGACAAGCACGCCTAAGTATAGGCAAGCATCCCCGAGCATGGACAAGCACGCCTGAGCGTGCACAAGCATCCCTGAGCATGGACAAGCACGCCTGAGCATGCGCAAGCATCCCTGAGTATGGACAAGCACGCCTGAGCATAGGCAAGCATCCCCGAGCATGGACAAGCACGCCTGAGCATGGGCAAGCATCCCCAAGCACGGACAAGCAGGCCTGAGCATGGAAAAGGAGCCCTGGGCAGTCAAGCAGAGCGTCAGAAGCCAGACACTGGGTCCACAGAGTGGAAGGGAATTATAATCTGAACACTACATTAGGGAGGGATGTTCAAAATGATCCCCACTTTCAAGATAGTGGCACTTAGTTGCCTTATGATCAAGTACAAACAGCAATACACCTAAATAAGATGAGAAATTAAAAAAATGGAGAAACCTAGTCACCCTACAACATCTGTTTGGAACTCAAAATGCATTTCCATAGAAAGCTGGCCAGCCCCTTCCTTACCCCTGAAATCTGACAATAAGTACACTCTCCAGAGTACCCTCTGCCTCACATGCGGATCAACATGAGAAGCTAAAAGGAAAGCAGAAGGGAAGGACACATATGAGTAGGTGGGCAGGAAAGGAGGTAGCCAACACCGTACCGAGGTAGCTTTTGGCATCTCCTCCTAAATAAGGAATCTCCTGGGACTGTTCAGTCCTAACTCGGGCACTGCCAGCATTACTACGCCTACCTGGAATTCTCAGTCTTCAGTCTGGGAAAAGGGTTTTTCCAGTGCCCTGCATACAAGGCTGACCCCAGAAGTGTATTTTGATTCCCTCCTACCATCAGTTCTGTGTCTCTCCCTCACCTCCTAGAACTCAGCCTCCTCAATCCAAGGCTAGCAAGTCAAATGGTGCCCCATACCAAATGCCTGTCCTAGCCTCCAAAGTATTCCTAGCCCTAACTGTCTGAGTGCCCCCAGCCTCTAACACCACCAAACTCTTCTGTTGTATGGAGACCTCAGCGAGGTAACCAGTTAAAAACTACCTCCTGAACTAAGGTGGAAGATAATAAGTGATAGCTCCTTAGCATCCCAAAGCTGTAATATTTGTATCTATATAATAATAAAACTCACTGAACTTCAGTAGGCAGAATTTCAGGCAATCAGGTAAAGAGATCTGAAGGGAGGAAGCTATCAGAGACTTCACTGCTGCCTGCACATAGGCCCAGGTACCAGGAAAACTCCCCTGGACACAGCTTCTTTTCTTCAGAATACAAGTTTCCCACTAGCTTCAAGTTTGTTCTGCCCTGTTTATTTTCCTTAAGAGTTCACCAGCAATGACAGAGGGATGCTAGCTCTGGGCAGGAACAGGACTGTGTTATGAAGTGTGGGGGTCAAAGAGTTCCCTTGGGTGCCTTTGTAATAAGCATTACTTTGAATAACCGCACATTAAGGCCAACCCTGGAACTGTAACAGGCAGAAAAACTGATCTGACTCTAATGCTTCCAAATTTTCCGTACCAAATAGGAGCCAGGGTTACAACCCTTCAAAACTGAGAAAACTAGAAACACGGAGCTTTAAAGGAATCTTGCAAATGGCCATTTGCCCCCAGAAAAACAATGCTATGTGAGTAGGCTAGAGCAGATGCACAGATTCCTGCCTGGTGAGCTTCGTGGGGAAAGAGCCAGCAGAGGACTCCAGAGGTGACTCAACACCCCACCCAATGATGCTGGAAAACCTCAGCAACCACCCCTAGAGTTGCACAGGTAGGGGGTGACCCTTGCCCAGCAGGAATCTTCTTGTCTCATGGAAGTACCCCCTCGGTCAATGTCAAACTATCTTGAGCTCCCCATCAACCCGAAAGAGCAAAGCTGGAGTGCTGCCCCCACCCACCCAAGAACAGAGAACCCAGAATGGTGGAAATATTCCTTAGAGAGTCAGTGGAAACATCAGGGCACCATGGCTCATTAACAGTACCACAGGAGACTATGTAACATTCAATTACTCAGGACCAAGAAGAAGGGCTAATTATCAAATTCAGGGATTATCCAGGCCTCGCTTCCCCCTCCACTCCTCCTCTTGGCGGCCTGCCCTTTCCCATGCTTCAACTAGGGAGGAGTAAGGTAAATAAGAGAGGTGAAATACCAGTCAGCTTGTCTGATAAGTGGTTTGGGAAGGAGAATAAAACTACTAATCAAAAGGAAGCTTCCAGACTAATTACAGCTTTCTATATTCCAGGCTCTTTCTATTGGTTTCCATATCCCATGATTCCCCTGATCCCGTTACCATAGGTAAGAAAGAGATAGGTCTAAGTTTCATAAAAATGAAATATTCATTGCCACATGCATGAGTTACTGAGCACTTGCTAAACACTGTGTAAAACACTGCGCTGGGGACAGGGATATGAAAAAGCTTATAGAGATCCTAGCCCTCCGGGAGACCACGGCTTACGAGAGAAGGCAGACACAGAAAGAGCCAACTGCACTGTCATACAGCAGTGTACGTGCTGGGAGAGACCAGAATCCTCTCTTAGGTGCCAACCCCATGACACCCACACACTGGGCTACCTGAGAGCAGCTTTGAAACTCCACAAAGGATGTGAGCTCTGCCTCTCCAAAGAGCCCCAAGCCCTAAATGGAACCTTCTTTCAGAAACAATAGAATATGAAGGTAAGAGGTTTTTTCAATTTAGAATTTTAAAAAAAGAACCCATTGGAATTAAAAGTGCCACATAGCCAGACACATAGGCACACAACACAGGCCAGAACTTCACCTATCACTTTCTGGTGAGACTATTCTTTTTTCTTCTGTTATTATTACCCCAGTAAGCAAGACTCCAAGGAGAATAATGCACGAGTCACTAGTTTAGGTCCCTTTTAAGGAAGAAGATAAAGAAAAGAGAATAAAACAGAACAATTACTTTGTTAAAGAAAATGATGCTGCTTCATTACACATCTGCTTACCTTCTTTACCCCCAAATTCTTAATTCCTATTTTGGAGAGCAAGAAAAATCAGGAGACAGAAAAACAAACAAGCTGGGATGAGCAGAAGTTTCAGAAAAGAAGTCCTTCAGTAGGACTCTGAGAAGACAGCAGAGTAGGAAGTATCAGTAGTCTGGCTCCCCTCCCTCCAGTGGCAGAGTTGGTCTGATATAACTATTTTAGAACTCTGGAGTCCACTGAAGACTTACAACTTCCAGAGAAGACCCAGACAGTAGTTGGGCCAATATCACCTCTTAGCACAACAGCAGAGCATGAGTGTGTTCCTACAACAGCTTGCATATAGCTTTCAGGAGCCAAGGTGGGCAAAAAGTATCCTGTCCTCCAAATCTCAGGGATCTGTGCTCTGACTGCAGGCTGTAGCTTCTGATCACAGAGGCAAAGAGGCTGGCAATTGTTGTTGCAAGCCCTTCCCATTCTGGATGAACGGACTTCCCCAGGACTTAAAGAGCTGGCAGCCTTCTGACCCCTTCATTTTTCACTTTTTGCCCTTTGGAGAGCCAGGTGTTAAAAGACTAGAACAGGGACGCCTGGGTGGCTCAGTTGGCTAAGCGGCTGCCTTCGGCTCAGGTCATGATCCCAGAGTCCTGGGATGGAGTCCTGCATCGGGCTCCTTGCTCAGCAGGGAGCCTGCTTCTCCCTCTGCCTCTGCCTGCCACTCTGCCTGCATGTGTTCTCTCTCTCTCTCTCTGACAAATAAATAAATAAATAAAAATCTTTAAAAAATAACAAACAAACAAACAAATAAATAAATAAATAAAAGACTAGAACATTCAAAAAATCACTACATACACAGGGAAAACTAGAAAGTGATTCCACATGCCCAAAGAAAAGGCTCAGAAAGGACCTAAAGCTCATCTTCAGCACAGAGAAAGCCTACAACAATCAAAACACAAACAAAAATAAAAATAATAACAACAACAACAATAAAAAGTAACCCTGGGGAAGGGGAAGAATCTGATTTCTAAAGTTACTACCTTATGAGATTCAAATGTTCAGTATTTAACAAAAAACATCACAAGACATACAAAGAAACAGGAAAATATAACCCATTCAAAGGGAAAAAAATCAACAGAAATGATTTCTGAAAAGAACTGATGGCAGATATATTAGACAAAGACTTTAAAACAACTGTCTTAAAGATACTCAAAGAACTAAAGGAAACAGTCAAGAAAATGATAAAGATGTAATTCTCTGATATCAATAACTGAAAGGGAAGGGGACAGAGCTGTAAAGAAGTAGTTTTTGTATGTTACTGAAGTTAAACTGGTATAAATTCAAATTAGTGTTATATCTTTAATTAAACATTATCCCTATGGTAATCTTAAACAGCTATGGAATATACACAAAAGGAAATGAGAAAGAAATTTAAACATTTCACTACAAAAAATTAACTAAACACAAAGATATATAGGAAATGAGAAACAAAAAACTATAGGATAGCATATAGAAAACAAATAGCACAACATAAGTCCCTCCTTATCAGCAACTACTTTAAATGTAAGTGTATTAAACTTTCCAATCAAAAAAACAGAGACTGGCAGAATAGATAAAAACATGTGATCCAACTAGATGCTAACCACAAGAGACTCACTCAAGATCCAAAGACACAAAGAGATTGAAAATGAAAGGGTAAAAAAAGTCCATGCAAAGAGTAAAGAAAAGAGAGCAGAGGTACCTATATTAATATCAGACAAAAAAATTTAAATCAGAAAAGGCTATAAGAGACAAAGAAGGACATTATGTATTAATAAATGGCTCAAAACAGCAAAAAAATCCCAATATTAACATTCACATACCTAATAACAGACATCAAAATACATAATACAGCATCTAAGCACCTCAGGTCATGACCCCAGGGTCCTGGAATGGAGCCCCACATCAGGCTCCCTCCTCAGCGGGAAGCCTGCTTCTCCCTCTCTCACTCCCCCTGATTGGGTTCCCTCTCTTGCTGTCTCTCTCTCTGTATCAAATAAACAAATAAAATCTTAAATATATATATATACATATATATATATATATATATATATATATATATATATATATATATATAAAAAAAACAAAAACTGACGAATTGAAGGGAGAAACAGACAGTTCCACAGTAATAGCTGGAAGCTTCAATACCTCACCCATAATAACGGACACGACCAGTAGACAGAAGAAAAGGAAAGAGAGGCCCTAACACAATAAACCAACGAGATCTAACAGACACATACAGAACAGTCTGCCCAACAACAACAGCGTACAACATCATGCACATTCTTCTCACGTGCACATGAGATATTTTCCAGGATAGAAAATATGTTAGGCCACATATCAAGTCTCAATAGATTTAAAAAGGTAGATATACAAAGTATTTTCTCTGATCACAAGATGAAGTTAGAAATCAATAATAAAAGTAAAACTGGAAAATACAAAAAAAAAGTGGAAATAACACATTTTTAAACAACCAATGGATCATAGAAGAAATCACAAAGGAAACCAGAAAATACTTAGAGGTGAATAAAAATGAAAATACAAAACCAAAAATTATGCAAACACAGCAAAAGCAGTGTCAAGGGGGAAATTTATAGCTATCAATGCTTACATTAAAGAACAAAAAAGATCTCAAATCAACAACCTAACCTTACAAATTAAGGACCTAGAAAAAGAAAAACAAACTAACTGGGGCACCTGGGTAGCTCTGTCAGTTAAGCATCCAACTCTTGACCTCATCTCAGGTCTTGATCTCAAGGTTGTGAGTTCAACACCAGCACTAAAAAAAAAAAGAAAAGAAAAAAAAAAAACAAAAAAACTAACCCAAAGCTAGCAGAAGGAAAGCAATGATAAAGATTAGAGCAAAGATGAACAAAATAGAAGAACAGAAAAAACAAGAGAGAAAAATCAATGAAACCAAAAGTTTGTTCTTTAGAAAGATCGACAAAATTAAATCTTTAGCCAGATGGACAAAGGAAAAAAAAGAGAGAAGACTCGAATTACTAAAATGAGAAACAAAAGCAGAGACTTTACTACCAATTCTACAGGCATAAAAAAAATTTTAAGAGTACTATGAACACTGTACACAAAAAATTGGGAATACTGTGGTCAGAAGGCCCTTCAAAATTGAGGTAAATAAGAAATGAGAAACTTTGTCCTAAAAACAAAAACAAAAAATCTGGACTAATAGGCACAAGAAGTCCTGACATTTCAAGAGCACCCCTAAACCATCAGCCCCACTAAGAAACGCCTGCAATGACTGCAACATGTGGCAAAGTGACCCAGATATTTCATCTTAAGATCTGATTCTTCAACCAACCAACCTTTCCAGGTGCCTTTGCCACAACCTTTCCCCCAATGATTTTTTTCTTTTTAGCAAATGTGAACTATTCAAATTTGCAATCAAATGAATGCTTTTGTTAAACAATTTATTTTTTTTTTGTCAAACAATTTAAATCACAGTTATTAGGGTCTTCACAGTGTGAAATTCTTTTAAAGACACATAAAAAGGCTAATGCTAACTTAATCCAGGCAGTTTGAGCATCTCCTTATTTTTCAGCATTCTCAGCATTAATCTATCCTCATAAATTACTCCCATCCAGGCTTCTCAGAGTGAAAGAAATAAACTAAAATGTTTAAATCAGTAAGAGAAACCAGAAAACTCCCAGACAGGTCTCTAAGAGGAAGAGTCCAAGATCAGCACAGCCTTGAAGGGCATTTCTAGTCACACTTCACACCTCCTTGGAGAAGGTAGGAGGTGCACTTACTACCGTAAGTGACCTATTTCCCAGCATTGATGAAAGGAGCTAAAATTCAAGTTGTGCTGAGCACTGGAGAGCCAAGTAACAGGTTTACTGAACCAAAGCTTTGTCCAAAAAAAAAAAAAAAGCTCATCTAACTCATTCATTCTGCCCACCCAGTCATACCTCAGTACAAACTGCTTTCTTGTATGTCAACATATACCCTTTTTCTACTGACTTTACTTACCAAATGAAGCCTTTATCACACTCGGAGACTGGAGAAAATGGCCTGGAAGTTTAATAAATGCAAATTAGCTCTAAAGCCTTAGCTCACCTAGTCAGCTGCCTCTTCATAAAGAATGGCTTGATGGGCACCTGGCCGGCTCAGTTAAGCATCTGCCTTTGGCTCAGGTCATGATCCCGGGGTCCTGGGATGGAGTCCCACATCGGGCTCTCTGCTCAGTGGGGAACCTGCTTCTCCCTCTACCCCTCCCCTTGCTCAAGATCTCTCTCTCTCTCAAATAAATTTAAAAAAAAAGAAAGGCTTGAGAACCATTTAAGAGAAAAGGTATTAAGAAAAGCATCAGTAGGGGCGCCTGGGTGGCTCAGTGGGTTAAAGCCTCTGCCTTCGGCTCAGGTCATGATCTCAGGGTCCTGGAATCGAGCCCCGCATCGGGCTCTCTGCTCAGTGGGGAGCCTGCTTCCCCCTCTCTCTCTGTCTGCCTCTCTGCCTACTTGTGATCTCTCTGTCAAATAAATAAATAAAATCTTAAAAAAAAAAAGCATCAGGGAAGCAAAAACTAGCTATATGAGGCCTTCAGATCAATACCACTCTTTACATAAATTCTCCCCAAAACAATCTGTGAGCAAGGGAGGTGTCCCTGTGAAACAGATACAGTGAAGTGGAAGGTACATGAACTAAGGAAAAAGAAAAAGCAGGGGGCGGAGGTACCAAATAATGCCAATTCACACCAACTCACAGACATGTATCCCCAAAGAGCAAGGCCATGATTTCTCTCTGAATGGATAAAAGACACAGGACACCACTCAGGACAAAGCCAAGAAAAATCCCAGGACAGCAAGGGAGAAAAGCACTGCTGTTTGATCATTCCCTCTTCCTGTCACAAGTCAATTCAATTTGTCATGTATTAAAGGATATTTCTACTAGGCCTGTGCTAAATTAAAAAAAAAAAACAAAAACAAAAAACTGACACTTCTTAAAAACCAGGAAGACTTTATTCAGGACTACTGTGATAGATGTCAAGATTATTGCAACAGGGAAGAGAGATGGCACGCAACTCGAAATACCTGGGTTGGCTTCTCTAAGTGCCCACAAATGAGTCTTCCTGGTCTCTCTGTCCCATTCTCTCCCCATCATGCAAGTCACCTGGGCATCTCACTTTTCCTCACAACTCTACAGTGCCCCCACAGCTCTGCAGGATTAGCCTGGGATTTGAGGCTTCTCCTCCTTCACCGTCTCCTCTGCTCTTCTGTGAGAACACACCCTTCCACCAAAGTGGCCACCTAAACACACCTGGGACTCTCATGCCCCCTTGCCTCTCCTCTCCCTGTTTCCCCACCACCAGAATGTGTCCCTTGGACATCTAACAAAATCATAATTCATTTCAAGACCTGGTTCTAAACCTAATGCCCTTGAAGCCTTCCCAGACCCTCCCAGCTGGCCCTGACCTCCTCACCCTTGATGAGCTCACAGATTTTTTTTAATGCATTTAGCCCCATCTGAGTTCTTAGCTCGCTGAGGGCACAGATCCTGCTTTGGACCACTCTGCATCCTTCACAATACCTAGGAGAGTGCCCTCCCTTGGTCTTTATGTCCATGGGAAAGACCTTTTCCTTCTTCCTTTACCATAAAAATCAAATTAGCCAATAAAACACTACAGACTTAAAATAGGAATAATCTATCGGAAAGTATGATTAAGAAGGTGTTTCCTATTACATTTACAAACCAGGAAGAGCAAAAAAGAATAAAAAGAGAGCTCTTTTTTTAATTTTTTATTTAAATTCAATTTAATTAACATGTTATTACTAGTTTCAGAGGTAGAATTCAGTGATTCATCAGTTGCATATAACACCCGGTGCTCATTACATGAAATGCCCTCCTTAATGCCCATCACGAGTTACCCCATCCCCCTACCCACCTCTCCTTCAGCAACCCTGTTTGTTTCCTATAGTTAACAGTCTCTTATGGTTTGCCTCCCTCTGTTTCCTTATTTTTCCTTCCCTTCCCCCATGTCCACCCATCTTGTTTCTTAAATTCCACATGAGTGAAATCATGGTATTTGTCTTTCTCTGACTGACTTTGTTTAGCCTCTAGTTCCATCCATGTCGTTATAAATGGCAAGATTTCATTCTTTTTGATGGCTGAGTAATAGTCCACTGTGTGTATATATACCACATCTTCTTTATCTATTCATCTGTCGATGAACATCTGGGCTCTTTCCATATTTTGGCGACTGTGGACACTGCTGCTATAAACACTGGGGTGCAGGTGCCCCTTCAGATCACTATGCTTGTATCCTTTGATAAATACCTAGTAGTGCATCTGCTGGGTTGTAGGGTAGCTCTATTTTTAACTTTTTGAGGAACTTCCATACTGTTTTCCAGAGTGACTGCACCAGTCTGCATTTCCAACAGTGCAAGAGAGTCCACCTTTCTCCACAACCTCACCAACACCTGTTGTTTTCTGAGTTGTTAATAAGAGAGCTCCTATCTTAAAAGATTTTACTGTTATTTTCTTCTAGGTTTATATACATTTTCTAAATTTTCTGCAATAAACATATATTACTTTTATTAATACAGAAAATGTCACCTTAAAAACACTCTAAAGGAACATACAATAAATGTTATAGGAATTTAGAGAAGGCTGAGATTCATGTGAGTAGGAACAGGCCATGATATGATCACGAAGAAAGTATAGGCAATGAAGGGCTGGCAGATAAAAAGAGGACGAGGAGGAGAGAGCGAAAAAAGGGAGGAGGAGGACAACAGGAAGAAGAAGAAAGGGGGCAGGGAGAAGAATCAACTTCTGAGGCTATCATTTATCGAGAACCTACTAGATCCCAGGCTATTTACAAACATGATCTATCTCATCTAACCCTTGTAATCACTCAGTTAGGTAGGTATTACTATTCCCATTTTAAAGATGACAAAACTGAAAACTAGGGTGTGACTCACCCAAAGCCACACATCTAGTAAGTGATGGAGTCTATGCTCTTTCCACTCTGCTAGGAATTTTTCAGCTGGGTTCTGTGTTTATCAGAAGGATCCATAGATACTCAGCCTCAGGCCCCGGCCCTCAGCAGGAAGGTTCTGGGTTCCCATTCAGCATCAACGTGAGCAGTTCCACTGTAATCCATTTTATTATACATTTTGAGTATCAATATGTCATTTTTTAAAAAAAATAGGAGTTCCAACATTTCAAAAAATAAACAATAGTTTGAAAACCACTGCCCTATGCCATACCACCCCACTAAAAGGCCCTGAGGTGGCTGAGATATATTTGGTAGTCATGCTGGGCTGGGGAACACCGAAGGAGAAAGAAGCCTGTCCTGGATGTGTGTTAGGAAGCAGAGAGAAATGAGACTGAAACATGAGGGCCTAGAAAGTTCCTAAGACCCTGAAGTAAGGCAAAGGGAAGGAAGCCTTTTATTAGTTGACACCTGTGAGCCTCTGGCTCATGCCAAAACCAAAGGTGCAGGCGCATCCTCTAAGCAACCAGCATTTAAACGAAAAATTTCAGAAAACCTATTGTTTTCATTAGGACTAGCTTTGATATAAAAAATTTCAAATACCAAAACAAATGCAACAGATGTGCAACTCCATTTTAAAACCACTTGAATATGTGCAAATCTTCCAAAATAATGTGTGTTTTCTCAGCATTCCTACCCCTGGGTTGGGGATACTGTCTGCTGGCTCACCAGGCATCCTGGGCAAGTTTTTTGGGATGTTTCTCCATCCCAGGTTTGCCTTCTACTAATTAATCATTGAAAGACAGCACAAAAGGCATTTAGAGGAATTCAAAATTAACTGACAAGAATGTATCTATATTCAGCCACAAAACAAAAATAGGATCAAATTATGCTCTTATGCTGATTTAATTTATATGCTATATTTTATACAAACAATCTGATAGTTCTCACAGTTTGGAAGCATAATCCTTATGAGTAAGTCAACGAATGCTTGGTATGAGATTTTCCTCACTTTCCATTTCCTAAATGCTGAGCTGATTTGTTACTAAGTGATATTCTCTGTTTAGAGGAGAGCAGCCAAAAAAAAAAAAAAAAAATAGAGGAGAGCAGCCTTCAGATACACAAGCGTTAATTCATTTTGTTCATTTGGCTTCACGCTCATGACCAGTATCAGATGATGCCTTTATAAGAGATGGTAACAATAATGCATTCTTATTCCACACATAGGTTTTCTGAGCCTGGCATTTAATGGCTTTATGGAGGTCAAAAGATGAAAGGGTTTTTGAATGATTCTCATTGCTTAGCTGTAAAAGTCACAATTCTCTAGGTCTTAAAAGTTTGTTCATAAATAAAATCAGGGAGCTGAAACCATTCTGTTTAAACATACACCTAGTAAGCACCTATATGTGCACCAGGTGCTACAGTGATGCGGGGAATTCAAAGATGAAACAGACCCAGCACCTGTCCTTGGGAAGTTTATGAAAGGTAGCAGGAGTGAAATATATGTAAACAGACAACTTCTATATAACTTGGTATAGATCAGGGTACTACATAAACACAGAAAAAAACCTGTAGTGGGCAGAATAATAGCCCCGAAATGTCCACATCCTAATCCCCAGAACTTGCAAATATGTAACCTCACGTGACAAAAATGAATTAAAACTGCAGATGGAATTAAGGTTACTAATTCACTAATTTTAGAACAAAGAAAATATCCTGCATTATCTGGTGGGTCCAATATAATCCACTTAAAAGTGGAAAGAGGAGCAGAAGAGGAGAGAGAGAGATGTGATGGCAGAAGCAGAGTTCAAAGATGCTTTGTTGCTCACACTGAAGATAACAGGAGAGGACCAGTAGCCAAGGAATGTGGCCAGATGAGGCAAGGAAACAGGACTCTCCCTAAAGCTTCCATGAAGAAGTGCCAACCCCTTGACTTTAGCCTACTGATACCCATGTCAGACTTCTGAAGTAGAGAACTGCAGTTTGAAAGCACCAGTGTGTAGTCATTTGTTATGGCAGCAATAGAATATTAATAAAGAGCCCTTCGGTTGGAAACAGAATTATTTATACACGAAAAGAGAACACTCCTTCTTACCAACACTTCATCAGCCAAGCTCAGCAAGAAGAGCAAGGCCACTAAACCTTAAAGCTCAATCCAGAAACACAAATGCCGGGTAGTACACATTCATGATGTTATAAAAAGTCTCCAGTGACTGTTCCTAAAACATCCGTTATATACCTACCAGCCAAAAGAGTGGTGATTTGGGAGACAAACTACTCACCAAATACAAGGCCAAATACTACTTGGCCAGCACCACCACTGTGAATACTTTGGCGGTGCGCATACAAATGCTCACGTAGACCTTCCCAACGTTTGCTATCAGACGATCTAGTTTGCTTCAGCCTTAGTCAACCGACACTATAAATATAGCCTACTATGGAGCACAACACTTAAATGTGATACCAGAAGAAGCTGCAGAATCATTTTCCAAACACTGGCCTGGAGCCAGAGACAGTCTACTCCTCTGGAATCGCTCTCCAGAGGAGTCAAAAATAGCCCCACTTACCTGCCAGGCCGCATTGTGAAACACTAAAGAAGCATGAAAAAGCCAAGGGGGCAGCTTCCCCTGGATACTAGCCCAGTATTTGTTTGCTCACTTGAGATGACTCCAGGGAGTACAATCTCACCAGGACTAAGGCCAGAGGGAAGGGCCACACCTAATTCGGTTATTTTCAGGAAAGCCCGGTTTAGGCATGGAATTCCACAGTTGTGTTCGCAATTTATCAATGATCTGAGATTTTAAATATCATATTGTGGATCGCTGAGCTCACGCAGGAGGAAAACGATTAATTCTACATGCTATATGTTAACTACTAAATTTATTCTAACACTAAATCCAAAATTTTGTCTCCTTTTCTGAACTTAGAAAGTTGCCTACAATAAATTTTTAAGTAACAAACTCAATGTATACAATCACTTTTAGGAATATGTGTATGTGTATACTTCCCTTCCCTCCTCCCTTTCCTTAGTTTCTTTTCTTTATCTGCTCAATCTCTTCTCAGGATTACAGTCTGACATCCTACTTTGCATATTTGATCAATAGACTAATTTTAAAGCCATTCCCCTTCCCACCATCCTTGTCCCACATGTGCACCAAGAGAACACTGAGCAAACAGTCTTGTTGCAGCATAGGGTTACATTGTTAGCTTAGTGTAGAGCAGTCTCATCTTCATTTCTATCTTACCCTGGCACTCAGAACATTCTTAGTCATCCTAATCTTCTGTTTTCTTATGGGAGCTCCTCCAACCTCTAGACACATAAAGGGGAAAATACATATATAACCATGATGCACACAGCTCTCCTAGGAAAGGCCTGCAAGATGATAACAGTTAACATGTTTTACTAGGGATCCCTTTCCAACTGAGACCTACCTTTTCTCTAACACCAAGATTAAGAGAAGCTAAAGATCCTAAGGCCCCACAGACTCTGCTATAATACAAAGATAACAAAAGAAATCATAGAATTATGTAATTAATGGGAATGTGATAAAATGATTTCTCAACCAGCCAATACCAAGTTAAGTAGCTCCAGGTCACATGACACAAATTCTGAGTTCAATCTAATGGAATGATCTGGACGTCCAAAAGTACGAACATTTCCTATGCCTCTATTTCTCATTTTAATCAGATTGTTGGAATAAATATATAAATAAAGGACCAAAATACCTAAATCAAGAGAAACACTAGTACAAATGTGTAGTGATGTTCAGAACTCACATGTATTTATAATATTTATAAGTTGTCTAAATGTTCAGTGAAATTGACAGTATAGTGCTAACCTCTTTTCTTTCAAGTGGCTCAACAAAGAGCCACTGTCACTTTCAATTAAAATACCTAAACACCTCATTCTTAGAAGGAGAGACCACAGTTTTATCATTTAGGGAGCATACATCAATATCTTATACTGGATAGTTCTAACGATAAAAGTACAACTTGGTTTTAAAAACTGTGTCTAGTGGGGTGCCTGAGTGGCTCAGTTGGTTAAGCAACCAACTCTTGATTTCAGCTCAGGTCAGGATCTCAGGGTCATGAGATCGAACCCTGCATGGGGCTTCCTGCTCAGCAGGGAGTCTGCTTGGGATTCTCTCTCTCCCATACCCTCTACCCCTCCCCCCACTCTCACACTGTCTCCCCTGCTCTAAAATAAATATATCTTCAAAAAAACCTTTTTGCCTACTATTAGGAGGAGCACAGTGAAACTAAATTTCACTTGTTTAAAAAGTAGGATCAGGGGAGGCCTGGGTGGCTCAGTCAGTTAAGCGTCCACCTTCGGCTTAGGTCACGATCCCGGGGTCCTGGGGATCAAGTCCCACATCTGGTCTCTTGCTCAGCAGGGAGCCTGTTTCTCCCTCTGCCTGCCGCTTCCCCTGCTTGTGCTCTCTCTCTCTCTCTGCCAAATAAATAAATAAAATCTTTTTTTTTCCTCACAGACTTAATGGGTTTAATAAGTTTACCCCTACAGTTCCTATTTGAAGTACCCAATATTCCTTTGAAATACCAGACAGACCCGGCTGTGGCCAGCCATACACTTCAGACCTTCAGAGTTCCAAGTTCGGGTCCTCTGAGCATTCGGTGTTGCAGTGGCACTTGTCCAGAACTGGTACCTCCCTTTAGCTGGGGAACTTTAAATGTACCAGTGAAAAAACCTTTTTCCCCTTCAAGGGGAAGAAAGAAAATTACTCCTCAAAATCCAGCAGATCCAGCCGTGAGGTCTTTCCTCCTGTCCCAGCTCTTCAGGCTTGTTTTTTTGCAGTGGAGCAAGAGAGACCAAAACCTAACAAGAAACAACTTGTTTCTTGTTACAAGAAACAACTTGTTTCTTGTTACAAGAAACAACGGACAGTGATGGCTGTAAAGGGAGTGACCAGGAGCAAATGAGACACTCCTTTACCTCCCACATCCAATATATGTGCTTCCCAGAAAAACAAAAACAAAAACAGGTCCACAAAATACAACAGCTAGAATTACATAATCCATTCATCGGAGGGTGGTGGAAGGCAGGATGGGGAGCTGGGAGGGTCAATGGCACGGGGACAAAAATAGTTAAATAAATAAAATCTTAAAAAAAAAAAAAGTAGTATCAGGTGTTTGTGAGGATATGGAACAAATGAAAATTTCAAACTCTGCTGTTGGGAGTATATATTCCACTTTGGAACACAGCTGACAAAGTATTTCATACATGAACTAAAATTTGCAAGTAGCAAATAACAATATTACACCTCAAGCTGTTTCACTGTTTTAGATTTTAAATACAAACAGAATCTTCAGTGGTCCCACAGAATGAGGGAATTACAATCACTGTGCTAGCACTGTTTATTTCAATTCACTGTTCAGCTCACAGGGGGTGAAGATACACATTACGCCAAAGTGAGTTCAAGATTACAAATCATTATGAACTTCCTTTCACAACTATGTGTACAGCTACATCAACATATATGGAGCCAAATATACAAGATTTAACTTTCATGAAAACAATGTTTATTAAAGTAAAACAAAAGCCTCAACAGTTACTGCAGCCTGGAATCTAGACCAACAAAAGATTTGGCGGGGGAAGAGTTATCACTGACATTGTTTATAACGGCAGGCACATGGCAGTTAAAAAAAAAAAGTCTGACTTTTAGTCAGCTCTATCATGGTTTTTAAATCCTCTACAGACAACGGACCCCTGTGTTGCCTGCAGATGGAGGGGGAAACTGATCACTCCCCTCTCTCTACTCTTGGTTAATCACTGTGTGCCAATTAGGGTTAAAAAGGATAAGTAATAAAAGCACGTTAATCTGAAATTTACATATATTTTATAAATATGTGCAATTTCTTTGACCTAATACCTCCAGTTCTAGGTATCTATACTGTGAAAACACGCAAACGTGTGCCCAAAGAGACATATGCAAAACGTTCATGGTATCAATATTTGCACTATGAGACAATACGCTATATTAATGAGTTAGAAAAAAACAGAATAGCTAAATAAAATAGGACATAAAGACACAACTGAATACTGTATAGCAATTAAAAGGAGTAAACTAGAGCTCTAGGTTTTACCTATACTATTCTAATTCTTAATTTCATATATTTGTATAATATAGATTTAATACTTTCAAATTACAATAATGAAAGATGTAAACAACCAGATTATTAGCCACCATTAATTCTCAGCAGGCCTACAGCTGTTATAGTCCTGGTTCTCTGCTATATCTTGACACCACAAGCACTGTAAAGCACAAGATGAGCTCAATCCATATGCTGGGAACAAAGGTCCCTGGATCAGATTTTGTGCATTAATGTGAGTTCCTAGAGATGACTGCCCTTAGCTGAAGTGGTGGCTCAAAAGGAATTCATCAGTCATCTAAGCACTGGCAGAAACTTCTGAGTTAAACATGGGTATACATCTTAGGGGAGAAATTAGATAGTCCTCCCAAAGGCATTACATAAGGAGCCAACAGAATTTTTGGAGGGCAGACTGCCATCCTAAGTCCACAAAACCGTCTGGCTAAGGAAAGCTCCTCCACCAACCCAACCTAAGAGTGCCCTAGGCCAACCATATTCACAGGATTGCCCTGGAGCCATGTCAGTGCATAAGTGTGCAGACCCAGATGGAATCAATGTGTGTTCAAGTTCTACGCCAGAGAGTTGTGATCTGTATTAACATCACTCCTCCCACTGCAGGGTCACTAGTCTCATCTGCTTACTTTCCAGGACATTACCAAGCCACGTAGCTATCCTGCTAAGACACTAACAGGAAACCCCCCTGTAACTAGAATTGGTTAAGAGTAAGTTGTTATAATTCATTATTTCTGAAAGTGTTGTCTGTGGAACATCAGACTGCCATGTGCTTAAAACAAAGAGGATTCCACAGATAAGTAAGTCTGGTAAATGGTGCCTTATATATATTCTTACTCCCACTCCCCATAATGCATGCCATTTATCATATTAAATATTCAGCAAAGGGCTATATGAAAGAAATCTGCTTTACTCTAAGCCAGGGTTTCCCAAACATATTTGACAAACCTTTTTTCCAACCTACAAGGGCTCTTTGCCCTACTTGATCCTAGAAAATCCCTAGAGTTACTGTTAATATTGAAAAGTCCCAGGCTCTACTCTGACCTCTTGATCAAAATCTTCAAGGGAGGAGTCATGTCATTTGAAATAAATATCCCAGTTAACTTAAATCAGAGCAGCTTGAAAAACACTGACAACTAGCATTTGGTCAGAAACACTACTTTTTGTTAAAAATATTTCTAAGTCAATCCCTTGATTCAAGGTCCCTATTCTAATTTAAGCATTATTATCCACTTACAGTACTGAGGAGATAAAGAACATAATATCCGTACTGGTCTCGAGAATACGACAGCAGTAGTTTTTTCATCCTTGGGGTTTTTTCTCACTAAGTTAATCATAATCACTGTAATAACAACTGAGCTCTTAAATATATTATCTCCCACAGTTTTTCACAAAAACTTACCAGAAAAGTACAATCATTTCCCCCATTTTGAGGACATGAGGAAGCAGGCTGAGGAAGTTGAAGTGATTTGCCCCAAGTCCGAGTTTCTCAATCTCGGCACTGTTGACCTTTGGTTCAGGAAACTCTCGGAGGGGCAGGCAGCCTGTCCTGTTTAGCAGCATCCCTGCCTGTACCCATCAGAGGCCAGTAGCACCTCCCTTCAGTTATAACAACCAAATATCGCCAGCGGGCAAAACTGGTTAGGAACCAGTTAGGAACCAGAGGTCAGAGCACACTGCCAGAACCCTCAGCACTAGTGTCTCGGCCGGCCTCCCGCCTCGGCTGCTCTCCCACCCTCTGCAGGCTTGCCTCTCCGCACGCTTACACACAGAGATCCCCAGCAGGCCCGGCTGGAGCCCCCACTGCCCCGCCTCACAGCCAGTCCACACTCAAGAAAGGCCTGAGAGAAGCCCGTCAGGTGACATAGTGAGATAAAATGTGAACCAAGCGCCAGCAATTTCTGGCACAAAGTAACACCTCAAGAGAAGCAATGAGTGTGTGTCTTTCTGTCCTGCCAAAGGCTTCAGTTCCACATATGAAAGATTCTCAATCTGTTCTCTCAAAAATGAATCATAGAAAAAGCATTCTGCCCACAATGGCATACCTAGTTAATTCAACACATGGGAAAGACCATTTTTAACACACTCTCTTTATATGAAAAAATTATTTTCCATAATAGTTATGTAAAAATCAATAACTGTTGTTTTCTTGATTTGTTCTTTAGTATTATAACAATCATTTTTTTTAAGATTTTATTTATTTGAGGGGCGCCTCGGTGGCTCAGTGGGTTAAAGCCTCTGCCTTCAGCTGAGGTAATGATCTCAGGGTCCTGGGATCGAGCCCCGCATCGGGCTCTCTGCTCAGTGGGGAGCCTGCTTCCCCCTCTCTCTCTGTCTGCCTCTCTGCCTACTTGTGATCTCTCTTCTGTCAAATAAATAAATAAAAATATAAAAAAAAAGATTTTATTGAGGGAGCACGAGCAAGGGGAGAGGGAGAGGGTCAAGCAGACTCCCCACTGTGCACACAGCCCCACACAGGGCTCAATGCCAGGACCCCAAGATCATGACCTGAGCCAAAGTCAGATGTTTTAACCAATGGAGCCACCCAGGTGCCACAAAACAATCAATTTTAAAATGATAAATTCCACAGGGCGCCTGGGTAGCTTAGTTGGTTAAGTGTTTGCCTTTGGCTCAGGTCATGATCCTAGGGTCCCAGGATCGATCAAGCCCTACGTTTTTGGGCTCCCTGCTTAGCAGGGAGCATGCTTCTCCCTCTCCCTCTGCTGCTCCCCCTGCTTATGCTCTCTCATTCTCTGTCAAATAAAATCTTTTAAAATAATAAAATGACAAACTTCAACACATATTATGCAAATTCAGCAAAATATTTATTGTATAAACTAAAATTGGCAATTACCAAGCAAAAATAGTACACCTCAAGGTTTGTACTGTTTCACTGTTTTACTTTTTAAGCAGAAACAAAAACCTCAAGAATCACACACGATGACAGAATTATAAACCTCCATAATATTATCACTGTTCACTTCAAACCTACTGTTTAAATGCAGAAGTATGGGGCGCCTGGGTGGCTCAGTGGGTGAAAGCCTCTGCCTTCGGCTCAGGTCATGATCGCAGGGTCCTGGGATTGAGCCCCGCATCAGGCTCTCTGCTCAGCGGGGAGCCTGCTTCCCCCTCCCTCTGCCTACTTGTGATCTGTCAAATAAATAAAAATCTTTAAAAATAAATAAATAAATAAATAAATGGAGAAATATGTAGTACCACAGGGGTTAAATGCACAAAAAATGTTTGAGGCAAGCTTGAACAATTTTAAACTCTTAGAAGTCTCTGGAAATGAATGCATGTCGCTGAGTACCCAGTGTTGGGGGCCAACCATATAATTAAGAGTCTCTGATTCAAGTTCCATGTAGTATACAATATCTATCAAAGGATAATCAAAAAGCGCTCATTTGAAATTTACATATATGTTATTAAAACTCAAGTTACCGTAGCATTTAGAATGCACACCAACAAAAGATTTTTGGAGAAGGAATATGTTACCACCGACACTGTTTAGAACTGCAGACACAGTTTTAGACTTTTAGATTTTGCGGACAAACTTTTTGGATGCTTTTATTATTGTTATTAAATTCTCTGCAAACGATGCACCCCTTATCATTTGCACCGGAGCAGACTACTCCCACCACCCAATTCTTGGGACAACACAGTCTGCCTAACATGGTTAAAATGGTACTCAAAAGTTTCAGGTCCAAAACCAGTTGGCTACAATAGGCTAAAGGAAAGAAAAAAGTCACAAGAAAATCATCATAAAGGAAATGGTGAAATGGTCAAGTCTCCTGGTCCCATGTCAAGTCCAATTCCAGCTTACCATGTATGTCAGACAAGCCATGAAACTTCTTCAGGCAAATAAGGGTTAGGAGACAGCCTTTGAATGCTGGCTGCTGTGTAACCCTGGGTAAGTTACTAAACCTCTCTGGGCCTTTCAATTTTCTATTCTTCAAGATGAAGATATAATAGTATCTGCCCCCATGGGGTTGTTGAAGATAATAAAAGGAGAGCATAGTTAAGTGCTCTATATAAAACAGCTAGCTACACCTGGGCAGTATCTTGAAATTATTACATCTGGGTGATGATATATAGAGATCATTACACTAGTCTCCTTAATTTTGTATTATTTTTTAATTTTTCACAATAAATGTTTGAACTTAGTTGTTATTTTAATGTTCTTTACAGAAGCATACCTCGGAGATACAGTGGGTTCAATTCCAGAGCATTGCAATAAAGCAAATCAAATTAATTTTTTGGTTTCCCAGTATATATAAAAGTTATATTTAAAACTTAAAAAAAAACCAAGGGCATCTGGGTGGCTCAGTAGGTTAAGTGTCTGACTCCTGGTTTAGGCTTAGGTCATGATCTCAGTTTTTAGACTGAACCCCACGTTGGGGTCCATGGTGAGTTTGCTTCAGATTGTCTCTCCCTCTGCCCCTCCCTTGTTGGTGCTCTCTTGTGTGCACGCTCTTTGTCTCTAAAATAAATAAATAAAACCTTTTTTAAAAATTAAAAAAATTAAAAAAAAACAAAGTTATGTTTACAATAAGCTGTAGTCTGTTAAGTATGCAACAGCATTATGTCTAAAAAGCAATATACATACCTTAATTTTAAAATACTTTATTGCTAAAAAATGTTAACCACCATCAGAGCTTTGAGCAAACTATAATCTCTTTGCTGGTGGAGGGTCTTGTCTCAGTGTTGATGGCTGCTGACTGATTAGGATGGTGGCTGTTGAAGGCTGGGGTGGTTGTGATAATTTCTTAAAATAAGACAACAGTGAGGGCACCTGGGTGGCTCAGTCGGTTAAGTGTCTGTCTGCCTTCAGTTCAGGTCATGATCCCAGGGTTCTGGGATCAAGCCCTGCATCGGACTCCCTGCTCAGTGGGGAGCCTTCTTCTCCCTCTCCCACTCCCCTGCTTGTGTTCCCCCTCTGTCTCTCTCTCTGTCAAATAAATAAAATAAAATCTTTAAAAAAATAATAAGACAACAATGAAATTTGCCACACTTGATTGACTCCTTTCACAAATCATTTCTCTGAAGCACTCAACGCTGTTTGACAGCATTTTACCCAGAACAGAAATTCTTTCAAAATTGGAGTCAATCCGGGACGCCTGGGTGGCTCAGTTGGTTAAGCAGCTGCCTTCGGCTCAGGTCATGATCCCAGGGTCCTGGGATCGAGTCCCACATCGGGCTCCTTGCTCGGCAGGGAGCCTGCTTCTGCCTCTGCCTGCCACTCTGCCTGCTTGTCCTCTCTCTCTCTCTCTGACAAATAAACAAATTTAAAAAAAAAAAAATTGGAGTCAATCCTCTTTAAACCCTGCTGCTACTTTGCCAATTAAGTTTATGTAATATTGGGCGCCTGGGTGGCTCAGTGGGTTAAAGCCTCTGCCTTCGGCTCAGGTCATGATCCCAGGGTCCTGGGATCGAGCCCCGCATCGGGCTCTCTGCTCAGCAGGGATCCTGCTTCCCCCTCTCTCTCTGCCTGCCTCTGCCTACTTGTGATCTCCCTCTGTCAAATAAATAAATAAAATCTTTAAAAAAAAAAAGTTTATGTAATATTCTAAATCCGTTGTTGTCATTTGAACAATCTTCACAGCATCTTCTCCAGTAGATTCCATCTCAAGAAACCACTTTCTTTGTTCATCCATAAGAAGTAACTCTTCAACCATTAAAATTTTATCATGAGATTGCAGCAATTCAAATATAACAATAAGAAAATGTCTAAAAGACTGCAAGCAGTACCAAAAGGGGACACAGACATGTGAGCAAATGCTGTTGGAAAAATGGCACCAACCGACTTGCTCAATGCAAGGTTGCCACAAGCTTTCCATATGTAAAACTAAAACACAAACACACACACACACACAGTTATCTGTAAGTGCAATACAGCAAGAGCAATAAAACAAGGTATGTCTATATATAAAATACAGGAGAAATAAGGATCTCTAAGGTCCCTTTGGACTTTAAAGCCCTATTATATACACCAGACTGGAAAGAGGGCTCAATTCCTAGGTGCAAATCAGGAATGAGGCAAGACATTCCAGAAATAAACTCAAACCACCAGTCTGAGAGTGAATGCTCTGAAATTACTCCAAGAGTAATCACTGCATAATCAATGCTTTACACATAAATGTTCAATGACTGGATGTTGGACTAATTCCAGGCATTCACTACAAAGCACAAACCAAAATGGGACCAGCACTTCCAGATCCAAGCTCTTAATGATCTGAGACTTGTATCTGGCCCAGGAAATAACCTGAATCTTTCTATTCTTTGTGGAGAAAAGACCAGTAAAAGACACAATGATGAGAATTGATCCTGAGGGAAGGACATAACCAAAAAATGCTGTATAAATTGAATGAATTCATACCACAAACGACTTTCAGGCTTTCTGAGGGAATTTTACATTCAAACGACAGAAAAATACGCATTCATAATTAATTGTATTTGCTAACTGTACAAATGAGTAAAATATCAGCAAAACTTAGAGGATCTATTATAAACCAGGAAAAACACCTATGACCAGACAAATACACTTTCCACCAAGCTGAAATGGAATGACTATCTGAATGTACACAACATACAAAGTTATATAAAATTTTAAAGACAGCAGAAGTAGTTCAGACAGACCAAAAATGGCGTGGTGGGGGGGGGGCGGATTCCAGTGCCTTGGAAAATGACATAATTTCACTTAAGAAAACATCATAAGAGTCATGATAGGTTTCTGAAAGACAATACTGACCCCAATGAAAACACCTTCTGAAAAAAGACAAACCACACCTCTCTTCCCTAGCTCCAAGTGACCCTCAAAGCATCATCTTCCTTTCCACCAAAGCAATCCAAAGGTTTTTACTCCAGTACTCATGAACATTTTGTCATCAAATGAAACAAACAAAAAACACTGTTTGCCGCGGCCGGTTCTCCTGGGTTATGCTCAGGTCCCTGTTCGGGCGACACTTGTCGCGGTCGGCGCGACAATCTCGAACCAGGGCTGAGGGTAAGGGAATGAGGAAAAAAGAAGTAGAGAGACAAAGGATGGGAGCGGAAGGAACACAGCGGATAATGTCCAGATTGTGTTCAGCTTTATTTCAGAGTGCGCATGCTTATATAGTGTGTGAAAAACAAGTTCAAGGAAACAGCTTCACACATAAGTCACGTAGCACACGCAGCACTTCTCTAAGGACTAAGATTAACAAAGGCAGGTTTATGAGTTGCACATGCATATACCTCAGAGACATTACCACAAATCAGCGAGATAATTGGTTGCAACCTGTACAGCTTGTTTTTCAAAGGGGCATGACCAATCACAGACCAGCATGCCTCAAGGCCCCTTGCACGAGCCCATTCTCCAGCGCCCACTTTCCGCCCAATCAGGCAGGGGTCACGAGTCAGGGCACAAGCCCATTCTCTAGCGACC